>JAPQWS010000165.1:5250000-5676999 GCA_028651295.1 Catharanthus roseus | reverse complement strand
TTTGGGTTTTAGGGTTCTAGTGTTTAGAAGATACTGTTTAGGGTTAAGTGTTCACGATCCAAATTTTCAAGGGTTTAGAGTTTTATCGTTTAGCGTTTAGGGTTTCAATATTAGGTTTTAGGTTTTCCATGTTAAGGTCTTAGGGTTTTAAATTTTAAGGTTTAGGGTTTGGGGTTTTAGGGTTCTAATGTTCAATAGATAAAGTTTAGTGTTTAGGGTTAACGATAAAAAAATCAAGCGTTTTGGGTTTAGGGTTTTATAGTTTAAATGTTAGAGTTTTAGGTTTTCCATGTTAGTGTTTTAGGGTTTTACGTTTTACTGTTAGGATTTTGGGTTTAGGGTTTAGGGTTTGGGGTTTACGGTTTGGGGTTTTTGTGCTTAGGGTTTATATTTTTAGGTTTCAGGGTCTAGGGTTTAAGATTTTGGCTATTATAGTTTAGGGTTTAGGGTTTTGCGTTTAGGATTTAGGGTTTAAGGTTTAGGGTTTCGGGTTTTGTGTTTAGGATTTAGGGTTTAGGGTTTCGTGTTTTGGGGCGTCAATGTTAAGGTTTTATGCTTTTATGTTTTGGGGTTTAGGGTTTGGGGTTTAGGGTTCTAGTGTTTAGTAGATACTGTTTAGGGTTAAGTGTTCACGATCCAAATTTTCAAGGGTTTAGAGTTTTATCGTTTAGCGTTTAGGGTTTCAATATTAGGTTTTAGGTTTTCCATGTTAGTGTCTTAGGGTTTTAAATTTTGGGGTTTAGGGTTTGGGGTTTTAGGGTTCTAATGTTCAATAGATAAAGTTTAGGGTTTAGGGTTAACGATAAAAAAATCAAGCGCTTTGGCTTTAGGGTTTTATAGTTTAAATGTTAGAGTTTTAGGTTTTCCATGTTAGTGTTTTAGGGTTTTACGTTTTACTGTTAGGATTTTGGGTTTTAGGGTTCTATTGTTTAATAAATAAAGTTTAAGGTTTATGGTTCATGAATTAGGATTTCAAGGTTTCGGGTTTTGTGTTTAGGATTTAGGGTTTAGGGTTTAGATTTTTGTGTTGTCAATGTTAGGGTTTTACGTTTTGGGTTTAGGGTTTGGGTTTTAGGGTTCTAGTGTTTAGTAGATAAAGATTAGGGTTTCGGGTTCACGAGTTAGTATTTCAAGGGTTTAGGCTTTACATAGTTTTGTGTTTAACGTTTAGGGCTTAAGGTTTTAGGTGTTAGGGTTTAGGTTTAGGGTTTTGGGTTTAGGGTTTAGGTTTTTGGGTTTTGGGTTTAGGGTTTAAGTTTTCGCTTTTATAGTTTTGGGTTTAGGACTTTTGGGTGTGAATGTTAGGGTTTTAGGTTTTCCATGTTTTAGGGTTTAGGGTTTATCTTTTTAGGTTTTAGGGTTTTAGGGTTAGGATATAGGATTTGGGGTTTGGCATTTTGTGTTTTGTGTTTAGGGTTTGGGGATGTCAATGTTAGGGTTTTAGGTTTTTCATGTTTAGGTTTTAGGGTTTAGGGTTTAGGGTTTTAGGGTTTATTTTTTAGGTTTAGGGTTTTGGTGTGTCAATGTTAGGGTTTTACATTTTGGGGTTTAGGGTTTAGGTTTTAGGCTGTAGTGTTTACGGTTTTATCGTTTAAGGTTTAGGTTTCAATGTTAAGGTTTTAGGTTTTCCATGTTAGTGTTTTATATTTTAGGGTTTGGGTTTTAGGGTTTATTTTTTTGGTTTTCGGGTTTAGGGTTTGGGATTTCGGAATTTATAGTTTAGGGTTTTGTGTTTAGGATTAAGGGTTTAGGATTTTTGGTTTTGGGGTGTCAATGTTAGTGTTTTAGGTTTTCCATGTTAGGGTTTTAGGGTTTAGGGTTTAGGGTTTAGGGTTTGGGGTTTGGGGTTTGTGGTTTTTGTGTTTAGGGTTTATATTTTTAGGTTTTAGGGTTTAGCGTTTTAGGGTTTAGGGTTTCGGGTTTTAGGTTTTAGGATTTAGGGTTTAGGGTTTTAGGTTTTAGGGTTTATTTTTTAGGTTTAGGGTTTTGGGTTTTGGTGTGTCAATGTCAGGGTGTTACGTTCTGGGGTTTAGGGTATGGGGTTTTAGAGATCTAGTGTTAATAGAAAAAGTTTAGGGTTTAGGGTTCACGGTTTATGATTTCAAGGGTTAAAGCTTTAGGATTTTATAGTTTAGTATTTAGGGTTTAGGATTTTGGGTTTTAGATTTTAGGGTTTAGGGTTTAGGGCTTGAGGCTTAGGGCTTACGGTTTAGGGTTTAGGGTTTAGGGTTTGGGGTTTCTGTGTTTAGGGTTTATATTTCTAGGTTTTAGGGTTTAGGGTTTAGGATTTTGTCTAGTATAGTTTAGGGTTTAGGTTTTTGTGTTTAGGATTTAGGGTTTAAGATTTAGGGTTTCGGGTTTTGTGTCTAGGATTTTGGGTTTAGGGTTTCGTGTTTTGGGACGTCAATGTTAGGGTTTATGGTTTTACGTTTTGAGGTTTAGGGTTTGGGTTTTAGGGTTCTAGTGTTTAGTAGATATAGTTTAGGGTTAAGTGTTCACGATTTAAATTTTCAACGGTTTACGATTTTATCGTTTATGGTTCAGGGTTTTAGGTTTTCCATGTTAGTGTTTTACATTTTAGGGTTTAAGGTTTGGGGTTTTAGGATTTATGGTTAAGGTTTTAGGGTTTATTTTTTAGGTTTTAGGGTTTAGGGTTTGGGATTTCGGAATTTATGGTTTAGGGTTTTGTGTTTAGGATTTAGGGTTTTGGGGTGCCAATCTTAGTGTTTTAGGTTTTCCATGGTTTTAGGGTTTTACGTTTTAGGTTTTAGGGTATGTGGTTTTAGGGATCTAGTGTTTAATAGATAAAGTTTATGGTTTAGGGTTCACGATTTATGATTTCAGGGGTTTAGGGTTTAGGATTTTATAGTTTACTGTTTAGGGTTTAGGATTTAGGGTTTTAGGTTTTAGGGTTTAGGGTTCGGGGCTTAGGGCTTAGGGTTTCGGGTTTAGGGTTTGTGGTTTTTGTGTTTAGGGTTTATATTTTTAGGTTTTTGGGTTTAGCGTTTTCGGGTTTAAGGTTTCTGGTTTTACGTTTTAGGGTTTAGGGTTTAGGGTTTTAAGTTTTAGGGTTTTTGGTTTTGGTGTGTCAATGTTAGGGTGTTATGTTATGGGGTTTGGGGTTTAGGGTATGGGATTTTAGGGATCTAGTGTTTAATAGGTAAAGTTTAGGGTTTAGGGTTCACGATTTATGATTTCAATGGTCTAGGGGTTAGGATTTTATACTTTAGTGCTTAGGGTTTAGGATTTTGGGTTTTAGATTTTAGTTTTTAGGGTTTAGGGTTCGAGGCTTAGGGCTTAGGGTTTTATATTTTAGGGATTGGGGTTTTTGTGTTTAGGGTTTATATTTTTAGGTTTTAGGGTTTAGGGTTTAGGATTTTGGCTATTATAGTTTATGGTTTAGGTTTTTGTGTTTAGGATTTAGGGTTTCGGGTTTTGTGTTTAGGATTTAGGGTTTAGGGTTTCGTGTTTTGGGGCGTCAATGTTAGGGTTTTATGGTTATACGTTTTGGGGCTTAGGATTTGGGTTTTAGGGTTCTAGTGTTTAGTAGATACAGTTTAGGGTTAAGTGTTCATGATCCAAATTTTCAAGGGTTTAGGGTTTCAATATTAGGTTTTAGGTTTTCCATGTTAGGGTTTTAGGGTTTGACATTTTAGGGTTTAGGGTTTTAGGGTTCTAATGTTCGATAGATAAATTTAGGGTTTAGGGTTAACAATAAAAAAATCAAGGGTTTTGGGTTTAGGGTTTTATAGTTTAGGGTTTAGAATTGAAATGTTAGAGTTTTAGGTTTTCCATGTTAGTGTTTTAGGGTTTTACGTTTTACTGTTAGGATTTTGGGTTTTAGGGTTCTATTGTTTAATAGATAAAGTTTGGGGTTTACGGTTCATGAATTAGGATTTCAAGGGTTTCGGGTTTTGTGTTTAGGATTTAGGGTTTGGGTTTTAAGGATTTGTGTTTTGAATGTTAGGGTTTCAAGTTTTGGGTTTAGGGTTTGGGTTTTAGGGCTCTAGTGTTTAGTAGAAAAAGTTTAGGGTTAAGTGTTCACGATTCAAATTTTCAAGGGTTTACGGTTTTATCGTTTATGGTTTAGGGTTTCAATGTTAGGGTTTTAGGTTTTCCATGTCAGTGTTTTATATTTTAGGGTTTAGGTTTTAGGGTTTATTTTTTGGGTTTTAGTGTTCAGGGTTTGGGATTTCGGAATTTTTAGTTTAGGGTGTTGTCTTTAGGATTTTGGGTTTTGGGGTGTCAATGTTAGTGTTTTAGGTTTTCCATGTTAGGGTTTTAGGGTTTTACGTTTTAGGTTCTAGGGATCTAGTGTTTAATACATAAAGTTTAGGGCTTAGGGTTCACGATTTATGATTTCCTGGGTTTAGGGTTTAGGATTTTATACTTTGGTGTTTAAGGTTTACTATTACTATTTAGGGTTTTAGGTTTTAGGGTTTAGGGTTCGGGGCTTAGGGCTTAGGGTTTAGGGCTTAGGGTTTAGGGTTTGGGGTTTTTGGGTTTGGGGTTTATATTTTTAGGTTTTAGGGTTTAGGGTTCAGGGTTTGGGGTTTGTGGTTTTTGTATTTAGGATTTATATTTTTCAGTTTTAGGGTTTAGCGTTTTAGGGTTTAGGGTTTCGCGTTTTAGGTTTTAGGGTTTAGGGTTTAGGGTTTTAGGTTTTAGGGTTTATTTTTTAGGTTTTGGGTTTTGGGTTTTGGTGTGTCAATGTTAGGGTGTTACGTTTTGGGGTTTAGGGTTTGGGTTTTAGGGTTCTAGTGTTTAGTCGAAAAAGCTTTGGGTTAAGTGTTCACGATTCAAATTTTCAAGGGTTTACGGTTTTATCGTTTATGGTTCAGGGTTTCAATGTTAGGGTTTTAGGGTTTCCATGTTAGTGTTTTACATTTTAGGGTTTAGCCTTTCGGGTTTTAGGATTTAGGGTTAAGGTTTTAGGGTTTATTTTTTAGGTTTTATGGTTTAGGGTTAGGGATTTCGGTATTTATAGTTTACGGTTTTGTGTTTAGGATTTAGGGTTTAGGGTTTTGGGTTTTGGGGTGCCAATGTTAGTGTTTTAGGTTTTTCATGTTAGGGTTTTAGGGTTTTACGCTTTAGGTTTTAGGGTATGGGGTTTTAGGGATCCTGTGTTTAATAGATAAAGTTTAGGGTTTAGGGTTCACGACATATGATTTCGAGGATTTAGGGTTTAGGATTTTATAGTTTAGTGTTTAGGGTTTTGGATTTAGGGTTTTAGGTTTTAGGGTTTAGGGTTTAGGGTTTTCGGGTTTATTTTTTAGGTTTAGGGCTTTGGGTTTTGGTGTGTCAATGTTAGGGTGTTACGTTCTAGGGTTTAGGGTTTGGGGTTTAGGGTATGGGGTTTTAGGGATCTAGTGTTTAATAGATAAACTTTAGGGTTTAGGGTTAACGATTTATGATTTCAAGGGTTTAGGGTGTAGGATTTTATAGTTTAGTATTTAGGGTTTAGGATTTAGGGTTTTAGATTTTAGGGTTTAGGGTTCAAGGCTTAGGGCTTAGGGTTTAGGGTTTAGGGTTTGGGGTTTTTGTGTTTAGGGTTAAAATTTTTAGGTTTTAGGGTTTAGGGTTTAGGATTTTGGCTATTATAGTTTATGGTTTAGGTTTTTGTGTTTAGGATTTAGGGTTTCGGGTTTTGTGTTTAGGATTTAGGGTTTAGGGTTTCGTGTTTTGGGGCGTCAATGTTAGGGTTTTATGGTTATACGTTTTGGGGCTTAGGATTTGGGTTTTAGGGTTCTAGTGTTTAGTAGATACAGTTTAGGGTTAAGTGTTCACGATCCAAATTTTCAAGGGTTTAGGGTTTCAATATTAGGCTTTAGGTTTTCCATGTTAGGGTTTTGGGGTTTGACATTTTAGGGTTTAGGGTTTAGGGTTTTAGGGTTCTAATGTTCAATAGATAAATTTTAGGGTTTACGATAAAAAAATCAAGGGTTTTGGGTTTTATAGTTTAGGGTTTAGAATTGAAATGTTAGAGTTTTAGGTTTTCCATGTTAGTGTTTTAGGGTTTTACGTTTTACTGTTAGGATTTTGGGTTTTAGGGTTCTATTGTTTAATAGATAAAGTTTGGGGTTTACGGTTCATGAATTAGGATTTCAAGGGTTTCGGGTTTTGTGTTTAGGATTTAGGGTTTGGGTTTTAAGGATTTGTGTTTTGAATGTTAGGGTTTCAAGTTTTGGGTTTAGGGTTTTGGTTTTAGGGCTCTAGTGTTTAGTAGAAAAAGTTTAGGGTTAAGTGTTCACGATTCAAATTTTCAAGGGTTTACGGTTTCATCGTTTATGGTTTAGGGTTTCAATGTTAGGGTTTTAGGTTTTCCATGTCAGTGTTTTATATTTTAGGGTTTAGGTTTTAGGGTTTATTTTTTAGGTTTTAGTGTTCAGGGTTTGGGATTTCGGAATTTATAGTTTAGGGTGTTGTCTTTAGGATTTTGGGTTTTGGGGTGTCAATGTTAGTGTTTTAGGTTTTCCATGTTAGGGTTTTAGGGTTTTACATTTTAGGTTCTAGGGATCTAGTGTTTAATACATAAAGTTTAGGGCTTAGGGTTCACGATTTATGATTTCAAGGGTTTAGGGTTTAGGATTTTATACTTTGGTGTTTAAGGTTTACTATTTAGGGTTTTAGGTTTTAGGGTTTAGGGTTCGGGGCTTAGGGCTTAGGGTTTAGGGCTTAGGGTTTAGGGTTTGGGGTTTTTGGGTTTGGGGTTTATATTTTTAGGTTTTAGGGTTTAGGGTTCAGGGTTTGGGGTTTGTGGTTTTTGTATTTAGGATTTATATTTTTCGATTTTAGGGTTTAGGGTTTCGCGTTTTAGGTTTTAGGGTTTAGGGTTTAGGGTTTTAGGTTTTAGGGTTTATTTTTTAGGTTTTGGGTTTTGGGTTTTGGTGTGTCAATGTTAGGGTGTTACGTTTTGGGGTTTAGGGTTTGGGTTTTAGGGTTCTAGTGTTTAGTCGAAAAAGCTTTGGGTTAAGTGTTCACGATTCAAATTTTCAAGGGTTTACGGTTTTATCGTTTATGGTTCAGGGTTTCAATGTTAGGGTTTTAGGTTTTCCATGTTAGTGTTTTACATTTTAGGGTTTAGGCTTTCGGGTTTTAGGATTTAGGGTTAAGATTTTAGGGTTTATTTTTTAGGTTTTATGGTTTAGGGTTAGGGATTTCGGAATTTATAGTTTACGGTTTTGTGTTTAGGATTTAGGGTTTAGGGTTTTGGGTTTTGGGGTGCCAATGTTAGTGTTTTAGGTTTTTCATGTTAGGGTTTTAGGGTTTTACGCTTTAGGTTTTAGGGTATGGGGTTTTAGGGATCCTGTGTTTAATAGATAAAGTTTAGGGTTTAGGGTTCACGACATATGATTTCAAGGGTTTAGGGTTTAGGATTTTATAGTTTTGTGTTTAGGGTTTTGGGTATAGGATTTTAGGTTTTAGGGTTTAGGGTTTAGGGTTTTAGGGTTTATTTTTTAGGTTTAGGGTTTTGGGTTTTGGTGTGTCAATGTTAGGGTGTTACGTTCTGGGGTTTAGGGTTTGGGGTTTAGGGTATGCGGCTTTAGGGATCTAGTGTTTAATAGATAAAGTTTAGGGTTTAGGGTTAACGATTTATGATTTCAAGGGTTTAGGGTGTAGGTTTTATAGTTTAGTATTTAGGGTTTAGGATTTAGGGTTTTAGATTTTAGGGTTAAGGGTTCAAGGCTTAGGGCTTAGGGTCTAGGGTTTAGGGTTTGGGGTTTTTGTGTTTAGGGTTAAAATTTTTAGGTTTTAGGGTTTAGGGTTTAGGATTTTGGTTATTATAGTTTAGGGTTTAGGTTTTTGTGTTTAGGATTTAGGGTTTCGGGTTTTGTGTTTTGGATTTAGGGTTTAGGGTTTCGTGTTTTGGGGCATCAATGTTTAGGGTTTATATTTTTATGTTTTAGGGTTTAGCGTTTTAGGGTTTAGGGTTTCGGATTTTAGGTTTTAGGATTTAGGGTTTAGGGCTTAGGTTTTAGGGTTTATTTTTTAGGTTTAGGGTTTTGGGTTTTGGTGTGTCAATATCAGGGTGTTACGTTCTGGGGTTTCGGGTTTGGGGTTTAGGGTATGGGGTTTTAGGGATCTAGTGTTAACAGATAAAGTTTAGGGTTTAGGGTTCACGGTTTATGATTTCAAGGGTTAAGGCTTTAGGATTCAATAGTTTAGTGTTAAGGGTTTAGGATTTTGGGTTTTAGATTTTAGGGTTTAGGGTTCGAGGCTTAGGGCTTAGGGTTTAGGGTTTAGGGTTTGGGGTTTCTGTGTTTAGGGTTTATATTTTTAGGTTTTTGGGTTTAGGGTTTAGGATTTTGTCTATTACGGTTTAGGGTTTAGGTTTTTGTGTTTAGGATTTAGGGTTTAAGATTTAGGGTTTCGGGGTTTGTGTTTAGGATTTTGGGTTTAGGGTTTCGTGTTTTGGGACGTCAATGTTAGGGTTTGTGGTTTTACGTTTTTGGGTTTAGGGTTTGGGTTTTAGGGTTCTAGTGTTTAGTAGATATAGTTTATGGTTAAGTGTTCACGATTCAAATTTTCAACGGTTTACGATTTTATCGTTTATGGTTCAGGGTTTCAATGTTAGGGTTTTAGGTTTTCCTTGTTAGTGTTTTACATTTTAGGGTTTAAGGTTTGGGGTTTAAGGGTTTATGGTTTTATGGATTACTTTTTAGGTTTTAGGGTTTAGGGTTTGGGATTTCGGAATTTATAGTTTAGGGTTTTGTGTTTAGGATTTGGGGTTTTGGGTTTTGGGGTGCCAATCTTAGTCTTTTAGGTTTTCCTGTCAGGGTTTTAGGGTTTTACGTTTTAGGTTTTGGGGTTTAGCGTTTTAGGGTTTAGGGTTTCTGGTTTTAGGTTTTAGGGTTTAGGGTTTTAGGTTTTAGGGTTTTTGGTTTTGGTGTGTCAATGTTGGGGTGTTACGTTATGGGGTTTCAGGTTTGGGGTTTATGGTATGGGGTTTTAGGGATCTAGTGTTCAATAGATAAAGTTTAGGGTTTAGGTTCACGATTTATGATTTCAAGGGTTAGGATTTTATAGTTTAGTGCTTAGGGTTTAGGATTTTGGGTTTTAGATTTTAGAGTTTAGGGTTTAGGGTTCGAGGCTTTGGGCTTAGGGTTTAGGGTTTGGGGTTTTTGTGTTTAGGGTTTATATTTTTAGGTTTTAGGGTTTAGGGTTTAGGATTTTGGCTATTATAGTTTATGGTTTCAGTTTTTGGGTTTTGGATTTAGGGTTTAAGATTTAGGGTTTCGGGTTTTGTGCTTAGGATTTAGGGTTTGGGGTTTCGTGTTTTGGGGCGTCAATGCTAGGGTTTTATGGTTGTACGTTTTGGGGTTTAGCATTTGGGTTTTAGGGTTCTAGTGTTTAGTAGATACAGTTTAGGTTTGAGTGTTCACGTTCCAAATTTTTGAGGGTTTAGGGTTTCAATATTAGGTTTTAGGTTTTCCATGTTAGGGTTTTAGGGTTTTACATTTTAGGGTTTAGGGTTTAGGGTTTTAGGGTTCTAATGTTCAATAGATAAAGTTTAGGGTTTAGGGTTAACGATAAAAAAATCATGGGTTTTGGGTTTAGGGTTTCGTAGTTTAGGGTTTAGAATTGAAATGTTAGAGTTTTAGGTTTTCCATGTTAGTGTTTTAGGGTTTTACGTTTTACTGTTAGGATTTTGGGTGTTAAGGTTCTATTGTTTAATAGATAAAGTTTAGGGTTTACGGTTCATGAATTAGGATTTCAAGGGTTTCGGGTTTGGTGTTTAGGATTTAGGGTTTGGGTTTTAAGGATTTGTGTTTTGAATGTTAGGGTTTCAAGTTTTGGGTTTAGGGTTTGGGTTTTAGGGCGCTAGTGTTTAGTAGAAAAAGTTTAGGGTTAAGTGTTCACGATTCAAATTTTCAAGGGTTTACAGTTTTATCGTCTATGGTTTAGGGTTTCAATATGGGGTTTTAGGTTTTATATGTCAGTGTTTTGTATTTTAGGGTTTAGGTTTTAGGTTTATTTTTTAGGTTTTAGGGTTTAGGGTTTGGGATTTCGGAATTTATAGTTTAGGGTTTTGTGTTTAGGATTTGGGGTTTTGGGCTTTGGGGTGCCAATCTTAGTGTTTTAGGTTTTCCATGTTAGGGTTTTAGGGTTTTACGTTTTAGGTTTTGGGGTTTAGCGTTTTAGGGTTTAGGGTTTCGAGTTTTAGGTTTTAGGGTTTAGGGTTTAGGGTTTTAGGTTTTAGGGTTTTGGGTTTTGGTGTGTCAATGTTAGGGTGTTACGTTATGGGGTTTCGGGTTTGGGGTTTAGGGTATGGGTTTTTGGGATCTAGTGTTTAATAGATAATGTTTAGGGTTTAGGGTTCACGATTTATGATTTCAAGGGTTAGAATTTTATAGTTTAGTGCTTAGGGTTTAGGATTTTGGGTTATAGATTTTAGGGTTTAGGGTTCGAGGCTTAGGGCTTAGGGTTTAGGGTTTGGGGTTTTTGTTTTTAGGGTTTATATTTTTAGGTTTTAGGGTTTAGGGTTTAGGATTTTGGCTATTATAGTTTATGGTTTCGGTTTTTGTGTTTAGGATTTAGGGTTTCGGGTTTTGTGTTTAGGATTTAGGGTTTGGGGTTTCGTGTTTTGGGGCGTCAATGTTAGGGTTTTATGGTTGTACGTTTTGGGGTTTAGGATTTGGGTTTTAGGGTTCTAGTGTTTAGTAGATACAGTTTAGGTTTAAGTGTTCACGATCCAAATTTTCAAGGGTTTACGGTTTCAATATTAGGTTTTAGGTTTTCCATGTTAGGGTTTTAGGGTTTTACATTTTAGGGGTTAGGGTTTTAGGGTTCTAATGTTCAATAGATAAAGTTTAGGGTTTAGGGTTAACGATAAAAAAATCAAGGGTTTTGGGTTTGGGGTTTTACAGTTTAGGGTTTAGAATTGAAATGTTAGAGTTTTAGGTTTTCCATGTTAGTGTTTTAGGGTTTTACGTTTTACTGTTAGGATTTTGGGTTTTTAAGGTTCTATTGTTTAATAGATAAAGTTTAGGGTTTACGGTTTATGAATTAGGATTTCAAGGGTTTCGGGTTTGGTGTTTAGGATTTAGGGTTTGAGTTTTAAGGATTTGTGTTTTCAATGTTAGGGTTTCAAGTTTCGGGTTTAGGGTTTGGGTTATAGGGCTCCAGTGTTTAGTAGAAAAAGTTTAGGGTTAAGTGTTCACGATCCAAATTTTCAAGGGTTTAGGGTTCCAATGTTAGGTTTTAGGTTTTCCATGTTAGTGTTTTACATTTTAGGGTTTAGGCTTTCGGGTTTTAGGATTTAGTGTTAAGGTTTTAGGGTTTATTTTTTAGGTTTTATGGTTTAGGATTAGGGATTTCAGAATTTATAGTTTAGGGTTTTGTGTTTAGGATTTAGGGTTTAGGGTTTTGGGTTTTGGGGTGCCAATGTTAGTGTTTTAGGTTTTTCATGTTAGGGTTTTGGGGTTTTTCGCTTTAGGTTATAGGGTATGGGGTTTTAGCGATCCTGTGTTTAATAGATAAAGTTTAGGGTTTAGGGTTCACGACATATGATTTCAAGGGTTTAGGGTTTAGGGTTTTAGGTTTTAGGGTTTTGGGTTTTGGTGTGTCAATGTTAGGGTGTTACGTTATGGGGTTTGGTGTTTGGGGTTTAGGGTATGGGGTTTTTGGGATCTAGTGTTTAATAGATAAAGTTTAGTGTTTAGGGTTCACGATTTATGATTTCAAGGGTTAGGATTTTATAGTTTAGTGCTTAGGGTTTAGGATTTTGGGTTTTAGATTTTAGGGTTTAGGGTTTAGGGTTCGAGGCTTAGGGCTTAGGGTTTAGGGTTTGGGGTTTTTGTGTTTAGGGTTTATATTTTTAGGTTTTAGGGTTTAGGGTTTAGGATTTTGGCTATTATAGTTTATGGTTTCGGTTTTTGGGTTTAGGATTTAGGGTTTAAGATTTAGGGTTTCGGGTTTTGTGTTTAGGATTTAGGGTTGGGGGTTTCGTGTTTTGGGCGTCAATGTTAGGGTTTTATGGTTGTACGTTTTGGGGTTTAGGATTTGGGTTTTAAGGTTCTAGTGTTTAGTAGATACAGTTTAGGTTTAAGTGTTCACGATCCAAATTTTCAAGGGTTTAGGGTTTCAATATTAGGTTTTAGGTTTTCCATGTTAGGGTTTTAGGGTTTTACATTTTAGGGTTTAGGGTTTAGGGCTTTAGGGTTCTAATGTTCAATGGATAATGTTTAGGGTTTAGGGTTAACGATAAAAAAATCAAGGGTTTTGGGTTTAGGGTTTTATAGTTTAGGGTTTAGAATTGAAATGTCAAAGTTTTAGGTTTTCCATGTTAGTGTTTTAGGGTTTTACGTTTTACTGTTAAGATTTTGGGTTTTAAGGTTCTATTGTTTAATAGATAAAGTTTAGCATTTACGGGTCATGAATTAGGATTTCAAGGGTTTCGGGTTTGGTGTTTAGGATTTAGGGTTTGGATTTTAAGGATTTGTGTTTTCAATGTTAGGGTTTCAAGTTTTGGGTTTAGGGTTTGGGTTTTAGGGCTCTAGTGTTTAGTAGAAAAAGTTTAGGGTTAAGTGTTCACGATTCAAATTTTCAAGGGTTTACGTTTTTTTTCGTCTATTGTTTAGGGTTTCAATATAGGGCTTTAGGTTTTATATGTCAGTGTTTTGTATTTTAGGGTTTAGGTTTTAGGGTTTATTTTTTAGGTTTTAGTGTTTAGGGTTTGGGATTTCAGAATTTATAGTTTAGGGTTTTGTGTTTAGGATTCGGGGTTTTGGGTTTTGGGGTACCAATCTTAGTGTTTTAGATTTTCCATGTTAGGGTTTTAGGGTTTTACGTTTTAGGTTTTGGGGTTTAGCGTTTTAGGGTTTAGGGTTTCTGGTTTTAGGTTTTAGGGTTTAGGGTTTAGGGTTTTAGGTTTTAGAGTTTTGGGTTTTGGTGTGTCAATGTTAGGGTGTTACGTTAGGGGGTTTCGGGCTTGGGGTTTAGGGTATGGGGTTTTAGGGATCTAGTGTTTAATAGATAAAGTTTAGGGGTTAGGGTTCACGGTTTATGATTTCAAAGGTTAAGGCTTTAGGATTTAATAGTTTAGTATTTAGGGTTTAGGATTTTGGGTTTTAGGTTTTAGGGTTTAGGGTTCGAGGCTTAGGGCTTAGGGTTTAGGGTTTAGGGTTTGGGGTTTCTGTGTTTAGGGTTTATATTTTTAGGTTTTAGGGTTTGGGGTTTAGAATTTTTTCCATTACGGTTTAGGGTTTAGGTTTTTGTGTTTAGGACTTAGGGTTTAAGATTTAGGGTTTCGGGTTTTGTGTTTAGGATTTTGTGTTTACATTTTAGGGTTTAGGGTTTAGGGCTTTAGGGTTCTAATGTTCAATAGATAAAGTTTAGGGTTTAGGGTTAACGATAAAAAGATCAAGGGTTTTGGGTTTAGGGTTTTGTAGTTTAGGGTTTAGAATTGAAATGTTAAAGTTTTAGGTTTTCCATGTTATTGTTTTAGGGTTTTACGTTTTACTGTTAGGATTTTGGGTTTGGGGTTTCGTGTTTTGGGGCGTCAATGTTAGGGTTTTATGGTTGTACGTTTTGGGGTTTAGGATTTGGGTTTTAGGGTTCTAGTGTTTAGTAGATACAGTTTAGGGTTAAGTGTTCACGATCCAAATTTTCAAGGGTTTAGGGTTCCAATATTAGGTTTTAGGTTTTCCATGTTAGTGTTTTACATTTTAGGGTTTAGGCTTTCGGGTTTTAGGATTTAGGGTTAAGGTTTTAGGGTTTATTTTTTAGGTTTTATGGTTTAGGGTTAGGGATTTCGGAATTTATAGTTTAGGGTTTTGTGATTAGGATTTAGGGTTTAGGGTTTTGGGTTTTGGGGTGCCAATGTTAGTGTTTTAGGGTTTTCTTGTTAGGGTTTTAGGGTTTTACGCTTTAGGTTTTAGGGTATGGGGTTTTAGGGATCCTGTGTTTAATAGATAAAGTTTAGGGTTTAGGGTTCACGACATAGGATTTCAAGGGTTTAGGGTTTAGGATTTTATAGTTTAGTGTTTAGGGTTTTGGATTTAGGGTTTTAGGTTTTAGGGTTTAGGGTTTAGGGTTTTAGGGTTTATTTTTTAGGTTTAGGGTTTTGGGTTTTGGTGTGTCAATGTTAGGGTGTTACGTTCTGGGGTTTAGGGTTTGGGGTTTAGGGTATGGGGTTTTAGGGATCTAGTGTTTAATAGATAAAGTTTAGGGTTTAGGGTTAACGATTTATGATTTCAAGGGTTTAGGGTTTAGGATTTTATAGTTTAGTATTTAGGGTTTAGGATTTAGGGTTTTAGATTTTAGGGTTTAGGGTTCAAGGCTTAGGGCTTAGGGTTTAGGGTTTAGGGTTTGGGGTTTTTGTGTTTAGGGTTAAAATTTTTAGGTTTTAGGGTTTAGGGTTTAGGGTTTAGGATTTTGGTTATTATAGTTTAGGGTTTAGGTTTTTGTGTTTAGGATTTAGGGTTTAAGATTTAGGGTTTCCGGTTTTGTGTTTAGGATTTAGGTTTTAGGGTTTCGTGTTTTTGGGCATCAATGTTTAGGGTTTATATTTTTATGTTTTAGGGTTTAGCGTTTTAGGGTTTAGGGTTTCGGGTTTTAGGTTTTAGGATTTAGGGTTTAGGGCTTAGGTTTTAGGGTTTACTTTTTAGGTTTAGGGCTTTGGGTTTTGGTGTGTCAGTATCAGGGTGCTACGTTCTGGGGTTTAGGGTTTGGGTTTAGGGTATGGGGTTTTAGGGATCTTGTGTTAATAGATAAAGTTTAGGGGTTAGGGTTCATGGTTTATGATTTCAAAGGTTAAGGCTTTAGGATTTAATAGTTTAGTATTTAGGGTTTAGGATTTTGGGTTTTAGGTTTTAGGGTTTAGGGTTCGAGGCTTAGGGCTTAGGGTTTAGGGTTTAGGGTTTGGGGTTTCTGTGTTTAGGGTTTATATTTTTAGGTTTTAGGGTTTGGGGTTTAGGATTTTGTCTATTACGGTTTAGGGTTTAGGTCTTTGTGTTTAGGATTTAGGGTTTAAGATTTAGGGTTTCGGGTTTTGTGTTTAGGATTTTGGGTTTAGGGTTTCGTGTTTTGGGACGTCAATGTTAGGGTTTATGGTTTTACGTTTTTGGGCTTAGGGTTTGGGTTTTAGGGTTCTAGTGTTTAGTAGATATAGTTTATGGTTAAGTGTTCACGATTCAAATTTTCAACGGTTTACGATTTTATCGTTTATGGTTCAGGGTTTGTTAGTGTTTTACATTTTAGGGTGTAAGGTTTGGGGTTTTAGGATTTATGGTTAAGGTTTTAGGGTTTATTTTTTAGGTTTTAGGGTTTAGGGTTTGGGATTTCGGAATTTATAGTTTAGGGTTTTGTGTTTAGGATTTGGGGTTTTGGGTTTTGGGGTGCCAATCTTAGTGTTTTAGGTTTTCCATGTTAGGGTTTTAGGGTTTTACGTTTTAGGTTTTGGGGTTTAGCGTTTTAGGGTTTAGGGTTTCTGGTTTTAGGTTTTAGGGTTTTGGCTTTTAGGTTTTAGGGTTTTGGGTTTTGGTGCGTCAATGTTAGGGTGTTACGTTATGGGGTTTGGTGTTTGGGGTTTAGGGTATGGGGATTTTGGGATCTAGTGTTTAATAGATAAAGTTTAGGGTTTAGGGTTCACGATTTATGATTTCAAGGGTTAGGATTTTATAGTTTAGTGCTTAGGGTTTAGGATTTTGGGTTATAGATTTTAGGGTTTAGGGTTTAGGGTTCGAGGCTTAGGGCTTAGGGTTTAGGGTTTGGGGTTTTTGTGTTTAGGGTTTATAGTTTTAGGTTTTAGGGTTTAGGGTTTAGGATTTTGGCTATCATAGTTTATGGTTTAGGTTTTTGTGTTTAGGATTTAGGGTTTCGGGTTTTGAGTTTAGGATTTAGGGTTTGGGGTTTCGTGTTTTTGGGCATCAATGTTAGGGTTTTATGGTTGTACGTTTTGGGGTTTAGGATTTGGGTTTTAGGGTTCTGGTGTTTAGTAGATACAGTTTAAGGTTAAGTTTTCACGATCCAAATTTTCCAGGGTTTAGGGTTCCAATATTAGGTTTTAGGATTTCCATGTCAGGGTTTTCGAGTTTTACATTTTAGGGTTTAGGGTTTAGGGCTTTAGGGTTCTAATGTTCAATAGATAAAGTTTAGGGTTTAGGGTTAACGATAAAAAGATCAAGGGCTTTGGGTTTAGGGTTTTGTAGTTTAGGGTTTAGAATTGAAATGTTAGAGTTTTAGGTTTTCCATGTTAGTGTTTTAGGGTTTTACGTTTTACCGTTAGGATTTTGGGTTTCGTGTTTTGGGGCGTCAATGTTAGGGTTTTATGGTTTTACATTTTGGGGTTTAGGATTTGGGTTTTCGGGTTCTAGTGTTTAGTAGATACAGTTTAGGGTTAAGTGTTCACGATCCAAATTTTCAAGGGTTTAGGGTTCCAATATTAGGTTTTAGGTTTTCCATGTTAGTGTTTTACATTTTAGGGTTTAGGCTTTCGGGTTTTAGGATTTAGGGTTAAGATTTTAGGGTTTATTTTTTAGGATTTATGGTTTAGGGTTAGGGATTTCGGAATTTATAGTTTAGGGTTTTGTGTTTAGGATTTAGGGTTTAGGGTTTTGGGGTGCCAATGTTAGTGTTTTAGGTTTTTCATGTTAGGGTTTTAGGGTTTCACGCTTTAGGTTTTAGGGTATGGGGTTTTAGGGATCCTGTGTTTAATAGATAAAGTTTAGGGTTTAGGGTTCACGACATATGATTTCAAGGGTTTAGGGTTTAGGAATTTATAGTTTAGTGTTTATGGTTTTGGATTTAGGGTTTTACGTTTTAGGGTTTAGGGTTTAGGGTTTTAGGGTTTATTTTTTAGGTTTAGGGTTTTGGGTTTTGGTGTGTCAATGTTAGGGTGTTACGTTCTGGGGTTTAGGGTTTGGGGTTTAGGGTATGGGGTTTTAGGGATCTAGTGTTTAATAGATAAAGTTTAGGGTTTAGGGTTAACGATTTATGATTTCAAGGGTTTAGGGTTTAGGATTTTATAGTTTAGTATTTAGGGTTTAGGATTTAGGGTTTTAGATTTTAGGGTTTAAGGTTCAAGGCTTAGGGCTTAGGGTTTAGGGTTTAGGGTTTGGGGTTTTTGTGTTTAGGGTTTTAGGGTGCCAATCTTAGTGTTTTAGGTTTTCCATGTTAGGGTTTTAGGGCTTTACGTTTTAGGTTTTGGGTTTAGGGTTTCTGGTTTTAGGTTTTAGGGTTTAGGGTTTAGGGTTTTAGGTTTTAGGGTTTTGGGTTTTGGTGTGTCAATGTTAGGGTGTTACGTTATGGGGTTTCGGGTTTGGGGTTTAGGGTATGGGGTTTTTGGGATCTAGTGTTAATAGATAAAGTTTAGGGTTTAGGCTTCACGATTTATGATTTCAAGGGTTAGGATTTTATAGTTTAGTGCTTAGGGTTTAGGATTTTGGGTTTTAGATTTTAGGGTTTAGGGTTTAGGGTTCGAGGCTTAGGGCTTAGGGCTTAGGGTTTGGGGTTTAGGATTTTGGCTATTACAGTTTATGGTTTCGGTTTTTGGGTTTAGGATTTAGGGTTTAAGATTTAGGGTTTCGGGTTTTGTGTTTAGGATTTAGGGTTTGGGGTTTCGTGTTTTGGGGCGTCAATGTTAGGGTTTTATGGTTGTACGTTTTGGGGTTTAGGATTTGGGTTTTAGGGTTCTAGTGTTTAGTAGATACAGTTTAGGTTTAAGTGTTCACGATCCAAATTTTCAAGGGTTTAGGGTTTGAATATTAGGTTTTAGGTTTTCCATGATTGGGTTTTAGGGTTTTACATTTTAGGGTTTAGGGTTTAGGGTTTTAGGGTTCTAATGTTCAATAGATAAAGTTTAGGGTTTAGGGTTAACGATAAAAAAATCAAGGGTTTTGGGTTTAGGGTTTTATTGTTTAGGGTTTAGAATTGAAATGTTAGAGTTTTAGGTTTTCCATGTTACTGTTTTAGGGTTTTACGTTTTAATGTTAGGATTTTGGGTTTTAAGGTTCTATTGTTTAATAGATAAAGTTTAGGGTTTACGGTTCATGAATTAGGATTTCAAGGGTTTCGGGTTTGGTGTTTAGGATTTAGGGTTTGGGTTTTAAGGATTTCTATTTTGAATGTTAGGGTTTCAAGTTTTGGGTTTAGGGTTTTATAGTTTGGTGTTTAAGGTTTACTATTTAGGGTTTTAGGTTTCGGGTTTTGTGTTTAGGATTTTGGGTTTAGGGTTTCGTGTTTTGGGACGTCAATCTTAGGGTTTATGGTTTTACGTTTTTGGGTTTAGGGTTTGGGTTTTAGGGTTCTAGGGTTTAGTAGATATAGTTTATGGTTAAGTGTTCACGATTCAAATTTTCAACGGTTTACGATTTTATCGTTTATGGTTCAGGGTTTCAATGCTAGGGTTTTTGGTTTTCCTTGTTAGTGTTTTACATTTTAGGGTTTAAGGTTTGGGGTTTTAGGATTTATGGTTAAGGTTTTAGGGTTTATTTTTTAGGTTTTAGGGTTTAGGGTTTGGGATTTCGGAATTTATAGTTTAGGGTTTTGTGTTTAGGATTTGGGGTTTTGGGTTTTGGGGTGCCAGTCTTAGTGTTTTAGGTTTTCCATGTTAGGGTTTTAGGGTTTATATTTTTAGGTTTAGGGTTTAGCGTTTTAGGGTTTAGGGTTTCTGGTTTTAGGTTTTAGGGTTTAGGGTTTTGGGTTTTGGTGTGTGAATGTTAGGGTGTTACGTTCTGGGGTTTAGGGTTTGGGGTTTAGGGTATGGGGTTTTAGGGATCTAGTGTTTAATAGATAAAGTTTAGGGTTTAGGGTTCACAATTTATGATTTCAAGGGTTAGGATTTTATAGTTTAGTGCTTAGGGTTTAGGATTTTGGGTTTTAGATTTTAGGATTTTGGGTTTTAGATTTTAGGGTTTAGGGTTTAGGGTTCGAGGCTTTGGGCTTAGGGTTTCGGGTTTGGGGTTTTTGTGTTTAGGGTTTATATTTTTAGGTTTTAGGGTTTAGGGTTTCGGATTTTGGCTATTATAGTTTATGGTTTCAGTTTTTGGGTTTTGGATTTAGGGTTTAAGATTTAGGGTTTCGGGTTTTGTGTTTAGGATTTAGGGTTTGGGGTTTCTTGTTTTGGGGCGTCAATGCTAGGGTTTTATGGTTGTACGTTTTGGGGTTTAGGATTTGGGTTTTAGGGTTCTAATGTTTAGTAGATACAGTTTAGGTTTAAGTGTTCACGATCCAAATTTTCGAGGGTTTAGGGTTTCAATATTAGGTTTTAGGTTTTTCATGTTAGGGTTTTAGGGTTTACATTTTAGGGTTTAGGGTTTAGGGTTTTAGGGTTCTAATGTTCAATAGATAAAGTTTAGGGTTTAGGGTTAACGATAAAAAAATCAAGGGTTTTGGGTTTAGGGTTTCATAGTTTAGGGTTTAGAATTGAAATGTTAGAGTTTTAGGTTTTCCATGTTAGTGTTTTAGGGTTTTACGTTTTACTGTTAGGATTTTGGGTGTTAAGGTTCTATTGTTTAATAGATAAAGTTTAGGGTTTACGGTTCATGAATTAGGATTTCAAGGGTTTCGGGTTTGGTGTTTCGGATTTAGGGTTTGGGTTTTAAGGATTTGTGTTTTGAATGTTAGGGTTTCAAGTTTTGGGTTTAGGGTTTGGGTTTTAGGGCGCTAGTGTTTAGTAGAAAAAGTTTAGGGTTAAGTGTTAACGATTAAAATTTTCAAGGGTTTACGGTTTTATCGTCTATGGTTTAGGGTTTCAATATAGGGTTTTAGGTTTTATATATCAGTGTTTTGTATTTTAGGGTTTAGGTTTTAGGGTTTATTTTTTAGGTTTTAGTGTTTAGGGTTTGGGACTTCGGAATTTATAGTTTAGGGTTTTGTGTTTAGGATTTGGGGTTTTGGGTTTTGGGGTGCCAATCTTAGTGTTTTAGGTTTTCCATGTTAGGGTTTTAGGGTTTTACGGTTTAGGTTTTGGGGTTTAGCGTTTTAGGGTTTAGGGTTTCTGGTTTTAGGTTTTAGGGCTTAGTGTTTAGGGTTTTAGGTTTTAGGGTTTTGGGTTTTGGTGTGTCAATGTTAGGGTGTTACGTTATGGGGTTTCGGGTTTGGGGTTTAGGGTATGGGGTTTTTGGGATCTAGTGTTTAATAGATAAAGTTTAGGGTTTAGGGTTCACGATTTCTGATTTCAAGGGTTAAGATTTTATAGTTTAGTGCTTAGGGTTTAGGATTTTGGGTTTTAGATTTTAGGGTTTAGGGTTCGAGGCTTCGGGCTTAGGGTTTAGGGTTTGGGGTTTTTGTGTTTAGGGTTTATATTTTTAGGTTTTAGGGTTTAGGGTTTAGGATTTTGGCTATTATAGTTTATGGTTTCGGTTTTTGTGTTTAGGATTTAGGGTTTCGGGTTTTGTGTTTAGGATTTAGGGTTTGGGGTTTCGTGTTTTGGGGCGTCAATGTTCGGGTTTTATGGTTGTACGTTTTGGGGTTTAGGATTTGGGTTTTAGGGTTCTAGTGTTTAGTAGATACAGTTTAGGTTTAAGTGTTCACGATCCAAATTTTCAAGGGTTTACGGTTTCAATATTAGGTTTTAGGTTTTCCATGTTAGGGTTTTAGGGTTTTACATGTTAGGGGTTAGGGTTTTAGGGTTCTAATGTTCAATAGATAAAGTTTAGGGTTTCGGGTTAACGATAAAAAAATCAAGGGTTTTGGGTTTGGGGTTTTACAATTTAGGGTTTAGAATTGAAATGTTAGAGTTTTAGGTTTTCCATGTTAGTGTTTTAGGGTTTTACGTTTTACTGTTAGGATTTTGCGTTTTTAAGGTTCTATTGTTTAATAGATAAAGTTTAGGGTTTACGGTTCATGAATTAGGATTTCAAGGGTTTCGGGTTTGGTGTTTAGGATTTAGGGTTTGAGTTTTAAGAATTTGTGTTTTCAATGTTAGGGTTTCAAGTTTCGGGTTTAGGGTTTGGGTTTTAGGGCTCTAGTGTTTAGTAGAAAAAGTTTAGGGTTAAGTGTTCACGATCCAAATTTTCAAGGGTTTAGGGTACCAATATTAGGTTTTAGGTTTTCCATGTTAGTGTTTTACATTTTAGGGTTTAGGCTTTCGGGTTTTAGGATTTAGTGTTAAGGTTTTAGGGTTTATTTTTTAGGTTTTATGGTTTAGGATTAGGGATTTCGGAATTTATAGTTTAGGGTTTTGTGTTTAGGATTTAGGGTTTAGGGTTTTGGGTTTTGGGGTGCCAATGTTAGTGGTTTAGGTTTTTCATGTTAGGGTTTTAGGGTTTTTCGCTTTAGGTTATGGGGTATGGGGTTTTAGGGATCCTGTGTTTAATAGATAAAGTTTAGGGTTTAGGGTTCACGACATATGATTTCAAGGGTTTAGGATTTTATAGTTTAGTGTTTAGGGTTTTGGATTTAGGGTTTTAGGTTTTAGGGTTTAGGGTTTAGGGTTTTAGGGTTTATTTTTTAGGTTTAGGGTTTTGGGTTTTGGTGTGTCAATGTTAGGGTGTTACGTTCTGTGGTTTAGGGTTTGGGATTTAGGGTATGGGGTTTTAGGGATCTAGTGTTTAATAGATAAAGTTTAGGGTTTAGGGTTAACGATTTATGATTTCAAGGGTTTAGGATTTTATAGTTTAGTATTTAGGGTTTAGGATTTAGTGTTTTAGATTTTAGAGTTTAGGGTTCAAGGCTTAGGGCTTAGGGTTTAGGGTTTGGGGTTTTTGTGTTTAGTGTTTATATTTTTAGGTTTTAGGGTTTAGGGTTTAGGATATTGGTTATTATAGTTTAGGGTTCAGGTTTTTGTGTTTAGGATTTAGGGTTTAAGATTTAGGGTTTCGGGTTTTGTGTTTAGGATTTAGGGTTTAGGGTTTCGTGTTTTGGGGCATCAATGTATAGGGTTTATATTTTTATGTTTTAGGGTTTAACGTTTTAGGGTTTAGGGTTTTGGGTTTTAGGTTTTAGGATTTAGGGTTTAGGGCTTAGGTTTTAAGGTTTATTTTTTAGGTTTAGGGTTTTGGGTTTTGGTGTGTCAATATCATGGTGTTACGTTCTGGGGTTTAGGGTTTGGGGTTTAGGGTATGGGGTTTTAGGGATCTAGTGTTAATAGATAAAGTTTCGGGTTTAGGGTTCACGGGGTATGATTTCAAAGGTTAAGGCTTTAGGATAATAGTTTAGTATTTAGGGTTTAGGATTTTGGGTTTTAGATTTTAGGGTTTAGGGTTCGAGGCTTAGGGCTTAGGGTTTAGGGTTTAGGGTTTGGGGTTTCTGTGTTTAGGGTTTATATTTTTAGGTTTTAAGGTTTAGGATTTTGTCTATTACGGTTTAGGGTTTAGGTTTTTGTGTTTAGGATTTAGGGTTTAAGATTTAGGGTTTCGGGTTTTGTGTTTAGGATTTTGGGTTTAGGGTTTCGTGCTTTGGGACGTCAATGTTAGGGTTTATGTTTTTACGTTTTTGGGTTTAGGGTTTGGGTTTTAGGGTTCTAGTGTTTTGTAGATATAGTTTATGGTTAAGTGTTCACGATTCAAATTTTCAACGGTTTACGATTTTATCGTTCATGGTTCAGGGTTTCAATGTTAGGGTTTTAGGTTTTCCTTGTTAGTGTTTTACATTTTAGGGGGTAAGGTTTCGGGTTTTAGGATTTATGGTTAAGGTTTTAGGGTTTAGGGTTTGGGATTTCGGAATTTATAGTTTAAGGTTTTGTGTTTAGGATTTGGGGTTTTGGGTTTTGGGGTGCCAACCTTTGTGTTTTAGGTTTTCCATGTTAGGGTTTTAGGGTTTTACGTTTTAGGTTTTGGGGTTTAGCGTTTTAGGGTTTAGGGTTTCTGGTTTTAGGTTTTAGGGTTTAGGGTTTAGGGTTTTGGGTTTTGGTGTGTCAATGTTAGGGTGTTACGTTATGGGGTTTCGGGCTTGGGGTTTAGGGTATGGGGTTTTAGGAATCTAGTGTTTAATAGATAAAGTTTAGGGTTTAGGGTTCACGATTTATGATTTCAAGGGTTAGGATTTTATAGTTTAGTGCTTAGGGTTTAGGATTTTGGGTTTTAGATTTTAGGGTTTAGGGTTTAGGGTTCGAGGCTTAGGGCTTAGGGTTTAGGGTTTGGGGTTTTTGTGTTTAGGGTTTATATTTTTAGGTTTTAGGGTTTAGGGTTTAGGATTTTGGCTATTATAGTTTATGGTTTCGGTTTTTGGGTTTAGGATTTAGGGTTTAAGATTTAGGGTTTCGGGTTTTGTGTTTAGGATTTAGGGTTTGGGGTTTCGTGTTTTGGGGCGTCAATGTTAGGGCTTTATGGTTGTACGTTTTGGGGTTTAGGATTTGGGTTTTAGGGTTCTAGTGTTTAGTAGATACAGTTTTGGTTTAAGTGTTCACGATCCAAATTTTCAAGGGTTTAGGGTTTCAATATTAGGTTTTAGGTTTTCCATGTTAGGGTTTTAGGGTTTTACATTTTAGGGTTTAGGGTTTAGGGTTTTAGGGTTCTAATGTTCAATAGATAAAGTTTAGGGTTTTGGGTTAACGATAAAAAAATCAAGGGTTTTGGGTTTAGGGTTTAGAATTGAAATGTCAAAGTTTTAGGTTTTCCATGTTAGTGTTTTAGGGTTTTACGTTTTACTGTTAAGATTTTGGGTTTTAAGGTTCTATTGATTAATAGATAAAGTTTAGGGTTTATGGTTCATAAATTAGGATTTCAAGGGTTTCGGGTTTGGTGTTTAGGATTTAGGGTTTGGATTTTTAGTATTTGTGTTTTCAATGTTAGGGTTTCAAGTTTTGGGTTTAGGGTTTGGGTTTTAGGGCTGTAGTGTTTAGTAGAAAAAGTTTAGGGTTAAGTTTCACGATTCAAATTTTCAAGGGTTCACGGTTTTATCGTCTATTGTTTAGGGTTTCAATATAGGGCTTTAGGTTTTATATGTCAGTGTTTTGTATTTTAGGGTTTAGGTTTTAGGGTTTATTTTTTAGGTTTTAGTGTTTAGGGTTTGGGATTTCGGAATTTATAGTTTAGGGTTTTATGTTTAGGATTCGGGGTTTTGGGTTTTGGGGTACCAATCTTAGTGTTTTAGGTTTTCCATGTTAGGGTTTTAGGGTTTTACGTTTTAGGTTTTGGGGTTTAGCGTTTTAGGGTTTAGGGTTTCTGGTTTTAGGTTTTAGGGTTTAGGGTTTAGGGTTTTAGGTTTTAGGGTTTTGGGTTTTGGTGTGTCAATGTTAGGGTGTTACGTTATGGGGTTTCGGGCTTGGGGTTTAGGGTATGGGGTTTTAGGGATCTAGTGTTTAATAGATAAAGTTTAGGGTTTAGGGTTCACGATTTATGATTTCAAGGGTTAGGATTTTATAGTTTAGTGCTTAGGGTTTAGGATTTTGGGTTTTAGATTTTAGGGTTTAGGGTTTAGGGTTCGAGGCTTAGGGCTTAGGGTTTAGGGTTTGGGGTTTTTGTGTTTAGGGTTTATATTTTTAGGTTTTAGGGTTTAGGGTTTAGGATTTTGGCTATTATAGTTTATGGTTTCGGTTTTTGGGTTTAGGATTTAGGGTTTAAGATTTAGGGTTTCGGGTTTTGTGTTTAGGATTTAGGGTTTGGGGTTTCGTGTTTTGGGGCTTCAAATTTAGGGTTTTATGGTTGTACGTTTTGGGGTTTAGGATTTGGGTTTTAGGGTTCTGGTGTTTAGTAGATACAGTTTAGGGTTAAGTGTTCACGATCCAAATTTTCAAGGGTATAGGGTTCCAATATTAGGTTTTAGGCTTTCCATGTTAGGGTTTTAGGGTTTTACATTTTAGGGTTTAGGGTTTAGGGCTTTAGGGTTCTAGTGTTCAATAGATAAAGTTTAGGGTTTAGGGTTAACGATAAAAAGATCAAGGGTTTTGGGTTTAGGGTTTTGTAGTTTAGGGTTTAGAATTGAAATGTTAGAGTTTTAGGTTTTCCATGTTAGTGTTTTAGGGTTTTACGTTTTACTGTTAGGATTTCGGGTTTGGGGTTTCGTGTTTTGGGGCGTCAATGTTAGGGTTTTATGGTTGTACGTTTTGGGGTTTAGGATTTGGGTTTTAGGGTTCTAGTGTTTAGTAGATACAGTTTAGGGTTAAGTGTTCACGATCCTAATTTTCAAGGGTTTAGGGTTCCAATATTGGGTTTTAGGTTTTCCATGTTAGTGTTTTACATTTTAGGGTTTAGGCTTTCGGGTTTTAGGATTTAGGGTTAAGGTTTTAGGGTTTATTTTTTAGGTTTTATGGTTTAGGGTTAGGGATTTCGGAATTTATAGTTTAGGGTTTTGTGTTTAGGATTTAGGGTTTAGGGTTTTGGGTTTTGGGGTGCCAATGTTAGTGTTTTAGGTTTTTCTTGTTATGGTTTTAGGGTTTTACGCTTTAGGTTTTAGGGTATGGGGTTTTAGGGATCCTGTGTTTAATAGATAAAGTTTAGGGTTTAGGGTTCACGACATATGATTTCAAGGGTTTAGGGTTTAGGATTTTATAGTTTAGTGTTTAGGGTTTTGGATTTAGGGTTTTAGGTTTTAGGGTTTAGGGTTTAGGGTTTTAGGGTTTATTTTTTAGGTTTAGGGTTTTGGGTTTTGGTGTGTCAATGTTAGGGTGTTACGTTCTGGGGTTTAGGGTTTGGGGTTTAGGGTATGGGGTTTTAGGGATCTAGTGTTTAATAGATAAAGTTTAGGGTTTAGGGTTAACGATTTATGATTTCAAGGGTTTAGGGTTTAGGATTTTATAGTTTAGTATTTAGGGTTTAGGATTTAGGGTTTTAGATTTTAGGGTTAGGGTTCAAGGCTTAGGGCTTAGGGTTTGGGGTTTTTGTGTTTAGGGTTAAAATTTTTAGGTTTTAGGGTTTAGGGTTTAGGATTTTGGTTATTATTGTTTAGGGTTTAGGTTTTTGTGTTTAGGATTTAGGGTTTAAGATTTAGGGTTTCGGGTTTTGTGTTTAGGATTTAGGTTTTAGGGTTTCGTGTTTTGGGGGATCAATGTTAAGGGTTTATATTTTTATGTTTTAGGGTTTAGCGTTTTAGGGTTTAGGGTTTCGGGTTTTAGGTTTTAGGATTTAGGGTTTAGGGCTTAGGTTTTAGGGTTTATTTTTTAGGTTTAGGGTTTTGGGTTTTGGTGTGTCAGTATCAGGGTGCTACGTTCTGGGGTTTAGGGTATGGGGTTTTAGGGATCTGGTGTTAATCGATAAAGTTTAGGGGTTAGGGTTCACGGTTTATGATTTCAAAGGTTAAGGCTTTAGGATTTAATAGTTTAGTATTTAGGGTTTAGGATTTTGGGTTTTAGGTTTTAGGGTTTAGGGTTCGAGGCTTAGGGCTTAGGGTTTAGGGTTTAGGGTTTAGGGTTTGGGGTTTCTGTGTTTAGGGTTTATATTTTTTGGTTTTAGGGTTTGGGGTTTAGGATTTTGTCTATTACGGTTTAGGGTTTAGGTTTTTGTGTTTAGGATTTAGGGTTTAAGATTTAGGGTTTCGGGTTTTGTATTTAGGATTTTGGGTTTAGGGTTTCGTGTTTTGGGACGTCAATGTTAGGGTTTATGGTTTTACGTTTTTGGGTTTAGGGTTTGGGTTTTAGGGTTCTAGTGTTTAGTAGATATAGTTTATGGTTAAGTGTTCACGATTCAAATTTTCAACGGTTTACGATTTTATCGTTTATGGTTCAGGGTTTCAATGTTATGGTTTTACATTTTAGGGTGTAAGGTTTGGGGTTTTAGGATTTATGGTTAAGGTTTTAGGGTTTATTTTTTAGGTTTTAGGGTTTAGGGTTTGGGATTTCGGAATTTATAGTTTAGGGTTTTGTGTTTAGGATTTGGGGTTTTGGGTTTTGGGGTGCCAGTCTTAGTGTTTTAGGTTTTCCATGTTAGGGTTTTAGGGTTTATATTTTTAGGTTTAGGGTTTAGCGTTTTAGGGTTTAGGGTTTCTGGTTTTAGGTTTTAGGGTTTAGGGTTTTAGGTTTTAGGGTTTTGGGTTTTGGTGTGTCAATGTTAGGGTGTTACGTTCTGGGGTTTAGGGTATGGGGTTTTAGGGATCTAGTGTTTAATAGATAAAGTTTAGGGTTTAGGGTTCACAATTTATGATTTCAAGGGTTAGGATTTTATAGTTTAGTGCTTAGGGTTTAGGATTTTGGGTTTTAGATTTTAGGATTTTGGGTTTTAGATTTTAGGGTTTTGGTGTGTCAATGTTAGGGTGTTACGTTCTGGGGTTTAGGGTTTGGGGTTTAGGGTATGGGGTTTTAGGGATCTAGTGTTTAATAGATAAAGTTTAGGGTTTAGGGTTCACGATCTATGATTTCAAGGGTTAGGATTTTATAGTTTAGTGCTTAGGGTTTAGGATTTTGGGTTTTAGATTTTAGGGTTTAGGGCTTAGGGTTTAGGGTTTGGGGTTTTTGTGTTTAGGGTTTACATTTTTAGGTTTTAGGGTTTAGGGTTTAGGATTTTGGCTATTATAGTTTATGGTTTAGGTTTTCGTGTTTAGGATCTAGGGTTTAAGATTTAGGGTTTCGGGTTTTGTGTTTAGGATTTAGGGATTGGGGTTTCGTGTTTTTGGGCGTCAATGTTAAGGTTTTATGGTTGTACGTTTTGGGGTTTAGGATTTGGGTTTTAGGGTTCTGGTGTTCAGTAGATACAGTTTAGGGTTAAGTGTTCACGATCCAAATTTTCAAGGGTTTAGGGTTCCAATATTAGGTTTTAGGTTTTCCATGTCAGGGTTTTAGGGTTTTACATTTTAGGGTTTAGGGTTTAGGGCTTTAGGGTTCTAATGTTCAATAGATAAAGTTTAGGGTTTAGGGTTAACGATAAAAAGATCAAGGGTTTTGGGTTTAGGGTTTTGTAGTTTAGGGTTTAGAATTGAAATGTTAGAGTTTTAGGTTTTCCATGTTAGTGTTTTAGGGTTTTACGTTTTACTGTTAGGATTTTGGGTTTCGTGTTTTGGGGCGTCAATGTTAGGGTTTTATGGTTGTACGTTATGGGGTTTACGATTTGGGTTTTAGGGTTCTAGTGTTTAGTAGATACAGTTTAGGGTTAAGTGTTCACGATCCAAATTTTCAAGGGTTTAGGGTTCCAATATTAGGTTTTAGGTTTTCCTTGTTAGTGTTTTACATTTTAGGGTTTAGGCTTTCGGGTTTTAGGATTTAGGGTTAAGGTTTTAGGGTTTATTTTTTAGGTTTTATGGTTTAGGGTTAGGGATTTCGAAATTTATAGTTTAGGGTTTTGTGTTTAGGATTAAGGGTTTAGGGTTTTGGGTTTTGGGGTGCCAATGTTAGTGTTTTAGGTTTTTCATGTTAGGGTTTTAGGGTTTCACGCTTTAGGTTTTAGGGTATGGGGTTTTAGGGATCCTGTGTTTAATAGATAAAGTTTAGGGTTTAGGGTTCACGACATATGATTTCAAGGGTTTAGGGTTTAGGAATTTATAGTTTAGTGCTTAGGGTTTTGGATTTAGGGTTTTAGGTTTTAGGGTTTAGGGTTTAGGGTTTTAGGGTTTATTTTTTAGGTTTAGGGTTTTGGGTTTTGGTGTGTGAATGTTAGGGTGTTACGTTCTGGGGTTTAGGGTTTGGGGTTTAGGGTATGGGGTTTTAGGGATCTAGTGTTTAATAGATAAAGTTTAGGGTTTAGGGTTAACGATTTACGATTTCAAGGGTTTAGGATTTTATAGTTTAGTATTTAGGGTTTAGGATTTAGAGTTTTAGATTTTAGGGTTTAGGGTTCAAGGCTTAGGGCTTAGGGTTTAGGGTTTGGGGTTTTTGTGTTTAGGGTTTATATTTTTAGGTTTTAGGGTTTAGGGTTTAGGATTTTGGTTATTATAGTTTAGGGTTTAGGTTTTTGTGTTTAGGATTTAGGGTTTAAGATTTAGGGTTTCGGGTTTTGTGTTTAGGATTTAGGGTTTAGGGTTTCGTGTTTTGGGGCATCAATGTTTAGGGTTTATATTTTAATGTTTTAGGGTTTAGCGTTTTAGGGTTTAGGGTTTCGGGTTTTAGGTTTTAGGATTTAGGGTTTAGGGCTTAGGTTTTAGGGTTTATTTTTTAGGTTTAGGGTTTTGGGTTTTGGTGGGTCAATATCAGGGTGCTACGTTCTGGGGTTTAGGGTTTGGGGTTTAGGGTATGGGGTTTTAGGGATCTAGTGTTAATAGATAAAGTTTAGGGGTTAGGGTTCACGGTTTATGATTTCAAAGGTTAAGGCTTTACGATTTAATAGTTTAGTATTTAGGGTTTAGGATTTTGGGTTTTAGATTTTAGGGTTTAGGGTTCGAGGCTTGGGGCTTAGGGTTTGGGGTTTCTGTGTTTAGGGTTTATATTTTTAGGTTTTAGGGTTTGGGGTTTAGGATTTTGTCTATTACGGTTTTGGGTTTAGGTTTTTGTGTTTAGGATTTTGGGTTTAAGATTTAGGGTTTCGGGTTTTGTGTTTAGGATTTTGGGTTTAGGGTTTCGTGTTTTGGGACGTCAATGTTAGGGTTTATGGTTTTGGGTTTACGGTTTGGGTTTTAGGGTTCTAGTGTTTAGTAGATATAGTTTATGGTTAAGTGTTCACGATTCAAATTTTCAACGGTTTACGATTTTATCGTTTATGGTTCAGGGTTTCAATGTTAGGGTGTTAGGTTTTCCTTGTTAGTGTTTTACATTTTAGGATGTAAGGTTTGGGGTTTTAGGATTTATGGTTAAGGTTTTAGGGTTTATTTTTTAGGTTTTAGGGTTTAGGGTTTGGGATTTCGGAATTTATAGTTTAGGGTTTTGTGTTTAGGATTTGGGGTTTTGGGTTTTGGGGTCCCAATCTTAGTGTTTTAGGTTTTCCATGTTAGGGTTTTAGGGTTTTACGTTTTAGGTTTTGGGGTTTAGCGTTTTAGGGTTTAGGGTTTCTAGTTTTAGGTTTTAGGGTTTAGGGTTTTAGGTTTTAGGGTTTTGGGTTTTGGTGTGTCAATGTTAGGGTGTTACGTTCTGGGGTTTAGGGTTTGGGCTTTAGGGTATGGGGTTTTAGGGATCTAGTGTTTAATAGATAAAGTTTAGGGTCTAGGGTTCACGATTTACGATTTCAAGGGTTAGGATTTTATAGTTTAGTGCTTAGGGTTTGGGGTTTTGGGTTTTAGATTTTAGGGTTTAGGGTTTAGGGTTGGAGGCTTAGGGCTTAGGGTTTATGGTTTGGGCTTTTTGTGTTTAGGGTTTATATTTTTAGGTTTTAGGGTTTAGGGTTTAGGATTTTGGCTATTATAGTTTATGGTTCGGTTTTTGGGTTTAGGATTTAGGGTTTAAGATTTAGGGTTTCGGGTTTTGTGTTTAGGATTTAGGGTTTGGGGTTTTCTGTTTTGGGGCGTCAATGTTAGGGTTTTATGGTTGTACGTTTTGGGGTTTAGGATTCGGGTTTTTGGGTTCTAGTGTTTAGTAGATACAGTTTAGGTTTAAGTGTTCACGATCCAAATTTTCAAGGGTTTAGGGTTTCAATATTAGGTTTTAGGTTTTTCATGTTAGGGTTTTAGGGTTTTACATTTTAGGGTTTAGGGTTTAGGGTTTCAGGGTTCTAATGTTCAATAGATAAAGTTTAGGGTTTAGGGTTAACGATAAAAAAATGAAGGGTTTTGGGTTTAGGGTTTTATAGTTTAGGGTTTAGAATTGAAATGTTAGAGTTTTAGGTTTTCCATGTTAGTGTTTTAGGGTTTTACGTTTTACTGTTAGGATTTTGGGTTTTAAGGTTCTATTGTTTAATAGATAAAGTTTAGGGTTTACGGTTCATGAATTAGGATTTCAAGGGTTTCGGGTTTGGTGTTTAGGATTTAGGATTTGGATTTGAAGGATTTTTGTTTTCAATGTTAGGGTTTCAAGTTTTGGGTTTAGGGTTTGGGTTTTAGGGCTCCAGTGTTTAGTAGAAAAAGTTTAGGGTTAAGTGTTCACGATTCAAATTTTCAAGGGTCTATGGTTTTATCGTCTATGGTTTAGGGTTTCAATATAGGGTTTTAGGTTTTATATGTCAGTGTTTTGTATTTTAGGGTTTAGGTTTTAGGGTTTATTTTTTAGGTTTTAGTGTTTAGGGTTTGGGATTTCGGAATTTGTAGTTTAGGGTTTTGTGTTTAGGATTTGGGGTTTTGGGTTTTGGGGTGCCAATCTTAGTGTTTTAGGTTTTCCATGTTAGGGTTTTAGGGTTTTACGTTTTAGGTTTTGGGGTTTAGCGTTTTAGGGTTTAGGGTTTCTGGTTTTAGGTTTTAGGGTTTAAGGTTTAGGGTTTTAGGTTTTAGGGTTTTGGGTTTTGGTGTGTCAATGTTAGGGTGTTACGTTATGGGGTTTCGGGTTTGGGGTTTAGGGTATGGGGTTTTAGGGATCTAGTGTTTAATAGATAAAGTTTAGGGTTTAGGGTTCACGATTTATGATTTCAAGGGTTAGGATTTTATAGTTTAGTGCTTAGGGTTTAGGATTTTGGGTTTTAGATTTTAGGGTTTAGGGTTTAGGGTTCGAGGCTTAGGGCTTAGGGTTTAGGGTTTGGGGTTTTTGTGTTTACGGTTTATATTTTTAGGTTTTAGGGTTTAGGGTTTAGGATTTTGGCTATTATATAGTTTATGGTTTCGGTTTTTGGGTTTAGGATTTAGGGTTTAAGATTTAGGGTTTCGTGTTTTGGGGCGTCAATGTTAGGGTTTTATGGTTGTACGTTTTGGGGTTTAGGATTTGGGTTTTAGGGTTCTAGTGTTTAGTAGATACAGTTTAGGTTTAAGTGTTCACGATCCAAATTTTCGAGGGTTTAGGGTTTGAATATTAGGTTTTAGGTTTTCCATGATTGGGTTTTAGGGTTTTACATTTTAGGGTTTAGGGTTTAGGGTTTTAGGGTTCTAATGTTCAATAGATAAAGTTTAGCGTTTAGGGTTAACGATAAAAAAATGAAGGGTTTTGGGTTTAGGGTTTTATAGTTTAGGGTTTAGAATTGAAATGTTAGAGTTTTAGGTTTTCCATGTTAGTGTTTTAGGGTTTTACGTTTTACTGTTAGGATTTTGGGTTTTAAGGTTCTATTGTTTAATAGATAAAGTTTAGGGTTTACGGTTCATGAATTAGGATTTCAAGGGTTTCGGGTTTGGTGTTTAGGATTTAGGGTTTGGATTTTAAGGATTTTTGTTTTCAATGTTAGGGTTTCAAGTTTTCGGTTTAGGGTTTGGGTTTTAGGGCTCTAGTGTTTAGTAGAAAAAGTTTAGGGTTAAGTGTTCACGATTCAAATTTTCAAGGGTTTACGGTTTTATCGTCTATGGTTTAGGGTTTCAATATAGGGTTTTAGGTTTTATATGTCAGTCTTTTGTATTTTAGGGTTTAGGTTTTAGGGTTTATTTTTTAGGTTTTAGTGTTTAGGGTTTGGGATTTCGGAATTTATAGTTTAGGGTTTTGTGTTTAGGATTTGGGGTTTTGGGTTTTGGGGTGCCAATCTTAGTGTTTTAGGTTTTCCATGTTAGGGTTTTTCGTTTTAGGTTTTGGGGTTTAGCGTTTTAGGGTTTAGGGTTTCTGGTTTTAGGTTTTAGGGTTTAGGGTTTAGGGTTTTAGGTTTTAGGGTTTTGGGTTTTGGTGTGTCAATGTTAGGGTGTTACGTTATGGGGTTTCGGGTTTGGGGTTTAGGGTATGGGGTTTTAGGGATCTAGTGTTTAATAGATAAAGTTTAGGGTTTAGGGTTCACGATTTATGATTTCAAGGGTTAGGATTTTATAGTTTAGTGCTTAGGGTTTAGGATTTTGGGTTTTAGATTTTAGGGTTTAGGGTTTAGGGTTCGAGGCTTAGGGCTTAGGGTTTAGGGTTTGGGGTTTTTGTGTTTACGGTTTATATTTTTAGGTTTTAGGGTTTAGGGTTTAGGATTTTGGCTATTATATAGTTTATGGTTTCGGTTTTTGGGTTTAGGATTTAGGGTTTAAGATTTAGGGTTTCGGGTTTTGTGTTTAGGATTTAGGGTTTGGGGTTTCGTGTTTTGGGGCGTCAATGTTAGGGTTTTATGGTTGTACGTTTTGGGGTTTAGGATTTGGGTTTTAGGGTTCTAGTGTTTAGTAGATACAGTTTAGGTTTAAGTGTTCACGATCCAAATTTTCAAGGGTTTAGGGTTTGAATATTAGGTTTTAGGTTTTCCATGATTGGGTTTTAGGGTTTTACATTTTAGGGTTTAGGGTTTTAGGGTTCTAATGTTCAATAGATAAAGTTTAGGGTTTAGGGTTAACGATAAAAAAATCAAGGGTTTTGGGTTTAGGGTTTTATAGTTTAGGGTTTAGAATTGAAATGTTAGAGTTTTAGGTTTTCCATGTTACTGTTTTAGGGTTTTACGTTTTAATGCTAGGATTTTGGGTTTTAAGGTTCTATTGTTTAATAGATAAGGTTTAGGGTTTACGGTTCATGAATTAGGATTTCAAGCGTTTCGGGTTTGGTGTTTAGGATTTAGGGTTTGGGTTTTAAGGATTTGTGTTTTCAATGTTAGGGTTTCAAGTTTTGGGTTTGGGGTTTGGGTTTTAGGGCTCTAGTGTTCAGTAGAAAAGGTTTAGGGTTAAGTGTTCACGATTCAAATTTTCAAGGGTTTACGGTTTTATCGTCTATGGTTTAGGGTTTCAATATAGGGTTTTAGGTTTTATATGTCAGTGTTTTGTATTTTAGGGTTTAGGTTATAGGGTTTATTTTTTAGGTTTTAGTGTTTAGGGTTTGGGATTTCGGAATTTATAGTTTAGGGTTTTGTGTTTAGGATTTTGGGTTTTGGGGTGTCAATGTTAGTGTTTTAGGTTTTCCATGTTAGGGTTTTACGTTTTGGGTTCTAGAGATCTAGTGCTTAATACATAAAGTTTAGGGCTTAGGGTTCACGATTTATGATTTCAAGGGTTTAGGGTTTAGGATTTTATTGTTTGGTGTTTAAGGTTTACTATTTAGGGTTTTAGGTTTCGGGTTTTGTGTTTAGGATTTTGGGTTTAGGCTTTCGTGTTTTGGGACGTCAATCTTAGGGTTTATGGTTTTACGTTTTTGGGTTTAGGGTTTGGGTTTTAGGGTTCTAGTGTTTAGTAGATATAGTTTATGGTTAAGTGTTCACGATTCAAATTTTCAACGGTTTACGATTTTATCGTTTATGGTTCAGGGTTTCAATGCTAGGGTTTTAGGTTTTCCTTGTTAGTGTTTTACATTTTAGGGTTTAAGGTTTAGGGTTTTAGGATTTATGGTTAAGGTTTTAGGGTTTATTTTTTAGGTTTTAGGGTTTAGGGTTTAGGGATTTCGGAATTTATAGTTTAGGGTTTTGTGTTTAGGATTTGGGGTTTTGGGTTTTGGGGTGCCAGTCTTAGTGTTTTAGGTTTTCCATGTTAGGGTTTTAGGGTTTATATTTTTAGGTTTAGGGTTTAGCGTTTTAGGGTTTAGGGTTTCTGGTTTTAGGTTTTAGGGTTTAGGGTTTTAGGTTTTAGGGTTTTGGGTTTTGGTGTGTCAATGTTAGGGTGTTACGTTCTGGGGTTTAGGGTTTAGGGTTTAGGGTATGGGGTTTTAGGGATCTAGTGTTTAATAGATAAAGTTTAGGGTTTAGGGTTCCCAATTTATGATTTCAAGGGTTAGGATTTTATAGTTTAGTGCTTAGGGTTTAGGATTTTGGGTTTTAGATTTTAGGGTTTAGGGTTTAGGGTTCGAGGCTTAGGGCTTAGGGTTTAGGGTTTGGGGTTTTTGTGTTTAGGGTTTATATTTTTAGGTTTTAGGGTTTAGGGTTTAGGATTTTGGTTATTATAGTTTATGGTTTAGGTTTTTGTGTTTAGGATTTAGGGTTTCGGGTTTTGTGTTTAGGATTTAGGGTTTGGGGTTTCGTGTTTTGGGGCGTCAATGTTTGGGTTTTATGGTTGTACGTTTTGGGGGTTTAGGATTTGGGTTTTCGGGGGTTCTAGTGTTTAGTAGATACAGTTTAGGGTTAAGTGTTCACGATCCAAATTTTCAAGGGTTTAGGGTTTCAATATTTGGTTTCAGGTTTTCCATGTTAGGGTTTTAGGGTTTTACATTTTAGGGTTTTGGGTTTAGGGTTTTAGGGTTCGAATGTTCAATAGATAAAGTTTAGGGTTTAGGGTTAACGATAAATAAATCAAGGGTTTTGGGTTTAGGGTTTTATAGTTTAGGGTTTAGAATTGAAATGTTAGAGTTTTAGGTTTTCCATGTTAGTGTTTTAGGGTTTTACGTTTTACTGTTAGGATTTTGGGTTTTAGGGTTCTATTGTTTAATAGATGAAGTTTAGGGTTTACGGTTCATGAATTAGGATTTCAAGGGTTTCGGGTTTTGTGTTTAAGATTTAGGGTTTGGGTTTTAAGGATTTGTGTTTTCAATGTTAGGGTTTCAAGTTTTAGGTTTAGGGTTTGGGTTTTAGGGCTCTAGTGTTTAGTAGAAAAAGTTTAGGGTTAAGTGTGCACGATTCAAATTTTGAAGGGTTTACGGTTTTATCGTTTATGGTTTAGGGTTTCAATATTAGGGTTTTAGGTTTTCCATGTCAGTGTTTTATATTTTAGGGTTTAGGTTTTAGGGTTTATTTTTTAGGTTTTAGTGTTTAGGGTTTGGGATTTCGGAATTTATAGTTTAGGGTTTTGTGTTTAGGATTTTGGGTTTTGGGGTGTCAATGTTAGTGTTTTAGGTTTTCCGTGTTAGGGTTTTAGGGTTTTACATTTTAGGTTCTAGGTATCTAGTGTTTAATACATAAAGTGTAGGGCTTAGGGTTCACGATTTATGATTTGAAGGGTTTAGGGTTTAGGATTTTATACTTTGGTGTTTAAGGTTTACTATTTAGGGTTTTAGGTTTTAGGGTTTAGGGTTCGGGGCTTAGGGCTTAGGGTTTAGGGTTTGGGGTTTTTGGGTTTAGGGTTTATATTTTTAGGTTTTAGGGTTTAGGGTTCAGGGTTTGGGGTGTGTGGTTTTTGTATTTAGGGTTTATATTTTTCGGTTTTAGGGTTTAGAATTTTAGGGTTTAGGGTTTCGCATTTTAGGTTTTAGGGTTTTAGGTTTTAGGGTTTATTTTTTAGGTTTAGGGTTTTGGGTTTTGGTGTGTCAATGTTAGGGTGTTACGTTTTGGGGTTTAGGGTTTGGGTTTTAGGGTTCTAGTGTTTAGTGGAAAAAGCTTAGGGTTAAGTGTTCACGATTCAAATTTTCAAGGGTTTACGGTTTTATCGTTTATGGTTCAGGGTTTCAATGTTAGGGTTTTAGGTTTTCCATGTTAGTGTTTTACATTTTAGGGTTTAGGCTTTCGGGTTTTAGGATTTAGGGTTAAGATTTTAGGGTTTATTTTTTAGGTTTTATGGTTTAGGGTTAGGGATTTCGGAATTTATAGTTTAGGGTTTTGTGTTTAGGATTTAGGGTTTAGGGTGTTGGGTTTTGGGGTGCCAATGTTAGTGTTTTAGGTTTTTCATGTTAGGGTTTTAGGATTTTACGCTATAGGTTTTACTGTATGGGGTTTTAGGGATCCTGCGTTTAATAGATAAAGTTTAGGGTTTAGTGTTCGTAACGTATGATTTCTAGGGTTTAGGGTTTAGGATTTTTATAGTTTAGTGTTTAGGGTTTTGGATTTAGGGTTTTAGGTTTTAGGGTTGAGGGTTTAGGGTTTTAGGGTTTATTTTTTGTGTTTAGGGTTTTGGGTTTTGGTGTGTCAATGTTAGGGTGTTACGTTCTGGGGTTTAGGGTGTGGGGTTTTAGGGATCTAGTGTTTAATTGATAAAGTTTAGGGTTTAGGGTTAACGATTTATGATTTCAAGGGTTTAGGGTTTAGGATTTTATAGTTTCGTATTTAGGGTTTAGGATTTAGGGTTTTAGATTTTAGGGTTTAGGGTTCAAGGCTTAGGGCTTGGGGTTTAGGGTTTAGGGTTGGGGTTTTTGTGTTTAGGGTTTATATTTTTAGGTTTTAGGGTTTAGGGTTTAGGATTTTGGCTATTATAGTTTAGGGTTTAGATTTTTGTGTTCAGGATTTAGGGTTTAAGATTTAGGGTTTCGGGTTTTGTGTTTGGGATTTAGGGTATAGGGTTTCGTGTTTTGGGGCATCAATGTTTAGGGTTTATATTTTTAGGTTTTAGGGTCTAGCATTTTAGGGTTTAGGGTTTCGGGTTTTAGGTTTTTGGATTTAGGGTTTTGGGTTATAGGTTTTAGGGTTTATTTTTTTGGTTTAGGGTTTAGGGTTTTGGGTTTTGGTGTGTCAATGTCAGGGTGTTACGTTCTGGGGTTTACGGTTTGGGGTTTAGGGTATGGGGTTCGAGGCTTAGGGATTAGGGTTTAGGGTTTGGGTTTCTGTGTTTAGGGTTTATACTTTTAGGTTTTAGGGTTTAGAGTTTAGGATTTTGTCTATTATAGTTTAGGGTTTAGGTTTTTGTGTTTAGGATTTAGGGTTTAAGATTTAGGGTTTCGGGTTTTGTGTTTAGGATTTAGGGTTTGGGGTTTGGTGTTTTGGGGCGTCAATGTTAGGGTTTTATGGTTATGCGTTTTGGGGTTTAGGTTTTGGGTTTTAGGGTTCTAGTGTTTAGTATATACAGTTTAGGGTTAAGTGTTCACGATCCAAATTTTCAACGGTTTAGGGTTTCTATATCAGGTTTTAGGTTTTCCATGTTAGGGATTTAGGGTTTTACATTTTAGGGTTTAGGGTTTTAGGGTTCTAATGTTCAATAGATAAAGTTTAGGGTTTAGGGTTAACGATAAAAAAATCAAGGGTTTTGGGTTTAGGGTTTTATATTTTAGGGTTTAGAATTGAAATGTTAGAGTTTTAGGTTTTCCATGTTAGTGTTTTAGGGTTTTACGTTTTACTATTAGGATTTTGGGTTTTAGGGTTCTATTGTTTAATAGATAAAGTTTAGGGTTTACGGTTCATGAATTAGGATTTCAAGGGTTTCAGGTTTTGTGTTTAGGATTTAGGGTTTGGGTTTTAAGGATTTGTGTTTTCAATGTTAGGGTTTCAAGTTTTGGGTTTAGGGTTTGGGTTTTAGTGCTCTAGTGTTTAGTAGAAAAAGTTTAGGGTTAAGTGTTCACGATTCAAATTTTCAAGGGTTTACGGTTTTATCCTTTATGGTTTAGGGTTTCAATGTTAGGATTTTAGGTTTTCCATGTCACTGTTTTATATTTTAGGGTTTAGGTTTTAGGGTTTATTTTTTAGGTTTTAGTGTTTAGGGTTTGGGATTTTGGAATTTATAGTTTAGGGTTTGTGTTTAGGATTTTGGGTTTTGGGGTGTCAATGTTAGTGTTTTAGGTTTTCCATGTTAGGGTTTTAGGCTTTTACGATTTATGATTTCAAGGGTTTAGGGTTTAGGATTTTATAGTTTGGTGTTTAAGGTTTACTATTCAGGGTTTTAGGTTTTAGAGTTTAGGGTTCGGGGCTTAGGGCTTAGGGTTTAGGGCTTAGGGTTTAGGGTTTGGGGTTTTTGGGTTTAGGGTGTATATTTTTAGGTTTTAGGGTTTTGGGGTACAGGGTTTGGGGTTTGTGGTTTTTGTATTTAGGGTTTATATTTTTAGCGTTTTAGGGTTTAGGGTTTCAGGTTTTAGATTTTAGGGTTTAGGGTTTAGGGTTTTAGGTTTTAGGGTTTATTTTTTAGGTTTAGGGTTTTGGGTTTTGGTGTGTCAATGTTAGGGTGTTACGTTTTGGGGTTTAGGGTTTGGGTTTTAGGGTTCTAGTGTCTAGTAGAAAAAGCTTAGGGTTAAGTGTTCACGATTCAAAATTTCAAGGGTGTACGATTTTATCGTTTATGGTTCAGGGTTTCAATGTTAGGGTTTTAGGTTTTCCATGTTAGTGTTTTACATTTTAGGGATTAGGGTTTCGGGTTTTAGGATTTAGGGTCAAGGATTTAGGGTTTATTTTTTAGGGTTTATGGTTTAGGGTTAGGGATTTCGAAATTTATAGTTTAGGGTTTTGTGTTTATGATTTAGGGTTTAGGGTTTTGGGTTTTGGGGTCCCAATGTTAGTCTTTTAGGTTTTTCATGTTAGGGTTTTCGGGTTTTACGCTTTAGGTTTTAGGGTATGGGGTTTTAGGGATCCTGTGTTTAATAGATAAAGTTTAGGGTTTAGGGTTCACGACATATGATATCAAGGGATTAGGGTTTAGGATTTTATAGTTCAGTGTTTAGGGTTTTGGATTTTGGGTTTTAGGTTTTAGGGTTTAGGGTTTAGGGTTTTAGGGTTTATTTTTTAGGTTTAGGGTTTTGTGTTTTGGTGTGTCAATGTTAGGGTGTTACGTTCTGGGTCTAGGGTTTGGGGTTTAGGGTATGGGGTTTTAGGGATCTAGTGTTTAACAGATAAAGTTTAGGGTTTAGGGTTCACGATTTATGATTTCAAGGGTTAAGGCTTTAGGATTTTATAGTTTAGTATTTAGGGTTTAGGATTTAGGGTTTTAGATTTAGGGTTTAGGGTTCAAGGCTTAGGGTTTAGGGTTTGGGGTTTTTGTGTTTAGGGTTTATATTTTTAGGTTTTAGGGTTTAGGGTTTAGGATTTTGGCTATTATAGCTTAGGGTTTGGGTTTTTGTGTTTAGGATTTAGGGTTTAAGATTTAGGGTTTCGGGTTTTGTGTTTGGGATTTAGGGTTTAGGGTTTCGTGTTTTGGGCCATCAATGTTTAGGGTTTACATTTTTAGGTTTTAGGGTTTAGCGTTTTAGGGTTTAGGGTTTCGGGTTTTAGGTTTTAGGATTTAGGGGTTTAGGGTTTTAGGTTTTAGGTTTTTTTTTAGGTTTAGGGTTTTGGGTTTTGGTGTGTCAATGCCAGGGTGTTACGTTCTGGGGTTTTGGGTATGAGGTTTTAGGGATCTAGTGTGATTTAGGGTTTCGGGTTTTGTGTTTGGGATTTAGGGTTTAGGGTTTCGTGTTTTGGGCCATCAATGTTTAGGGTTTACATTTTTAGGTTTTAGGGTTTAGCGTTTTAGGGTTTAGGGTTTCGGGTTTTAGGTTTTAGGATTTAGGGTTTAGGGTTTTAGGTTTTAGGTTTTTTTTTAGGTTTAGGGTTTTGGGTTTTGGTGTGTCAATGCCAGGGTGTTACGTTCTGGGGTTTTGGGTATGAGGTTTTAGGGATCTAGTGTTTAATAGATAAAGTTTAGTGTTTGGGGTTCACGATTTATGATTTCAAGGGTTAAGGCTTTAGGATTTTATAGTTTAATATTTAGGGTTTAGGATTTCGGGTTTTAGATTTTAGGGTTTAGTGTTCGAGGCTTAGGGCTTAGGGTTTAGGGTTTAGGGTTTACAGTTTGGGGTTTCTGTGTTTACGGTTTATATTTTTAGGTTTTAGGGTTTAGGGTTTAAGGTTTTGTCTATTATAGTTTAGGGTTTAGGTTTTTGTGTTTAGGATTTAGGGTTTAAGATTTAGGGTTTCTGGTTTTGTGTTTAGGATTTTGGGTTTAGGGGTTCTTGTTTTGGGACGTCAATGTTAGGGTTTATGGTTTTACGTTTTGGGGTTTAGGGTTTGGGTTTTAGGGTTCTAGTGTTTAGTAGATATAGTTTAGGGCTAAGTGTTCACGATTCAAATTTTTAACGGTTTACGATTTTATCGTTTATGGTTCAGGGTTTCAATGTTAGGGTTTTAGGTTTTCCATGTTAGTGTCTTACATTTTAAGGGTTTAAGGTTTGGGGTTTTTGGATTTATGGTTAAGGTTTTAGGGTTTACTTTTTAGGTTTTAGGGTTTAGCGTTTAGGATTTAGGGTTTTGGGTTTTGGGGTGCCAATCTTAGTGTTTTAGGTTTTCCATGGTAGGGTTTTAGGAATTTACGTTTTAGGTTTTGGGGTATGTGGTTTTAGGGATCTAGTGTTTAATAGATAAAGTTTCGGGTTGAGGATTCACGATTTATGATTTCAGGGGTTTAGGGTTTAGGATTTTATAGTTTAGTGTTTAGGGTTTAGGATTTAAGGTTTTAGGTTTTAGGGTTTAGGGTTCGGGGATTAGGGCTTAGGGTTTAGGGTTTGTGGTTTTTGTGTTTAGGGTTTATATTTGTAGGTTTTAGGGTTTAGCGTTTTATGGTTTTGGGTTTTGGGTTTTAGGTTTTATGGTTTAGGGTTTAGGGTTTTAGCTTTTAGGGTTTTGGGTTTTGGTGTGTCAATGTTTGGGTGTTACGTTCTGGGGTTTAGGGTTTGGGGTTTAGGGTATGGGTTTTAGGGATCTAGTGTTTAATAGATAAAGTTTAGGGTTTAGGGTTTAGGGTTCACTATTTATGATTTCAAGGGTTTAGATGTTAGGATTTTATAGTTTAGTGCTTAGGGTTTAGGATTTTGGGTTTTAGATTTTAGGGTTTAGGGTTTAGGGTTCGAGGCTTAGGGCTTAGGGTTTAGGGTTTGGGCTTTTTGTGTTTAGGGTTTATATTTTTAGGTTTTAGGGTTTAGGATTTTGGCTATTATAGTTTAGGGTTTAGGTTTTTGTGCTTAGGATTTAGGGTTTAAGATTTAGGGTTTCGGGTTTTGTGTTTAGGGTTTAGGGTTTCGTGTTTTGGGGCATCAATGTTTAGGGTTTCTATTTTTAGGTTTTAGGGTTTAGCGTTTTAGGGTTTAGGGTTTCAGGTTCTAGGTTTTAGGATTTAGGGTTTAGGGTTTTAGGTTTTAGGGTTTATTTTTTAGGTTTAGGATTTTGGGTTTTGGTGTGTCAATGTCAGGGTGTTACGTTCTGGGGTTTAGGTTTTGGGGTTTAGGGTATGGGGTTTTAGGGATCTAGTGTTTAATAGATAAAGTTTAGGGTTTAGGGTTCACGATTTATGATTTCAAGGGTTAAGCCTTTAGGATTTTATAGTTTAGTATTTTGTGTTTAGGATTTTGGGTTTTAGATTTTAGGGTTTAGGGTTCGAGGCTTAGGGCTTAGGGTTTAGGGTGTAGGGTTCAGGGTTTGGGGTTTCTGTGTTTAGGGTTTATATTTTTAGGTTTTAGGGTTTAGGGTTTAGGATTTTGTCTATTATAGTTTAGGGTTTAGGTTTTTGTGTTTAGGATTTATGGTTTAAGATTTAGGGTTTGGGGTTTTGTGTTTTGGGGCGTCAATGTTAGGGTTTTATGGTTGTACGTTTTGGGGTTTAGGATTTGGGTTCTAGGGTTCGAGTGTTTAGTATATACAGTTTAGGGTTAAGTGTTCACGATCCAAATTTTCAAGGGTTTAGGGTTTCAATATTAGGTTTTAGGTTTTCCATGTTAGGGATTTAGGGTTTTACATTTTAGGGTTTAGGGTTTAGGGTTTTACGTTTTACTGTTAGGATTTTGGGTTTTAGGGTTCTATTGTTTAATAGATAAGGTTTAGGGTTTACGGTTCATGAATTAGAATTTCAAAGGTTTCGGGTTTTGTGTTTAGGATTTAGGGTTTGGGTTTTAAGGATTTGTGTTTTCAATGTTAGGGTTTTAAGTATTGGGTTTAGGGTTTGGGTTTTAGGGCTCTAGTGTTTAGTAGAAAAAGTTTAGGGTTAAGTGTTCACGATTCAAATTTTCAAGCGTTCACGGTTTTATCGTTTATGGTTTAGGGTTTCAATGTTAGGGTTTTAGGTTTTCCATGTCAGTGTTTTATATTTTAGGGTTTAGGTTTTAGGGTTTATTTTTTAGGTTTTAGTGTTTAGGTTTTGGGATTTCGGAATTTATAGTTTAGGGTTTTGTGTTTAGGATTTTGGGTTTTGGGGTGTCAATGTTAGTGTTTTAGGTTTTCCATGTTAGGGTTTTAGGGTTTTACGTTTTAGGTTCTAGGGATCTAGTGTTTAAAACATAAAGTTTAGGGCTTAGGGTTCACAATTTATGATTTCAAGGGTTTAGGGTTTAGGATTTTACAGTTTGGTGTTTAAGGTTTACTATTTAGGGTTTTAGGTTTTAGGGTTTAGGGTTCGGGGCTTAGGGCTTAGGGTTTAGGGCTTAGGGTTTAGGGTTTGGGGTTTTTGGGTTTAGGGTTTATATTTTTAGGTTTTAGGGTTTTGGGTTCAAGGTTTAGTTTTGTGGTATTTGTATTTAGGGTTTATATTTTTCGGTTTTAGGGTTTAGCGTTTTATGGTTTAGCGTTTCGGGTTTTAGGTTTTAGGGTTTAGGGTTTTAGGTTTTAGGGTTTATTTTTTAGGTTTAGGGTTTTGGGTTTTGGGTTTTGGTGTGTCAATGTTAGGGTGTTACGTTTTGAGGTTTAGGGTTTGGGGTTTAGGGTTCTAGTGTTTAGTAGAAAAAGCTTAGGGTTAAGTGTTCTGATTCAAATTTTCAAGGGTTCACGGTTTTATCGTTTATGGTTCAGGGTTTCATTGTTAGGGTTTTAGGTTTTCCATGTTAGTGTGTTACATTTTAGGGTTTTGGGTTTCGGGTTTTAGGATTTAGGGATAAGGTTTTAGGGTTTATTTTTTAGGTTTTATGGTTTAGGGTTAGGGATTTCGGAATTTATTGTTTAGGGTTTTGTGTTTAGGATTTAGGGTTTAGGGTTTTGGGTTTTGGGGTGCCAATGGTAGTGTTTTTGGTTTTTCATGTTGGGGTTTTAGGGTTTTACGCTTTAGGTTTTTGGGTATGGGGTTTTAGGGATCCTGTGTTTAATAGATAAAGTTTAGGGTTTAGGGTTCACGACATATGATTTCAAGGGTTTAGGGTTTAGGATTTTATAGTTTGGTGTTTAGGGTTTTGGATTTAGGGTTTTTAGGTTTTTGGGGTTTTAGGGTTTAGGGTTTTAGGGTTTATTTTTTTAGGTTTAGGGTTTTGGGTTTTGGTGTGTCAATGTTAGGGTGTTACGTTACGGGGGTTTAGGGTCTGGGGTTTAGGGTATGGGGTTTTAGGGATCTAGTGTTTAATAGATAAAGTTTAGGGTTTAGGGTAAACGATTTATGATTTCAAGGGTTTAGGGTTTAGGATTTTATAGTCTAGTATTAAGGGTTTAGGATTTAGGGTTTTAAATTTTAGGGTTCAGGGTTCAAGGCTTAGGGCTTAGGGTTTAGGGTTTCGGGTTTGGGTTTTTGTGATTAGGGTTTATATTTTTAGGTTTTAGGGCTTAGGGTTTAGGATTTTGGCTATTATAGTTTAGGGTCTAGGTTTTTGTGTTTAGGATTTTGGGTTTAAGATTTAGGGTTTCGGGTTTTGTGTTTAGGATTTAGGGTTTAGGATTTCGTGTTTTGGGGCATCAATGTTTAGGGTTTATATTTTTAGGTTTGAGGGTTTAGCGTTTTAGGGTTTAGGGTTTCGGGTTTTAGGTTTTAGGATTTAGGGTTTAGGGTTTCAAGTTTTAGAGTTTATTGTTTAGGTTTGGGGTTTTGGGTTTTGGTGTGTCAATGTCAGGGTGTTACGTTTTGGGGCTTAGGGTTTGGGTTTTAGGGTTCTAGTGTTTAGTAGAAAAAGCTTAGGGTTAAGTGTTCTGATTCAAATTTTCAAGGGTTCACGGTTTTATCGTTTATGGTTCAGGGTTTCAATGTTAGGGTTTTATGTTTTCCATGTTAGTGTGTTACATTTTAGGGTTTTGGGTTTCGGGTTTTAGGATTTAGGGTTAAGGTTTTAGGGTTTATTTTTTAGGTTTTATGGTTTAGGGTTAGGGATTTCGGAATTTATTGTTTAGGGTTTTGTGTTTAGGATTTAGGGTTTAGGGTTTTGGGTTTTGGGGTGCCAATGTTAGTGTTTTTGGTTTTTCATGTTGGGGTTTTAGGGTTTTACGCTTTAGGTTTTTGGGTATGGGGTTTTAGGGATCCTGTGTTTAATAGATAAAGTTTAGGGTTTAGGGTTCACGACATATGATTTCAAGGGTTTAGGGTTTAGGATTTTATAGTTTGGTGTTTAGGGTTTTGGATTTAGGGTTTTAGGTTTTAGGGTTTAGGGTTTAGGGTTTTAGGGTTTATTTTTTAGGTTTAGGGTTTTGGGTTTTGGTGTGTCAATGTTAGGGTGTTACGTTCTTGGGTTTAGGGTTAGGGGTTTAGGGTATGGGGTTTTAGGGATCTAGTGTTTAATAGATAAAGTTTAGGGTTTAGGGTAAACGATTTATGATTTCAAGGGTTTAGGGTTTAGGATTTTATAGTTTAGTATTTAGGGTTTAGGATTTAGGGTTTTAAATTTTAGGGTTCAGGGTTCAAGGCTTAGGGCTTAGGGTTTAGGGTTTCGGCTTTGGGTTTTTGTGATTAGGGTTTATATTTTTAGGTTTTAGGGTTTAGGGTTTAGGATTTTGGCTATTATAGTTTAGGGTCTAGGTTTTTGTGTTTAGGATTTAGGGTTTAAGATTTAGGGTTTCGGGTTTTGTGTTTAGGATTTAGGGTTTAGGATTTCGTGTTTTGGGGCATCAATGTTTAGGGTTTATATTTTTAGGTTTTAGGGTTTAGCGTTTTAGGGTTTAGGGTTTCGGGTTTTAGGTTTTAGGATTTAGGGTTTAGGGTTTCAAGTTTTAGAGTTTATTGTTTAGGTTTAGGGTTTTGGGTTTTGGTGTGTCAATGTTAGGGTGTTACGTTTTGGGGTTTAGGGTTTGGGTTTTAGGGTTCAAGTGTTTAGTAGAAAAAGCTTAGGGTTAAGTGTTCTGATTCAAATTTTCAAGGGTTCACGGTTTTATCGTTTATGGTTCAGGGTTTCCATGTTAGGGTTTTAGGTTTTCCATGTTAGTGTGTTACATTTTAGGGTTTTGGGTTTCGGGTTTTAGGATTTAGGGTTAAGGTTTTAGGGTTTATTTTTTAGGTTTTATGGTTTAAGGTTAAGGATTTCGAAATTTGTAGTTTAGGGTTTTGTGTTTAGGATTTAGGGTTTAGGGCTTTGGGTTTTGGGGTGCCAATGTTAGTGTTTTAGGTTTTTCATGTTGGGGTTTTAGGGTTTTACGCTTTAGGTTTTTGGGTATGGGGTTTTAGGGATCCTGTGTTTAATAGATAAAGTTTAGGGCTTAGGGTTCACGACATATGATTTCAAGGGTTTAGGGTTTAGGATTTTATAGTTTGGTGTTTAGGGTTTTGGATTTAGGGTTTTAGGTTTTAGGGTTTAGGGTTTAGGGTTTTAGGGCTTATTTTTTAGGTTTAGGGTTTTGGGTGTTGGTGTGTCAATGTTAGGGTGTTACGTTCTGGGGTTTAGGGTTTGGGGTTTAGGGTATGGGGTTTTAGGGATCTAGTGTTTAATAGATAAAGTTTAGGGTTTAGGGTAAACGATTTATGATTTCAAGGGTTTAGGGTTTAGGATTTTATAGTTTAGTATTTAGGGTTTTAAATTTTAGGGTTCAGGGTTCCAGGCTTAGGGCTTAGGGTTTAGGGTTTCGGGTTTGGGTTTTTGTGATTAGGGTTTATATTTTTAGGTTTTAGGGTTTAGGGTTTAGGATTTTGGCTATTATAGTTTAGGGTCTAGGTTTTTGTGTTTAGGATTTAGGGTTTAAGATTTAGGGATTCGGGTTTTGTGTTTAGGATTTAGGGTTTAGGATTTCGTGTTTTGGGGCATCAATGTTTAGGGTTTATATTTTTAATTTTTAGGGTTTAGCGTTTTAGGGTTTAGGGTTTCGGGTTTTAGGTTTTAGGATTTAGGGTTTAGGGTTTCAAGTTTTAGAGTTTATTGTTTAGGTTTAGGGTTTTGGGTTTTGGTGTGTCAATGTCAGGGTGTTACGTTTTGGGGTTTAGGGTTTGGGTTTTAGGGTTCTAGTGTTTAGTAGAAAAAGCTTAGGGTTAAGTGTTCTGATTCAAATTTTCAAGGGTTCACGGTTTTATCGTTTATTGTTCAGGGTTTCAATGTTAGGGTTTTAGGTTTTCCATGTTAGTGTGTTACATTTTAGGGTTTTGGGTTTCGGGTTTTAGGATTTAGGGTTAAGGTTTTAGGGTTTATTTTTTAGGTTTTATGGTTTAAGGTTACGGATTTCGAAATTTGTAGTTTAGGGTTTTTTGTTTAGGATTTAGGGTTTAGGGTTTTGGGTTTTGGGGTGCCAATGTTAGTGTTTTAGGTTTTTCATGTTGGGGTTTTAGGGTTTTACGCTTTAGGTTTTTGGGTATGGGGTTTTAGGGATCCTGTGTTTAATAGATAAAGTTTAGGGTTTAGGGTTCACGACATATGATTTCAAGGGTTTAGGGTTTAGGATTTTATAGTTTGGTGTTTAGGGTTTTGGATTTAGGGTTTTAGGTTTTAGGGTTTAGGGTTTAGGGTTTTAGGGTTTATTTTTTAGGTTTAGGGTTTTGGGTTTTGGTGTGTCAATGTTAGGGTGTTACGTTCTGGGGTTTAGGGTTTGGGGTTTAGGGTATGGGGTTTTAGGGATCTAGTATTTAATAGATAAAGTTTAGGGTTTACGGTAAACGATTTATGATTTCAAGGGTTTAGGGTTTTGGATTTTATAGTTTAGTATTTAGGGTTTAGGATTTAGGGTTTTAAATTTTAGGGTTCAGGGTTCAAGGCTTAGGGCTTAGGGTTTAGGGTTTCGGGTTTGGGTTTTTGTGTTTAGGGTTTATATTTTTAGATTTTAGGGTTTAGGGTTTAGGATTTTGGCTATTATAGTTTAGGGTCTAGGTTTTTGTGTTTAGGATTTAGGGTTTAAGATTTAGGGTTTCGGGTTTTGTGTTTAGGATTTAGGGTTTAGGATTTCGTGTTTTGGGGCATCAATGTTTAGGGTTTATATTTTTAGGTTTTAGGGTTTAGCGTTTTAGGGTTTAGGGTTTCAGGTTTTAGGTTTTAGGATTTAGGGTTTAGGGTTTCAAGTTTTAGAGTTTATTGTTTAGGTTTAGGGTTTTGGGTTTTGGTGTGTCAATGTAAGGGTGTTACGTTCTGGGGTTTAGGGTTTGGGGTTTAGGGTATGTGGTTTTAGGGATCTAGTGTTTAATAGATAAAGTTTAGAGTTTAGGGTTAACGATTTATGATTTCAAGGGTTTAGGAGTTTATAGTTTAGTATTTAGGGTTTAGGATTTAGGGTTTTAGATTTTTGGGTTTAGGGTTCAAGGCTTAAGGCTTAGGGTTTAGGGTTTAGGGTTAGGGGTTTTTGTGTTTAGGGTTTATATTTTTAGGTTTTAGGGTTTAGGATTTAGGATTTTGGCTATTATAGTTTAGGGTTTAGGTTTTTGTGGTTAGGATTTAGGGTTTAAGATTTAGGGTTTCGGGTTTTGTGTTTAGGATTTAGGGTTTGGGGTTTCGTGTTTTGGGGCATCAATGTTTAGGGTTTATATTTTTAGGTTTTAGGGTTTAGCGTTTTAGGGTTTAGGGTTTCGGGTTTTAGGTTTTAGGATTTAGGGTTAAGGGTTTTAGGTTTTAGGGTTTATTTTTTAGGTTTAGGGTTTTGGGTTTTGGTGTGTCAATGTCAGGGTGTTACGTTCTGGGGTTTTAGGGATCTACTGTTTAGGGTTTAGGGTTCACGATTAATGATTTCAAGGGTTACGGCTTTAGGATTTTATAGTTTATTATTTAGGGTTTAGGATTTTGGCTTTTAGATTTTAGGGTTTAGGGTTCGAGGCTTAGGGCTTAGGGTTTAGGGTTTAGGGTTTGGGGTTTCTGTGTTTAGGGTTTATATTTTTAGGTTTTAGGGTTTAGGGTTTAGGATTTTTTCTGTTATAGTTTAGGGTTTAGGTTTTTGTGTTTAGGATTTAGGGTTTAAGATTTTGGGTTTCGGGTTTTGTGTTTTGGATTTTGGGTTTAGGGTTTCGTGTTTTGGGACGTCAATGTTAGGGTTTATGCTTTTACGTTTTAGGGTTTAGGGTTTGGGTTTTAGGGCTCTAGTGTTTCGTAGATATAGTTTAGGGTTAAGTGTTCACGATTCAAATTTTCAACGGTTTACGATTTTATCGTTTATGGTTCAGGGTTTCTATTTTAGGGTTTTAGGTTTTCCATGTTAGTGTTTTACATTTTAGGGTTTAAGGTTTGGGGTTTTAGGATTTATGGTTAAGGTTTTAGGGTTTGTTTTTTAGGTTTTAGGGTTTAGGGTTTGGTATTTCGGAATTTATAGTTTAGGGTTTTGTGTTTAGGATTTAGGGTTTTGGGTTTTGGGGTGCCGATCTTAGTGTTTTAGGTTTTCCATGGTAGGGTTTTAGGGTTTTACGTTTTAGGTTTTAAGGTATGTGGTTTTAGGGATCTAGTGTTTAATAGATAAAGTTTAGGGTTTAGGGTTCACGATTTATGATTTCAGGGGTTTAGGATTTGATAGTTTAGTGTTTAGGGTTTAGGATTTAGGGTTTTAGGTTTTAGGGTTTAGGGTTCGGGGTTTAGGGCTTAGGGTTTAGAGTTTAGGGTTTAGGGTTTAGGGTTTGTGGTTTTCGTGTTTAGTGTTTATATTTTTAGGTTTTAGGGTTTAGCGTTTTAGGGTTTAGGGTATCTGGTTTTAGGTTTTAGGGTTTAGGGTTTTCGGTTTGAGGGTTTTGGGTTTTGGTGTGTCAATGTTAGGGTGTTACGTTCTGGGGTTTAGGGTTTGGGGTTTAGGGTATGGGGTTTTAGGGATCTAGTGTTTAATAGATAAAGTTTAGGGTTTAGGGTTCATGATTTATGATTTCAAGGGTTTAGGGGTTAGGATTTTATAGCTTAGTGCTTAGGGTTTAGGATTTTGGGTTTTAGATTTTAGGGTTTAGGGTTTAGGGTTCGAGGCTTAGGGCTTAGGGTTCAGGGTTTGGCATTTTTGTGTTTAGGGTTTATATTTTTAGGTTTTGGGGTTTAGGATTTTGGCTGTTATAGTTTATGGTTTAGGGTTTTGTGTTTAGGATTTAGGGTTTAAGATTTAGGGTTTCGGGTTTTGTGTTTAGGATTTAGGGTTTGGGGTTTCGTGTTTTGGGGCGTCAATGTTAGGGTTTTATGGTTGTATGTTTTGGGGTTTAGGATTTGGGTTTTAGGGTTCTAGTGTTTAGTAGATACAGTTTAGGGTTAAATGTTCACGATCCAAATTTTCAAGGGTTTTGGGTTTCAATATTAGGTTTTAGGTTTTCCATGTTAGGGTTTTAGGGTTTTACATTTTAGGGTTTAGGGTTTAGGGTTTTAGGGTTCTAACGTTCAATAGATAAAGTTTGGGGTTTAGGGTTAACGATAAAAAAATCAGGGGTTTTGGGTTTAGGGTTTTATAGTTTAGGGCTTAGAATTGAAATGTTAGAGTTTTAGGTTTTCCATGTTAGTGTTTTAGGGTTTTACGTTTTACTATTAGGATTTTTGGTTTTAGGGTTCTATTGTTTAATAGATAAAATTTAGGGTTTACGGTTCATGAATTAGGATTTCAAGGGTTTCGGGTTTTGTGTTTAGGATCCAGGGTTTGGGTTTTAAGGATTTGTGTTTTCAATGTTAGGGTTTCAAGTTTTGGGTTTAGGGTTTGGGTTTTAGGGCTCTAGTGTTTAGTAGAAAAAGTTTAGGGTTAAGTGTTCACGATTCAAATTTTCAAGGGTTTACGGTTTTATCGTTTATGGTTGAGGGTTTCAATGTTGGGGTTTTAGGTTTTCCATGTTAGTGTTTTACATTTTAGGGTTTAGGGTTTCGGGTTTTAGGATTTAGGGTTAAGGTTTTGGGGTTTATTTTTTAGGTTTTATGGTTTAGGGTTAGGGATTTCGGAATTTATAGTTTAGGGTTTTGTGTTTAGGATTTAGGGTTTAGGGTTTTGGGTTTAGGGGTGCTAATGTTAGTGTTTTAGGTTTTTCATGTTGGGGTTTTAGGGTTTTACGCTTTAGGTTTTAGGTAATGGGGTTTTAAGGATCCTGTGTTTAATAGATAAAGTTTAGGGTTTAGGGTTCACGACATATGATTTCAAGGGTTTAGGGTTTAGGATTTTATAGTTCAGTGTTTAGGGTTTTGGATTTAGGGTTTATATTTTTAGGTTTTAGGGTTTAGGGTTAAGGGTTTGGGGTTTGTGGTTTTTACATTTAGGGTTTTTATTTTTCGGTTTTAGGATTTCGCGTTTTAGGGTTTAGGGTTTCGGGTTTTAGGTTTTAGGGTTTAGGGTTTTAGGTTTTATGGTTTATTTTTTAGGTTTAGGGTTCTGGGTCTTGGTGTGTCAATGTTAGGGTGTTACGTTTTGGGGTTTAGGCTTTGGGTTTTAGGGTTCTAGTGTTTAGTAGAAAAAGCTTAGGGTTAAGTGTTCAGGATTCAAATTTTCAACGGTTTACGGCTTTATAGTTTATGGTTCAGGGTTTCAATGTTAGGGTTTTAGGTTTCCCATGTTAGTGTTTTACACTTTAGGGTTTAGGGTTTCGGGTTTTAGGATTTAGGGTTAAGGTTTTAGGGTTTATTTTTTAGGTTTTATGGTTTAAGGTTACGGATTTCGGAATTTGTAGTTTAGGGTTTTGTGTTTAGGACTTAGGGTTTAGGGTTTTGGGTTTTGGGGTGCCAATGTTGGTGTTTTAGGTTTTTCATGTTGGGGTTTTAGGGTTTTACGCTTTAGGTTTTTGGGTATGGGGTTTTAGGGATCCTGTGTTTAATAGATAAAGTTTAGGGTTTAGGGTTCACGACATATGATTTCAAGGGTTTAGGGTTTAGGATTTTATAGTTTGGTGTTTAGGGTTTTGGATTTAGGGTTTAGGGTTTTAGGTTTTAGGGTTTAGGGTTTAGGGTTTTAGGGTTTATTTTTTAGGTTTAGGGTTTTGGGTTTTGGTGTGTCAATGTGAGGGTGTTACGTTCTGGGGTTTAGGGTTTGGGGTTTAGGGTATGGGGTTTTAGGGATCTAGTGTTTAATAGATAAAGTTTAGGGTTTAGGGTAAACGATTTATGATTTCAGGGGTTTAGGGTTTAGGATTTTATAGTTTAGTATTTAGGGTTTAGGATTTAGGGTTTTAAATTTTAGGGTTCAGGGTTCACGGCTAAGGGCTTACGGTTTAGGGTTTCGGGTTTGGGTTTTTGTGTTTAGTGTTTATATTTTTAGGTTTTAGGGTTTAGGGTTTAGGATTTTGGCTATTATAGTTTAGGGTCTAGGTTTTTGTGTTTAGGATTTAGGGTTTAGGATTTCGTGTTTTGGGGCATCAATGTTTAGGGTTTATATTTTTAGTTTTGAGGGTTTAGCGTTTTAGGGTGTAGGGTTTCGGGTTTTAGGTTTTAGGATTTAGGGTTTAGGGTTTCAAGTTTTAGAGTTTATTGTTTAGGTTTAGGGTTTTGCGTTTTGGTGCGTCAATGTTATGGTGTTACGTTCTGGGGTTTAGGGTTTGAGGTTTAGGGTATGGGGTTTTAGGGATCTAGTGTTTAATAGATAAAGTTTAGGGTTTAGGGTTAACGATTTATGATTTCAAGGGTTTAGGATTTTATAGTTTAGTATTTAGGGTTTAGGATTTAGGGTTTTAGATTTTAGGGTTTAGGGTTCAAGGCGTAAGGCTTAGGGTTTAGGGTTTAGGGTTAGGGGTTTTTGTGTTTAGGGTTTATATTTTTAGGTTTTAGGGTTTAGGGTTTAGGATTTTGGCTATTATAGTTTAGGGTTTAGGTTTTTGTGTTTAGGATTTAGGGTTTAGGATTTCGTGTTTTGGGGCATCAATGTTTAGGGTTTATATTTTTAGTTTTGAGGGTTTAGCGTTTTAGGGTTTAGGGTTTCGGGTTTTAGGTTTTAGGATTTAGGGTTTAGGGTTTCAAGTTTTAGAGTTTATTGTTTAGGTTTAGGGTTTTGGGTTTTGTTGTGTCAATGTTATGGTGTTACGTTCTGGGGTTTAGGGTTTGAGGTTTAGGGTATGGGGTTTTAGGGATCTAGTGTTTAATAGATAAAGTTTAGGGTTTAGGGTTAACGATTTATGATTTCAAGGGTTTAGGATTTTATAGTTTAGTATTTAGGGTTTAGAATTTGGGGTTTTAGATTTTAGGGTTTAGGGTTCAAGGCTTAAGGCTTAGGGTTTAGGGTTTAGGGTTAGGGGTTTTTGTGTTTAGGGTTTATATTTTTAGGTTTTAGGGTTTAGGGTTTAGGATTTTGGCTATTATAGTTTAGGGTTTAGGTTTTTGTGTTTAGGATTTAGGGTATAAGATTTAGGGTTTCGGGTTTGTGTTTAGGATTTAGGGTTTGGGGTTTCGTGTTTTGGGGCATCAATGTTTAGGGTTTATATTTTTAGGTTTTAGGGTTTAGCGTTTTAGGGTTTAGGGTTTCGGGTTTTAGGTTTTAGGATTTAGGGTTCAGGGTTTTAGGTTTTAGGGTTTATTTTTTAGGTTTCGGGTTTTGGGTTTTGGTGTGTCAATGTCAGGGTGTTACGTTCTGGGGTATTCGGGATCTACTGTTTAGGGTTTAGGGTTCACGATTTATGATTTCAAGGCTTTAGGATTTTATAGTTTATTATTTAGGGTGTAGGATTTTGGCTTTTAGATTTTAGGGTTTAGGGTTCGAGGCTTAGGGTTTAGGGTTTAGGGTTTGGGGTTTCTGTGCTTAGGGTTTATATTTTTAGGTTTTAGGGTTTAGGGTTTAGGATTTTTTCTATTATAGTTTAGGGTTTAGGTTTTTGTGTTTAGGATTTAGGGTTTAAGATTTTGGGTTTCTGGTTTTGGGGTGCCAATCTTAGGGTTCTAGTGTTTAGTAGATATAGTTTAGGGTTAAGTGTTCACGATTCAAATTTTCAACGGTTTACGATTTTATCGTTTATGGTTCAGGGTTTCTATGTTAGGGTTTAGGTTTTCCATGTTAGTGTTTTACATTTTAGGGTTTAAGGTTTGGGGTTTTAGGATTTATGGTTAAGGTTTTAGGGTTTGTTTTTTAGGTTTTAGGGTTTAGGGTTTGGGATTTCGGAATTTATAGTTTAGGGTTTTATGTTTAGGATTTAGGGTTTTGGGTTTTGGGGTGCCAATCTTAGTGTTTTAAGTTTTCCATGGTACGGTTTTAGGGTTTTACATTTTAGGTTTTAGGGTATGTGGTTTTAGCGATCTAGTGTTTAATAGATAAAGTTTAGGGTTTAGGGTTCACGATTTATGATTTCAGGGGTTTAGGGTTTAGGATTTTATAGTTTAGTGTTTAGGGTTTAGGATTTAGGGTTTTAGGTTTTAGGGTTTAGGGTTCGGGGCTTAGGGCTTAGGGTTTAGGGTTTAGGGTTTGTGGTTTTCGTGTTTAGGGTTTATATTTTTAGGTTTTAGGGTTTAGCATTTTAGGGTTTAGAGTATCTGGTTTTAGGTTTTAGGGTTTAGGGTTTAGGGTTTTAGGTTTGAGGGTTTTGGGTTTTGGTTTGTCAATGTTAGGGTGTTACGTTCTGGGGTTTAGGGTTTGGGGTTTAGGGTATGGGGTTTTAGGGATCTAGTGTTTAATAGATAAAGTTTATGGTTTAGGGTTCAGGATTTATGATTTCAAGGGTTTAGGGGTTAGGATTTTATAGCTTAGTGCTTAGGGTTTAGGATTTTGGGTTTTAGATTTTAGGGTTTAGGGTTTAGGGTTCGAGGCTTAGGGCTTAGGGTTCAGGGTTTGGCGTTTTTGTGTTTAGGGTTTTTATTTTTAGGTTTTAGGGTTTAGGGTTTAGGATTTTTTCTATTATAGTTTAAGGTTTAGGTTTTTGTGTTTAGGATTTAGGGTTTAAGATTTAGGGTTTCGGGTTTTGTGTTTAGGATTTTGGGTTTTGGGTTTCGTGTTTTGGGACGTCAATGTTAGGGTTTATGCTTTTACGTTTTGGGGTTTAGGGTTTGGGTTTTAGGGTTCTAGTGTTTAGTAGATATAGTTTAGGGTTAAGTGTTCACGATTCAAATTTTCAACGGTTTACGATTTTATCGTTTATGGTTCAGGGTTTCTATGTTAGGGTTTAGGTTTTCCATGTTAGTGTTTTACATTTTAGGGTTTAAGGTTTGGGGTTTTAGGATTTATGGTTAAGGTTTTAGGGTTTGTTTTTTAGGTTTTAGGGTTTAGGGTTTGGGATTTCGGAATTTATAGTTTAGGGTTTTATGTTTAGGATTTAGGGTTTTGGGTTTTGGGGTGCCAATCTTAGTGTTTTAAGTTTTCCATGGTACGGTTTTAGGGTTTTACATTTTAGGTTTTAGGGTATGTGGTTTTAGGGATCTAGTGTTTAATAGATAAAGTTTAGGGTTTAGGGTTCACGATTTATGATTTCAGGGGTTTAGGGTTTAGGATTTTATAGTTTAGTGTTTAGGGTCTAGGATTTAGGGTTTTAGGTTTTAGGGTTTAGGGTTCGGGGCTTAGGGCTTAGGGTTTAGGGTTTAGGGTTTGTGGTTTTCGTGTTTAGGGTTTATATTTTTAGGTTTTAGGGTTTAGCGTTTTAGGGTTTAGAGTATCTGGTTTTAGGTTTTAGGGTTTAGGGTTTAGGGTTTTAGGTTTGAGGGTTTTGGGTTTTGGTTTGTCAATGTTAGGGTGTTACGTTCTGGGGTTTAGGGTTTGGGGTTTAGGGCATGGGGTTTTAGGGATCTAGTGTTTAATAGATAAAGTTTATGGTTTAGGGTTCAGGATTTATGATTTCAAGGGTTTAGGGGTTAGGATTTTATAGCTTAGTGGTTAGGGTTTAGGATTTTGGGTTTTAGATTTTAGGGTTTAGGGTTTAGGGTTTAGGGTTCGAGGCTTAGGGCTTAGGGCTCAGGGTTTGGCGTTTTTGTGTTTAGGGTTTTTATTTTTAGGTTTTAGGGTTTAGGGTTTAGGATTTTTTCTATTATAGTTTAGGGTTTAGGTTTTTGTGTTTAGGATTTATGGTTTAAGATTTAGGGTTTCGGGTTTTGTGTTTAGGATTTTGGGTTTAGGGTTTCGTGTTTTGGGACGTCAATGTTAGGGTTTATGCTTTTACGTTTTGGGGTTTAGGGTTTGGGTTTTAGGGTTCTAGTGTTTAGTAGATATAGTTTAGGGTTAAGTGTTCACGATTCAAATTTTCAACAATTTACGATTTTATCGTTTATGGTTCAGGGTTTCTATGTTAGGGTTTTAGGTTTTCCATGTTAGTGTTTTACATTTTAGGGTTTAAGGTTTGGGGTTTTAGGTTTTGTTTTTTAGGTTTTAGGGTTTAGGGTTTGGGATTTCGGAATTTATAGTTTAGGGTTTTGTGTTTAGGATTTAGGGTTTTGGGTTTTGGGGTGCCAATCTTAGTGTTTTAGGTTTTCCATGGTAGGATTTTAGGGTTTTACGTTTTAGGTTTTAGGGTATGTGGTTTTAGGGATCTAGTGTTTAATAGATAAAGTTTAGGGTTTAGGGTTCACGATTTATGATTTCAGGGGCTTAGGATTTTATAGTTTAGTGTTTAGGGTTTAGGATTTAGGGTTTAGGGTTCGGGGCTTAGGGCTTAGGGTTTAGGGTTTAGGGTTTAGGGTTTGTGGTTTTCGTGTTTAGGGTTTATACTTTAGGTTTTAGGGTTTAGCGTTTTAGGGTTTAGAGTATCTGGTTTTAGGTTTTAGGGTTTAGGGTTTAGGGTTTTAGGTTTGAGGGTTTTGGGTTTTGGTTTGTCAATGTTAGGGTGTTACGTTCTGGGGTTTAGGGTTTGGGGTTTAGGGTATGGGGTTTTAGGGATCTAGTGTTTAATAGATAAAGTTTATGGTTTAGGGTTCAGGATTTATGATTTCAAGGGTTTAGGGGTTAGGATTTTATAGCTTAGTGGTTAGGGTTTAGGATTTTGGGTTTTAGATTTTAGGGTTTAGGGTTTAGGGTTCGAGGCTTAGGGCTTAGGGTTCAGGGTTTGGCGTTTTTGTGTTTAGGGTTTTTATTTTTAGGTTTTAGGGTTTAGGGTTTAGGATTTTTTCTATTATAGTTTAAGGTTTAGGTTTTTGTGTTTAGGATTTAGGGTTTAAGATTTAGGGTTTCGGGTTTTGTGTTTAGGATTTTGGGTTTTGGGTTTCGTGTTTTAGGACGTCAATGTTAGGGTTTATGCTTTTACGTTTTGGGGTTTAGGGTTTGGGTTTTAGGGTTCTAGTGTTTAGTAGATATAGTTTAGGGTTAAGTGTTCACGATTCAAATTTTCAACAGCTTACGATTTTATCGTTTATGGTTCAGGGTTTCTATGTTAGGGTTTTAGGTTTTCCATGTTAGTGTTTTACATTTTAGGGCTTAAGGTTTGGGGTTTTAGGATTTATGGTTAAGGTTTTAGGTTTTAGGGTTTAGGGTTTGGGATTTCGGAATTTATAGTTTAGGGTTTTGTGTTTAGGATTTAGGGTTTTGGGTTTTGGGGTGCCAATCTTAGTGTTTTAGGTTTTCCATGGTAGGATTTTAGGGTTTTACGTTTTAGGTTTTAGGGTATGTGGTTTTAGGGATCTAGTGTTTAATAGATAAAGTTTAGGGTTTAGGGTTCACGATTTATGATTTCAGGGGTTTGGGATTTTATAGTTTAGTGTTTAGGGTTTAGGATTTAGGGTTTAGGGTTCGGGGCTTAGGGCTTAGGGTTTAGGGTTTAGGGTTTAGGGTTTGTGGTTTTCGTGTTTAGGGTTTATACTTTTAGGTTTTAGGGTTTAGCGTTTTAGGGTTTAGGGTATCTGGTTTTAGGTTTTAGGGTTTAGGGTTTTAGGTTTGAGGGTTTTGGGTTTTGGTGTGTCAATGTTAGGGTGTTACGTTCTGGGGTTTAGGGTTTGGGGTTTAGGGTATGGGGTTTTAGGGATCTAGTGTTTAATAGATAAAGTTTAGGGTTTAGGGTTCATGATTTATGATTTCAAGGGTTTAGGGGTTAGGATTTTATAGCTTACTGCTTAGGGTTTAGGATTTTGGGTTTTAGATTTTAGGGTTTAGGGTTTAGGGTTCGTGGCTTAGGGCTTAGGGTTCAGGGTTTAGCGTTTTTGGCTTTAGGGTTTATATTTTTAGGTGTTAGGGTTTAGGGTTTAGGATTTTGGCTGTTGTAGTTTATGGTTTAGGTTTTTGTGTTTAGGATTTAGGGTTTAAGATTTCGGGTTTCGGGTTTTGTGTTTAGGATTTAGGGTTTGGGGTTTCGTGTTTTGGGGCGTCAATGTTAGGGTTTTATGGTTGTATGTTTTGGGGTTTAGGCTTTGGGTTTTAGGGTTCCAGTGTTTAGTAGATACAGTTTAGGGTTAAGTGTTCACGATCCAAATTTTCAAGGGTTTTGGGTTTCAATATTAGGTTTTAGGTTTTCCATGTTAGGGTTTTAGAGTTTTACATTTTAGGGTTTAGGGTTTAGGGTTTTAGGGTTCTAACGTTCAATAGATAAAGTTTGGGGTTTAGGGTTAACGATAAAAAATCAAGGGTTTTGGGTTTAGGGTTTTATAGTTTAGGGTTTAGAATTGAAATGTTAGAGTTTTAGGTTTTCCATGTTAGTGTTTTAGGGTTTTACGTTTTACTGTTAGGATTTTGGGTTTTAGGGTTCTATTGTTTAATAGATAAAATTTAGGGTTTACGGTTCATGAATTAGGATTTCAAGGGTTTCGGGTTTTGTGTTTAGGATTCAGGGTTTGGGTTTTAAGGATTTGTGTTTTCAATGTTAGGGTTTCAAGTTTTGGGTTTAGGGTTTGGGTTTTAGGGCTCTAGTGTTTAGTAGAAAAAGTTTAGGGTTAAGTGTTCACGATTCAAATTTTCAAGGGTTTACGGTTTTATCGTTTATGGTTTAGGGTTTCAATGTTAGGGTTTTAGGTTTTCCATGTCAGTGTTTTATATTCTAGGGTTTAGGTTTTAGGGTTTATTTTTTGGTTTTAGTGTTTAAGGTTTGGGATTTAGGAATTTATAGTTTAGGGTTTTGTGTTTAGGATTTTGGGTTTTGGGGTGTCAATGTTAGTGTTTTAGGTTTTCCATGTTAGGGTTTTACGTTTTAGGTTCTAGGGATCTAGTGTTTAATACATAAAGTTTAGGGCTTAGGGTTCACGATTTATGATTTCAAGGGTTTAGGGTATAGGATTTTATAGTTTGGTGTTTAAGGTTTACTATTTAGGGTTTTAGGTTTTAGGGTTTAGTGTTCGGGGCGGGCTTAGGGCTTAGGGTTTAGGGCTTAGGGTTTAGGGTTTGGGCTTTTTGGGTTTAGGGTTTCTATTTTTAGGTTTTAGGGTTTAGGATTAAGGGTTTGGGGTTTGTGGTTTTTGTATTTAGGGTTTTTATTTTTCGGTTTTAGGATTTCGCGTTTTTGGGTTTAGGGTTTCGGGTTTTAGGTTTTAGGGTTTAGGGTTTTAGGTTTTATGGTTTATTTTTTAGGTTTAGGGTTCTGGGTTTTGGTGTGTCAATGTTAGGGTGTCACGTTTTGGGGTTTAGGGTTTGGGTTTTAGGGTTCTAGTGTTTAGTAGAAAAAGCTTAGGGTTAAGTGTTCAGTATTCAAATTTTCAAGGGTTCACGGTTTTATCGTTTAGGGTTCAGGGTTTCAATGTTAGGGTTTTAGGTTTTCCATGTTAGTGTTTTACATTTTAGGGTTTAGGGTTTCGGGTTTTAGGATTTAGGGTTAAGGTTTTAGGGTTTATTTTTTAGGTTTTATGGTTTAGGTTTAGGGTTAGGGATTTCGGAATTTATAGTTTAGGGTTTTGTGTTTAGGATTTAGGGTTTAGGGTTTTGGGTTTTGGGGTGCTAATGTTAGTGTTTTAGGTTTTTCATGTTGGGGTTTTAGGGTTTTACGCTTTAGGTTTTAGGTAATGGGGTTTTAGGGATCCTGTGTTTAATAGACAAAGTTTAGGGTTTAGGGTTCATGACATATGATTTCAAGGGTTTAGGATTTTATAGTTTAGTGTTTAGGATTTTGGATTTAGGGTTTATATTTTTAGGTTTTAGGGTTTAGGGTTAAGGGTTTGGGGTCTGTGGTTTTTGTATTTAGCGTTTTTATTTTTCGGTTTTAGGATTTCGCGTTTTAGGGTTTAGGGTTTCGGGTTTTAGGTTTTAGGGTTTAGGGTTTTAGGTTTTATGGTTTATTTTTTAGGTTTAGAGTTCTGGGTTTTGGTGTGTCAATGTTAGGGTGTTACGTTTTGGGGTTTAGGGTTTGGGTTTTAGGGTTCTAGTGTTTAGTAGAAAAAGCTTAGGGTTAAGTGTTCAGGATTCAAATTTTCAAGGGTTTACGGCTTTATAGTTTATGGTTCAAGGTTTCAATGTTAGGGTTTTAGGTTTTCCATGTTAGTGTTTTACATTTTAGGGTTTAGGGTTTCGGGTTTTAGGATTTAGGGTTAAGGTTTTAGGGTTTATTTTTTAGGTTTTGTGGTTTAAGGTTACGGATTTCGGAATTTGTAGTTTAGGGTTTTGTGTTTAGGATTTAGGGTTTAGGGTTTTGGGTTTTGGGGTGCCAATGTTAGTGTTTTAGGTTTTTCATGTTAGGGTTTTAGGGTTTTACGTTTTAGGTTCTAGCGATCTAGTGTTTAATACATAAAGCTTAGGGCTTAGGGTTCACGATTTATGATTTAAAGGGTTTAGGGTATAGGATTTTATAGTTTGGTGTTTAAGGTTTACTATTTAGGGTTTTAGGTTTTAGGGTTTAGGGTTCGGGGCTTAGGGCTTAGGGTTTAGGACTTAAGGTTTAGGGTTTGGGGGTTCCGGGTTTAGGGTTTATATTTTTAGGTTTTAGGGTTTAGGGTTCAAGGGTTTGGGGTTTGTGGTTTTTGTATTTAGGGTTTATATTTTTCAGTTTTAGGGTTTAGCATTTTAGGGTTTAGGGTTTCGGGTTTTAGAGTTTTAGGTTTTAGGGTTTATTTTTTAGGTTTAGGGTTTTGGGTTTTGGTGTGTCAATGTTAGGGTGTTACGTTTTTGGGTTTAGGGTTTGGGTTTTAGGGTTCTAGTGTTTAGTAGAAAAAGCTTAGGGTTAAGTGTTCACGATTCAAATTTTCAAGGGTTTACGGTTTTATCGTTTATGGTTCAGGGTTTCAATGTTAGGGTTTTAGGTTTTCCATGTTAGTGTTTTACATTTTAGTGCTTAAAGTTTCGGGTTTTAGGATTTAGGGTTAAGGTTTTAGGGTTTATTTTTTAGGTTTTACGGTTTAGGGTTAGGGATTTCGGAATTTATAGTTTAGGGTTTTGCGTTTAGGATTTAGGGTTTAAGGTTTTGGGTTTTGGGGTGCCTACGTTATGGGGTTTCGGGTTTGGGGTTTAGGGTATGGGGTTTTAGGGATCTAGTGTTTAATAGATAAAGTATAGGGTTTAGGCTTCACGATTTATGATTTCAAGGGTTAGGATTTTATAGTTTAGTGCTTAGGGTTTAGGATTTTGGGTTTTAGATTTTAGGGTTTAGGGTTTAGGGTTCGAGGCTTAGGGCTTAGGGTTTAGGGTTTGGGGTTTTTGTGTTTACGGTTTATATTTTTAGGTTTTAGGGTTTAGGATTTTGGCTATTATAGTTTATGGTTTCGGTTTTTGGGTTTAGGATTTAGGGTTTAAGATTTAGGGTTTCGGGTTTTGTGTTTAGGATTTAGGGTTTGGGGTTTCGTGTTTTGGGGCGTCAATGTTAGGGTTTTATGGTTGTACGTTTTGGGGTTTAGGATTTGGGATTTGGGGTTCTAGTGTTTAGTAGATACAGTTTAGGTTTAAGTGTTCAAGATCCAAATTTTCAAGGGTTTAGGGTTTCAATATTAGGTTTTAGGTTTTCCATGATTGGGTTTTAGGGTTTTACATTTTAGGGTTTAGGGTTTAGGGTTTTAGGGTTCTAATGTTCAATAGATAAAGTTTAGGGTTTAGGGTTAACGATAAAAAAATCAAGGGTTTTGGGTTGAGGGTTTTATAGTTTAGGGTTTAGAATTGAAATGTTAGAGTTTTAGGTTTTCCATGTTACTGTTTTAGGGTTTTACGTTTTAATGTTAGGATTTTGGGTTTTAAGGTTCTATTGTTTAATAGATAAAGTTTAGGGTTTACGGTTCATGAATTAGGATTTCAAGGGTTTCGGGTTTGGTGTTTAGGATTTAGGGTTTGGGTTTTAAGGATTTGTGTTTTGAATGTTAGGGTTTCAAGATTTGGGTTTCGGATTTGGGTTTTAGGGCTCTAGTGTTTAGTAGAAAAGGTTTAGGGTTAAGTGTTCACGATTCAAATTTTCAAGGGTTTACGGTTTTATCGTCTATGGTTTAGGGTTTCAATATAGGGTTTTAGCTTTTATATGTCAGTGTTTTGTATTTTAGGGTTTAGGTTTTAGGGTTTATTTTTTACGTTTTAGTGTTTAGGGTTTGGGATTTCAGAATTTATAGTTTAGGGTTTTGTGTTTAGGATTTTGGGTTTTGGGGTGTCAATGTTAGTGTTTTAGGTTTTCCATGTTAGGGTTTTAAGGTTTTACGTTTTGGGTTCTGGAGATCTAGTGCTTAATAGATAAAGTTTAGGGCTTAGGGTTCACGATTTATGATTTCAAGGGTTTAGGGTTTAGGATTTTATTGTTTGGTGTTTAAGGTTTACTATTTAGGGTTTTAGGTTTCGGGTTTTGTGTTTAGTATTTTGGGTTTAGGGTTTCGTGTTTTGGGACGTCAATCTTAGGGTTTATGATTTTACGTTTTTGGGTTTAGGGTTTGGGTTTTAGGGTTCTAGTGTTTAGTAGATATAGTTTATGGTTAAGTGTTCACGATTCAAATTTTCAACGGTTTACGATTTTATCGTTTATGGTTCAGGGTTTCAATGCTAGGGTTTTAGGTTTTCCTTGTTAGTGTTTTACATTTTAGGGTTTAAGGTTTGGGGTTTTAGGATTTATGGTTAAGGTTTTAGGGTTTATTTTTTAGGTTTTAGGGTTTAGGGTTTGGGATTTCGGAATTTATAGTTTAGGGTTTTGTGTTTAGGATTTGGGGTTTTGGGTTTTGGGGTGCCAGTCTTAGTGTTTTAGGTTTTCCATGTTAGGGTTTTAGGGTTTATATTTTTAGGTTTAGGGTTTAGCGTTTTAGGGTTTAGGGTTTCTAGTTTTAGGTTTTAGGGTGTAGGGTTTTAGGTTTTAGGGTTTTGGGTTTTGGTGTGTCAATGTTAGGGTGTTACGTTCTGGGGTTTAGGGTTTAGGGTTTAGGGTATGGGGTTTTAGGGATCTAGTGTTTAATAGATAAAGTTTAGGGTTTAGGGTTCACAATTTATGATTTCAAGGGTTAGGATTTTATAGTTTAGTGCTTAGGGTTTAGGATTTTGGGTTTTAGATTTTAGGGTTTAGGGTTTAGGGTTCGAGGCTTAGGGCTTAGGGTTTAGGGTTTGGGGTTTTTGTGTTTAGGGTTTATATTTTTAGGTTTTAGGGTTTAGGGTTTAGGATTTTGGTTATTATAGTTTATGGTTTAGGTTTTTGTGTTTAGGATTTAGGGTTTCGGGTTTTGTGTTTAGGATTTAGGGTTTGGGGTTTCGTGTTTTGGGGCGTCAATGTTAGGGTTTTATGGTTGTACGTTTTGGGGTTTAGGATTTGGGTTTCAGGGTTCTAGTGTTTAGTAGATACAGTTTAGGGTTAAGTGATCACGATCCAAATTTTCAAGGGTTTAGGGTTTCAATATTAGGTTTCAGGTTTTCCATGTTAGGGTTTTAGGGTTTTGCATTTTAGGGTTTTGGGTTTAGGGTTTTAGGGTTCGAATGTTCAATAGATAAAGTTTAGGGTTTAGGGTTAACGATAAATAAATCAAGGGTTTTGGGTATAGGGTTTTATAGTTTAGGGTTTAGAATTGAAATGTTAGAGTTTTAGGTTTTCCATGTTAGTGTTTTAGGGTTTTACGTTTTACTGTTAGGATTTTGGGTTTTAGGGTTCTATTGTTTAATAGATGAAGTTTAGGGTTTACGGTTCATGAATTAGGATTTCAAGGGTTTCGGGTTTTGTGTTTAAGATTTAGGGTTTGGGTTTTAAGGATTTGTGTTTTCAATGTTAGGGTTTCAAGTTTTAGGTTTAGGGTTTGGGTTTTAGGGCTCTAGTGTTTAGTAGAAAAAGGTTAGGGTTAAGTGTGCACGATTCAAATTTTCAAGGGTTTACGGTTTTATCGTTTATGGTTTAGGGTTTCAATATTAGGGTTTTAGGTTTTCCATGTCAGTGTTTTATATTTTGGGGTTTAGGTTTTAGGGTTTATTTTTTAGGTTTTAGTGTTTAGGGTTTGGGATTTCGGAATTTATAGTTTAGGGTTTTGTGTTTAGGATTTTGGGTTTTGGGGTGTCAATATTAGTGTTTTAGGTTTTCCTTGTTAGGGTATTAGGGTTTTACGTTTTAGGTTCTAGGTATCTAGTGTTTAATACATAAAGTGTAGGGCTTAGGGTTCACGATTTATGATTTGAAGGGTTTAGGGTTTAGGATTTTATACTTTGGTGTTTAAGGTTTACTATTTAGGGTTTTAGGTTTTAGGGTTTAGGGTTCGGGGCTTAGGGCTTAGGGTTTAGGGCTTAGGGTTTAGGGTTTGGGGTTTTTGGGTTTAGGGTTTATATTTTTAGGTTTTAGGGTTTAGGGTTCAGGGTTTGGGGTGTGTGGTTTTTGTATTTAGGGTTTATATTTTTCGGTTTTAGGGTTTAGCGTTTTAGGGTTTAGGGTTTCGCGTTTTAGGTTTTAGGGTTTTAGGTTTTAGGGTTTATTTTTTAGGTTTAGGGTTTTGGGTTTTGGTGTGTCAATGTTAGGGTGTTACGTTTTGGGGTTTAGGGTTTGGGTTTTAGGGTTCTAGTGTTTAGTGGAAAAAGCTTAGGGTTAAGTGTTCACGATTCAAATTTTCAAAGGTTTACGGTTTTATCGTTTATGGTTCAGGGTTTCAATGTTAGGGTTTTAGGTTTTCCATGTTAGTGTTTTACATTTTAGGGTTTAGGCTTTCGGGTTTTAGGATTTAGGGTTAAGGTTTTAGGGTTTATTTTTTAGGTTTTATGGTTTAGGGTTAGGGATTTCGGAATTTATAGTTTAGGGTTTTGTGTTTAGGATTTAAGGTTTAGGGTTTTGGGTTTTGGGGTGCCAATGTTAGTGTTTTAGGTTTTTCATGTTAGGGTTTTAGGATTTTACGCTTTAGGTTTTACGGTATGGGGTTTTAGGGATCCTGCGTTTAATAGATAAAGTTTAGGGTTTAGTGTTCGTAACGTATGATTTCTAGGGTTTAGGGTTTAGGATTTTTATAGTTTAGTGTTTAGGGTTTTGGATTTAGGGTTTTAGGTTTTAGGGTTGAGGGTTTAGGGTTTTAGGGTTTATTTTTTGGGTTTTGGGTTTTGGTGTGTCAATGTTAGGGTGTTACGTTCTGGGGTTTAGGGTGTGGGGTTTTAGGGATCTAGTGTTTAATTGATAAAGTTTAGGGTTTAGGGTTAACGATTTATGATTTCAAGGGTTTAGGGTTTAGGATTTTATAGTTTCGTATTTAGGGTTTAGGATTTAAGGTTTTAGATTTTAGGGTTTAGGGTTCAAGGCTTAGGGCTTGGGGTTTAGGGTTTAGGGTTGGGGTTTTTGTGTTTAGGGTTTATATTTTTAGGTTTTAGGGTTTAGGGTTTAGGATTTTGGCTATTATAGTTTAGGGTTTAGATTTTTGTGTTCAGGATTTAGGGTTTAAGATTTAGGGTTTCGGGTTTTGTGTTTGGGATTTAGGGTATAGGGTTTCGTGTTTTGGGGCATCAATGTTTAGGGTTTATATTTTTAGGTTTTAGGGTCTAGCATTTTAGGGTTTAGGGTTTCGGGTTTTAGGTTTTTGGATTTAGGGTTTTGGGTTATAGGTTTTATGGTTTATTTTTTTGGTTTAGGGTTTTGGGTTTTGGGTTTTGGTGTGTCAATGTCAGGGTGTTACGTTCTGGGGTTTACGGTTTGGGGTTTAGGGTATGGGGTTCGAGGCTTAGGGATTAGGGTTTAGGGTTTGGGTTTCTGTGTTTAGGGTTTATATTTTTTAGGTTTTAGGGTTTAGAGTTTAGGATTTTGTCTATTATAGTTTAGGGTTTAGGTTTTTATGTTTAGGATTTAGGGTTTAAGATTTAGGGTTTCGGGTTTTGTGTTTAGGATTTAGGGTTTGGGGTTTCGTGTTTTGGGGCGTCAATGTTAGGGTTTTATGGTTGTGCGTTTTGGGGTTTAGGTTTTGGGTTTTAGGGTTCTAGTGTTTAGTATATACAGTTTAGGGTTAAGTGTTCACGATCCAAATTTTCAACGGTTTAGGGTTTCTATATTAGGTTTTAGGTTTTCCATGTTAGGGATTTAGGGTTTTACATTTTAGGGTTTAGGGTTTAGGGTTTTAGGGTTCTAATGTTCAATAGATAAAGTTTAGGGTTTAGGGTTAACGATAAAAAAATCAAGGGTTTTGGGTTTAGGGTTTTATAGTTTAGGGTTTAGAATTGAAATGTTAGAGTTTTAGGTTTTTACGTTTTACTATTAGGATTTTGGGTTTTAGGGTTCTATTGTTTAATAGATAAAGTTTAGGGTTTACGGTTCATGAATTAGGATTTCAAGGGTTTCGGGTTTTGTGTTTAGGATTTAGGGTTTGGGTTTTAAGGATTTGTGTTTTCAATGTTAGGGTTTCAAGTTTTGGGTTTAGGGTTTGGGTTTTAGTGCTCTAGTGTTTAGTAGAAAAAGTTTAGGGTTAAGTGTTCCCGATTCAAATTTTCAAGGGTTTACGGTTTTATCGTTTAGGGTTTAGGGTTTCAATGTTAGGGTTTTAGGTTTTCCATGTCAGTGTTTTATATTTTAGGGTTTAGGTTTTAGGGTTTATTTTTTAGGTTTTAGTGTTTAGGGTTTGGGATTTTGGAATTTATAGTTTAGGGTTTGTGTTTAGGATTTTGGGTTTTGTGGTGTCAATGTTAGTGTTTTAGGTTTTCCATGTTAGGGTTTTAGGGTTTTACGATTTATGATTTCACGGGTTTACTATTTAGGGTTTTAGGTTTTAGAGTTTAGGGTTCGGGGCTTAGGGCTTAGGGTTTAGGGTTTAGGGTATGGTGTTTTAGGGATCTAGTGTTTAATAGATAAAGTTTAGTGTTTGGGGTTCACGATTTATGATTCCAAGGATTAAGGCTTTAGGATTTCATAGTTTAGTATTTAGGGTTTGGGATTTCGGGTTTCAGATTTTAGGGTTTAGGGTTCGAGGCTTAGGGCTTAGGGTTTAGGGTTTAGGGTTTACGGTTTGGGGTTTCTGTGTTTAGGGTTTATATTTTTAGGTTTTAGGGTTTAGGGTTTAAGATTTTGTCTATTATAGTTTAGGGTTTAGGTTTTTGTGTTTAGGATTTAGGGTTTAAGATTTAGGGTTTCTGGTTTTGTGTTTAGGATTTTGGGTTTAGGGGTTCTTGTTTTGGGACGTCAATGTTAGGGTTTATGGTTTTACGTTTTGGGGTTTAGGGTTTGGGTTTTAGGGTTCTAGTGTTTAGTAGATATAGTTTAGGGCTAAGTGTTCACGATTCAAATTTTTAACGGTTTACGATTTTATCGTTTATGGTTCAGGGTTTCAATGTTAGGGTTTTAGGTTTTCCATGTTAGTGTCTTACATTTTAAGGGTTTAAGGTTTGGGGTTTTAGGATTTATGGTTAAAGTTTTAGGGTTTATTTTTTAGGTTTTAGGGTTTAGCGTTTAGGATTTAGGGTTTTGGGTTTTGGGGTGCCAATCTTAGTGTTTTAGGTTTTCCATGGTAGGGTTTTAGGAATTGACGTTTTAGGTTTTGGGGTATGTGGTTTTAGGGATCTAGTGTTTAATAGATAAAGTTTCGGGTTGAGGATTCACGATTTATGATTTCAGGGGTTTAGGGTTTAGGATTTTATAGTTTAGTGTTTAGGGTTTAGGATTTAGGGTTTTAGGTTTTAGGGTTTAGGGTTCGGGGATTAGGGCTTAGGGTTTAGGGTTTGTGGTTTTTGTGCTTAGGGTTTATATTTGTAGGTTTTAGGGTTTAGCATTTTAGGGTTTTGGGTTTTGGGTTTTAGGTTTTATGGTTTAGGGTTTAGGGTTTTAGCTTTTAGGGTTTTGGGTTTTGGTGTGTCAATGTTTGGGTGTTACGTTCTGGGGTTTAGGGTTTGGGGTTTAGGGTATGGGTTTTAGGGATCTAGTGTTTAATAGATAAAGTTTAGGGTTTAGGGTTCACGATTTATGATTTCAAGGGTTTAGATGTTAGGATTTTATAGATTAGTGCTTAGGGTTTAGGATTTTGGGTTTTAGATTTTAGGGTTTAGGTTTAGGGTTCGAGGCTTAGGGCTTAGGGTTTAGGGTTTGGGCTTTTTGTGTTTAGGGTTTATATTTTTAGGTTTTAGGGTTTAGGGTTTAGGATTTTGGCTATTATAGTTTAGGGTTTAGGTTTTTGTGCTTAGGATTTAGGGTTTAAGATTTAGGGTTTCGGGTTTTGTGTTTAGGGTTTAGGGTTTAGGGTTTCGTGTTTTGGGGCATCAATGTTTAGGGTTTCTATTTTTAGGTTTTAGGGTTTAGCGTTTTAGGGTTTAGGGTTTCAGGTTTTAGGTTTTAGGATTTAGGGTTTAGGGTTTTAGGTTTTAGGGTTTATTTTTTAGGTTTAGGATTTTGGGTTTTGGTGTGTCAATGTCAGGGTGTTACGTTCTGGGGTTTAGGTTTTGGGGGTTTAGGGTATGGGGTTTTAGGGATCTAGTGTTTAATAGATAAAGTTTAGGGTTTAGGGTTCACGATTTATGATTTCAAGGGTTAAGCCTTTAGGATTTTATAGTTTAGTATGTTGGGTTTAGGATTTTGGGTTTTAGATTTTAGGGTTTAGGGTTCGAGGCTTAGGGCTTAGAGTTTAGGGTGTAGGGTTCAGGGTTTGGGGTTTCTGTGTTTAGGGTTTATATTTTTAGGTTTTAGGGTTTAGGGTTTCAAATTTTGTCTATTATAGTTTAGGGTTTAGGTTTTTGTGTTTAGGATTTATGGTTTAAGATTTAGGGTTTTGGGTTTTGTGTTTTGGGGCATCAATGTTAGGGTTTTATGGTTGTACGTTTTGGGGTTTAGGATTTGGGTTCTAGGGTTCGAGTGTTTAGTATATACAGTTTAGGGTTAAGTGTTCACGATCCAAATTTTCAGGGGTTTAGGGTTTCAATATTAGGTTTTAGGTTTTCCATGTTAGGGATTTAGGGTTTTACATTTTAGGGTTTAGGGTTTAGGGTTTTACATTTTACTGTTAGGATTTTGGGTTTTAGGGTTCTATTGTTTAATAGATAAGGTTTAGGGTTTACGGTTCATGAATTAGAATTTCAAAGGTTTCGGGTTTTGTGTTTAGGATTTAGGGTTTGGGTTTTAAGGATTTGTGTTTTCAATGTTAGGGTTTCAAGTGTCGGGTTTAGGGTTTGGGTTTTAGGGCTCTAGTGTTTAGTAGAAAAAGTTTAGGGTTAAGTGTTCACGATTCAAATTTTCAAGCGTTCACGGTTTTATCGTTTATGGTTTAGGGTTTCAATGTTAGGGTTTTAGGTTTTCCATGTCGGTGTTTTTGTATTTTTAGGGTTTAGGTTTTAGGGTTTATTTTTTAGGTTTTAGTGTTTAGGTTTTGGGATTTCGGAATTTATAGTTTAGGGTTTTGTGTTTAGGATTTTGGGTTTTGGGGTGTCAATGTTAGTGTTTTAGGTTTTCCATGTTAGGGTTTTAGGGTTTTACGTTTTAGGTTCTAGGGATCTAGTGTTTAAAACATAAAGTTTAGGGCTTAGGGTTCACAATTTATGATTTCAAGGGTTTAGGGTTTAGGATTTTACAGTTTGGTGTTTAAGGTTTACTATTTAGGGTTTTAGGTTTTAGGGTTTAGGGTTCGGGGCTTAGGGCTTAGGGTTTAGGGCTTAGGGTTTAGGGTTTGGGGTTTTTGGGTTTAGGGTTTATATTTTTAGGTTTTAGGGTTTTGGGTTCGAGGTTTAGGTTTGTGGTATTATTATTTAGGGTTTATATTTTTCGGTTTTAGGGTTTAGCGTTTTATGGTTTAGCGTTTCGGGTTTTAGGTTTTAGGGTTTAGGGTTTAGGGTTTTAGGTTTTAGGGTTTATTTTTTAGGTTTAGGGTTTTGGGTTTTGGGTTTTGGTGTGTCAATGTTAGGGTGTTACGTTTTGAGGTTTAGGGTTTGGGTTTTAGGGTTCTAGTGTTTAGTAGAAAAAGCTTAGGGTTAAGTGTTCTGATTCAAATTTTCAAGGGTTCATGGTTTTATCGTTTATGGTTCAGGGTTTCAACGTTAGGGTTTTAGGTTTTCCATGTTAGTGTGTTACATTTTAGGGTTTTGGGTTTCGGGTTTTAGGATTTAGGGTTAAGGTTTTAGGGTTTATTTTTTAGGTTTTATGGTTTAGGGTTAGGGATTTCGGAATTTATTATTTAGGGTTTTGTGTTTAGGATTTAGGGTTTAGGGTTTTGGGTTTTGGGGTGCCAATGGTAGTGTTTTTGGTTTTTCATGTTGGGGTTTTAGGGTTTTACGCTTTAGGTTTTTTGGGTATGGGGCTTTAGGGATCCTGTGTTTAATAGATAAAGTTTAGGGTTTAGGGTTCACGACATATGATTTCAAGGGTTTAGGGTTTAGGATTTTATAGTTTGGTGTTTAGGGTTTTGGAGTTAGGGTTTTAGGTTTTGGGGTTTAGGGTTTAGGGTTTTAGGGTTTATTTTTTAGGTTTAGGGTTTTGGGTTTTGGTGTGTCAATGTTAGGGTGTTACGTTCTGGGGTTTAGGGTTTGGGGTTTAGGGTATGGGGTTTTAGGGATCTAGTGTTTAATAGATAAAGTTTAGGGTTTAGGGTAAACGATTTATGATTTCAAGAGTTTAGGGTTTAGGATTTTCTAGTCTAGTATTAAGGGTTTAGGATTTAGGGTTTTAAATTTTAGGGTTCAGGGTTCAAGGCTTAGGGCTTAGGGTTTAGGGTTTCGGGTTTGGGTTTTTGTGATTAGGGTTTATATTTTTAGGTTTTAGGGTTTAAGGTTTAGGATTTTTGCTATTATAGTTTAGGGTCTAGGTTTTTGTGTTTAGGATTTTGGGTTTAAGATTTAGGGTTTCGGGTTTTGTGTTTAGGATTTAGGGTTTAGGATTTCGTGTTTTGGGGCATCAATGTTTAGGGTTTATATTTTTAGGTTTGAGGGTTTAGCGTTTTAGGGTTTAGGGTTTCGGGTTTTAGGTTTTAGGATTTAGGGTTTAGGGTTTCAAGTTTTAGAGTTTATTGTTTAGGTTTGGGGTTTTGGGTTTTGGTGTGTCAATGTCAGGGTGTTACGTTTTGGGGTTTAGGGTTTGGGTTTTAGGGTTCTAGTGTTTAGTAGAAAAAGCTTAGGGTTAAGTGTTCTGATTCAAATTTTCAACGGTTCACGGTTTTATCGTTTATGGTTCAGGGTTTCAATGTTAGGGTTTTATGTTTTCCATGTTAGTGTGTTACATTTTAGGGTTTTGGGTTTCGGGTTTTAGGATTTAGGGTTAAGGTTTTAGGGTTTATTTTTTAGGTTTTATGGTTTAGGGTTAGGTATTTCGAAATTTATAGTTTAGGGTTTTGTGTTTATGATTTAGGGTTTAGGGTTTTGGGTTTTGGGGTGCCAATGTTAGTCTTTTAGGTTTTTCATGTTAGGGTTTTCGGGTTTTACGCTTTAGGTTTTAGGGTATGGGGTTTTAGGGATCCTGTGTTTAATAGATAAAGTTTGGGGTTTAGGGTTCACGACATATGATATCAAGGGATTAGGGTTTAGGATTTTATAGTTTAGTGTTTAGGGTTTTGGATTTTGGGTTTTAGGTTTTAGGGTTTAGGGTTTAGGGTTTTAGGGTTTATTTTTTAGGATTAGGGTTTTGTGTTTTGGTGTGTCAATGTTAGGGTGTTACGTTCTGGGTCTAGGGTTTGGGGTTTAGGGTATGGGGTTTTAGGGATCTAGTGTTTAATAGATAAAGTTTAGGGTTTAGGGTTCACGATTTATGATTTCAAGGGTTAAGGCTTTAGGATTTTATAGTTTAGTATTTAGGGTTTAGGATTTAGGGTTTTAGATTTAGGGTTTAGGGTTCAAGGCTTAGGGTTTAGGGTTTAGGGTTTGGGGTTTTTGTGTTTAGGGTTTATATTTTTAGGTTTTAGGGTTTAGGGTTTAGGATTTTGGCTATTATAGCTTAAGGTTTGGGTTTTTGTGTTTAGGATTTAGGGTTTAAGATTTAGGGTTTCGGGTTTTGTGTTTGGGATTTAGGGTTTAGGGTTTCGTGTTTCGGGCCATCAATGTTTAGGGTTTATATTTTTAGGTTTTAGGGTTTAGCGTTTTAGGGTTTAGGGTTTCGGGTTTTAGGTTTTAGGATTTAGGGTTTGTTTTTTAGGTTTAGGGTTTTAGGTTTTGGTGTGTCAATGCCAGGGTGTTACGTTCTGGGGTTTAGGGTATGGGGTTTTAGGGATCTAGTGTTTAATAGATAAAGTTTAGTGTTTGGGGTTCACGATTTATGATTTCAAGGGTTAAGGCTTTAGGATTTTATAGTTTAGTATTTAGGGTTTAGGATTTCGGGTTTTAGATTTTAGGGTTTAGGGTTCGAGGCTTAGGGCTTAGGGTTTAGGGTTTGGGGTTTTTGTGTTTAGGGTTTATATTTTTAGGTTTTAGGGTTTAGGGTTTAGGATTTTGGCTATTATAGCTTAGGGTTTGGGTTTTTGTGTTTAGGATTTAGGGTTTAAGATTTAGGGTTTCGGGTTTTGTGTTTGGGATTTAGGGTTTAGGGTTTCGTGTTTTGGGCCATCAATGTTTAGGGTTTATATTTTTTGGTTTTAGGGTTTAGCGTTTTAGGGTTTAGGGTTTCGGGTTTTAGGTTTTAGGATTTAGGGTTTAGGGTTTTAGGTTTTAGGGTTTGTTTTTTAGGTTTAGGGTTTTAGGTTTTGGTGTGTCAATGCCAGGGTGTTACGTTCTGGGGTTTAGGGTATGGGGTTTTAGGGATCTAGTGTTTAATAGATAAAGTTTAGTGTTTGGTGTTCACGATTTATGATTTCAAGGGTTAAGGCTTTAGGATTTTATAGTTTAGTATTTAGGGTTTAGGATTTCGGGTTTTAGATTTTTGGGTTTAGGGTTCGAGGCTTAAGGCTTAGGGTTTAGGGTTTAGGGTTTACGGTTTGGGGTTTCTGTGTTTAGGGTTTATATTTTTAGGTTTTAGGGTTTAGGGTTTAAGATTTTGTCTATTATAGTTTAGGGTTTAGGTTTTTGTGTTTTGGATTTAGGGTTTAAGATTTAGGGTTTCTGGTTTTGTGTTTAGGATTTTGGGTTTAGGGGTTCTTATTTTGGGACGTCAATGTCAGGGTTTATGGTTTTACGTTTTGGGGTTTAGGGTTTGGGTTTTAGGGTTCTAGTGTTTAGTAGATATAGTTTAGGGCTAAGTGTTCACGATTCAAATTTTTAACGGTTTACGATTTTATCGTTTATGGTTCAGGGTTTCAATGTTAGGGTTTTAGGTTTTCCATGTTAGTGTCTTACATTTTAAGGGTTTAAGGTTTGGGGTTTTAGGATTTATGGTTAAGGTTTTAGGGTTTATTTTTTAGGTTTTAGGGTTTAGCGTTTAGGATTTAGGGTTTTGGGTTTTGGGGTGCCAATCTTAGTGTTTTAGGTTTTCCATGGTAGGGTTTTAGGAATTTACGTTTTAGGTTTTGGGGTATGTGGTTTTAGGGATCTAGTGTTTAATAGATAAAGTTTCGGGTTGAGGATTCACGATTTATGATTTCAGGGGTTTAGGGTTTAGGATTTTATAGTTTAGTGTTTAGGGTTTAGGATTTAGGGTTTTAGGTTTTAGGGTTTAGGGTTCGGGGATTAGGGCTTAGGGTTTAGGGTTTGTGGTTTTTGTGTTTAGGGTTTATATTTGTCGGTTTTAGGGTTTAGCGTTTTAGGGTTTTGGGTTTTAGGTTTTATGGTTTAGGGTTTAGGGTTTTAGCTTTTAGGGTTTTGGGTTTTGGTGTGTCAATGTTTGGGTGTTACGTTCTGGGGTTTAGGGTTTGGGGTTTAGGGTATGGGTTTTAGGGATCTAGTGTTTAATAGATAAAGTTTAGGGTTTAGGGTTCACGATTTATGATTTCAAGGGTTTAGATGTTAGGCTTTTATAGTTTAGTGCTTAGGGTTTAGGATTTTGGGTTTTAGATTTTAGGGTTTAGGGTTTAGGGTTCGAGGCTGAGGGCTTAGGGTTTAGGGTTTGGGCTTTTTGTGTTTAGGGTTTATATTTTTAGGTTTTAGGGTTTAGGGTTTAGGATTTTGGCTATTATAGTTTAGGGTTTAGGTTTTTATGCTTAGGATTTAGGGTTTAAGATTTAGGGTTTCGGGTTTGGTGTTTAGGGTTTAGGGTTTAGGGTTTCGTGTTTTGGGGCATCAATGTTTAGGGTTTCTATTTTTAGGTTTTAGGGTTTAGCGTTTTAGGGTTTAGGGTTTCAGGTTTTAGGTTTTAGGATTTAGGGTTTAGGGTTTTAGGTTTTAGGGTTTATTTTTTAGGTTTAGGATTTTGGGTTTTGGTGTGTCAATGTCAGGGTGTTACGTTCTGGGGTTTAGGTTTTGGGGTTTAGGGTATGGGGTTTAGGGGATCTAGTGTTTAATAGATAAAGTTTAGGGTTTAGGGTTCACGTTTTATGATTTCAAGGGTTAAGCCTTTAGGATTTTATAGTTTAGTATTTTGGGTTTAGGATTTTGGGTTTTAGATTTTAGGGTTTAGGGTTCGAGGCTTTGGGCTTAAGGTTTAGGGTGTAGGGTTCAGGGTTTGGGGTTTCTGTGTTTAGGGTTTATATTTTTAGGTTTTAGGGTTTAGGGTTTAAAATTTTGTCTATTATAGTTTAGGGTTTAGGTTTTTGTGTTTAGGATTTATGGTTTATGATTTAGGGTTTTGGGTTTCGTGTTTTGGGGCGTTAATGTTAGGGTTTTATGGTTGTACGTTTTGGGGTTTAGGATTTGGGTTCTAGGGTTCGAGTGTTTAGTATATACAGTTTAGGGTTAAGTGTTCACGATCCAAATTTTCAAGGGTTTAGGGTTTCAATATTAGGTTTTAGGTTTTCCATGTTAGGGATTTAGGGTTTTACATTTTAGGGTTTAGGGTTTAGGGTTTTGCGTTTTACTGTTAGGATTTTGGGTTTTAGGGTTCTATTGTTTAATAGATAAGGTTTAGGGTTTACGGTTCATGAATTAGAATTTCAAAGGTTTCGGGTTTTGTGTTTAGGATTTAGGGTTTGGGTTTTAAGGATTTGTGTTTTCAATGTTAGGGTTTCAAGTGTTGGGTTTAGGGTTTGGGTTTTAAGGCTCTAGTGTTTAGTAGAAAAAGTTTAGGGTTAAGTGTTCACGATTCAAATTTTCAAGCGTTCACGGTTTTATCGTTTATGGTTTAGGGTTTCAATGTTAGGGTTTTAGGTTTTCCATGTCAGTGTTTTATATTTTAGGGTTTAGGTTTTAGGGTTTATTTTTTAGGTTTTTAGTGTTTAGGTTTTGGGATTTCGGAATTTATAGTTTAGGGTTTTGTGTTTAGGATTTTGGGTTTTGGGGTGTCAATGTTAGTGTATTAGGTTTTCCATGTTAGGGTTTTAGGGTTTTACGTTTTAGGTTCTAGGGATCTAGTGTTTAAAACATAAAGTTTAGGGCTTAGGGTTCACAATTTATGATTTCAAGGGTTTAGGGTTTAGGATTTTACAGTTTGGTGTTTAAGGTTTACTATTTAGGGTTTTAGGTTTTAGGGTTTAGGGTTCGGGGCTTAGGGCTTAGGGTTTAGGGCTTTGGGTTTAGGGTTTGGGGTTTTTGGGTTTAGGGTTTATATTTTTAGGTTTTAGGGTTTTGGGTTCAAGGTTTAGGTTTGTGGTATTTGTATTTAGGGTTTATATTTTTCGGTTTTAGGGTTTAGCGTTTTATGGTTTAGCGTTTCGGATTTTAGGTTTTAGGGTTTAGGGTTTAGGGTTTTAGGTTTTAGGGTTTATTTTTTAGGTTTTGGGTTTTGGGTTTTGGTGTGTCAATGTTAGGGTGTTACGTTTTGAGGTTTAGGGTTTGGGTTTTAGGGTTCTAGTGTTTAGTAGAAAAAGCTTAGGGTTAAGTGTTCTGATTCAAATTTTCAAGGGTTCACGGTTTTATCGTTTATTATTCAGGGTTTCAATGTTAGGGTTTTAGGTTTTCCATGTTAGTGTGTTACATTTTAGGGTTTTGGGTTTCGGGTTTTAGGATTTAGGGTTAAGGTTTTAGGGTTTATTTTTTAGGTTTTATGGTTTAGGGTTAGGGATTTCGGAATTTATTGTTTAGGGTTTTGTGTTTAGGATTTAGGGTTTAGGGTTTTGGGTTTTGGGGTGCCAATGGTAGTGTTTTTGGTTTTTCATGTTGGGGTTTTAGGGTTTTACGCTTTAGGTTTTTTGGGTATGGGGCTTTAGGGATCCTGTGTTTAATAGATAAAGTTTAGGGTTTAGGGTTCACGACATATGATTTCAAGGGTTTAGGGTTTAGGATTTTATAGTTTGGTGTTTAGGGTTTTGGATTTAGGGTTTTAGGTTTTGGGGTTTAGGGTTTAGGGTTTTAGGGTTTATTTTTTAGGTTTAGGGTTTTGGGTTTTGGTGTGTCAATGTTAGGGTGTTACGTTCTGGGGTTTAGGGTTTGGGGTTTAGGGTATGGGGTTTTAGGGATCTAGTGTTTAATAGATAAAGTTTAGGGTTTAGGGTAAACGATTTATGATTTCAAGAGTTTAGGGTTTAGGATTTTCTAGTCTAGTATTAAGGGTTTAGGATTTAGGGTTTTAAATTTTAGGGTTCAGGGTTCAAGGCTTAGGGCTTAGGGTTTAGGGTTTCGGGTTTGGGTTTTTGTGATTAGGGTTTATATTTTTAGGTTTTAGGGTTTAGGGTTTAGGATTATGGCTATTATAGTTTAGGGTCTAGGTTTTTGTGTTTAGGATTTTGGGTTTAAGATTTAGGGTTTCGGGTTTTGTGTTTAGGATTTAGGGTTTAGGATTTCGTGTTTTGGGGCATCAATGTTTAGGGTTTATATTTTTAGGTTTGAGGGTTTAGCGTTTTAGGGTTTAGGGTTTCGGGTTTTAGGTTTTAGGATTTAGGGTTTAGGGTTTCAAGTTTTAGAGTTTATTGTTTAGGTTTGGGGTTTTGGGTTTTGGTGTGTCAATGTCAGGGTGTTATGTTTTGGGGTTTAGGGTTTGGGTTTTAGGGTTCTAGTGTTTAGTAGAAAAAGCTTAGGGTTAAGTCTTCTGATTCAAATTTTCAACGGTTCACGGTTTTATCGTTTATGGTTCAGGGTTTCAATATTAGGGTTTTATGTTTTCCATGTTAGTGTGTTACCTTTTAGGGTTTTGGGTTTCGGGTTTTAGGATTTACGGTTAAGGTTTTAGGGTTTATTTTTTAGGTTTTATGGTTTAGGGTTAGGGATTTCGAAATTTATAGTTTAGGGTTTTGTGTTTATGATTTAGGGTTTAGGGTTTTGGGTTTTGGGGTGCCAATGTTAGTCTTTTAGGTTTTTCATGTTAGGGTTTTCGGGTTTTACGCTTTAGGTTTTAGGGTATGGGGTTTTAGGGATCCTGTGTTTAATAGATAAAGTTTAGGGTTTAGGGTTCACGACATATGATATCAAGGGATTAGGGTTTAGGATTTTATAGTTTAGTGTTTAGGGTTTTGGATTTTGGGTTTTAGGTTTTAGGGTTTAGGGTTTTAGGGTTTATTTTTTAGGTTTAGGGTTTTGTGTTTTGGTGTGTCAATGTTAGGGTGTTACGTTCTGGGTCTAGGGTTTGGGGTTTAGGGTATGGGGTTTTAGGGATCTAGTGTTTAATAGATAAAGTTTAGGGTTTAGGGTAAACGATTTATGATTTCAAGAGTTTAGGGTTTAGGATTTTCTAGTCTAGTATTAAGGGTTTAGGATTTAGGGTTTTAAATTTTAGGGTTCAGGGTTCAAGGCTTAGGGCTTAGGGTTTAGGGTTTCGGGTTTGGGTTTTTGTGATTAGGGTTTATATTTTTAGGTTTTAGGGTTTAGGGTTTAGGATTTTGGCTATTATAGTTTAGGGTCTAGGTTTTTGTGTTTAGGATTTTGGGTTTAAGATTTAGGGTTTCGGGTTTTGTGTTTAGGATTTAGGGTTTAGGATTTCGTGTTTTGGGGCATCAATGTTTAGGGTTTATATTTTTAGGTTTGAGGGTTTAGCGTTTTAGGGTTTAGGGTTTCGGGTTTTAGGTTTTAGGATTTAGGGTTTGTTTTTTAGGTTTAGGGTTTTAGGTTTTGGTGTGTCAATGCCAGGGTGTTACGTTCTGGGGTTTTGGGTATGGGGTTTTAGGGATCTAGTGTTTAATAGATAAAGTTTAGCGTTTGGGGTTCACGATTTATGATTTCAAGGGTTAAGGCTTTAGGATTTTATAGTTTAGTATTTAGGGTTTAGGATTTCGGGTTTTAGATTTTAGGGTTTAGGGTTCGAGGCTTAGGGCTTAGGGTTTAGGGTTTGGGGTTTTTGTGTTTAGGGTTTATATTTTTAGGTTTTAGGGTTTAGGGTTTAGGATTTTGGCTATTATAGCTTAGGGTTTGGGTTTTTGTGTTTAGGATTTAGGGTTTAAGATTTAGGGTTTCGGGTTTTGTGTTTGGGATTTAGGGTTTAGGGTTTCATGTTTTGGGCCATCAATGTTTAGGGTTTATATTTTTAGGTTTTAGGGTTTAGCGTTTTAGGGTTTAGGGTTTCGGGTTTTAGGTTTTAGGATTTAGGGTTTAGGTTTTTAGGTTTTAGGGTTTGTTTTTTAGGTTTAGGGTTTTAGGTTTTGGTGTGTCAATGCCAGGGTGTTACGTTCTGGGGTTTAGGGTATGGGGTTTTAGGGATCTAGTGTTTAATAGATAAAGTTTAGTATTTGGTGTTCACGATTTATGATTTCAAGGGTTAAGGCTTTAGGATTTTATAGTTTAGTATTTAGGGTTTAGGATTTCGGGTTTTAGATTTTAGGGTTTAGGGTTCGAGGCTTAGGGCTTAGGGTTTAGGGTTTAGGGTTTATGGTTTGGGGTTTCTGTGTTTAGGGTTTATATTTTTAGGTTTTAGGGTTTAGGGTTTAAGATTTTGTCTATTATAGTTTAGGGTTTAGGTTTTTGTGTTTAGGATTTAGGGTTTAAGATTTAGGGTTTCTGGTTTTGTGTTTAGGATTTTGGGTTTAGGGGTTCTTGTTTTGGGACGTCAATGTTAGGGTTTATGGTTTTACGTTTTGGGGTTTAGGGTTCTAGTGTTTAGTAGATATAGTTTAGGGCTAAGTGTTCACGATTCAAATTTTTAACGGTTTACGATTTTATCGTTTATGGTTCAGGGTTTCAATGTTAGGGTTTTAGGTTTTCCATGTTAGTGTCTTACATTTTAAGGGTTTAAGGTTTGGGGTTTTAGGATTTATGGTTAAGGTTTTAGGGTTTATTTTTTAGGTTTTAGGGTTTAGCGTTTAGGATTTAGGGTTTTGGGTTTTGGGGTGCCAATCTTAGTGTTTTAGGTTTTCCATGGTAGGGTTTTAGGAATTGACGTTTTAGGTTTTGGGGTATGTGGTTTTAGGGATCTAGTGTTTAATAGATAAAGTTTCGGGTTGAGGATTCACGATTTATGATTTCAGGGGTTTAGGGTTTAGGATTTTATAGTTTAGTGTTTAGGGTTTAGGATTTAGGGTTTTAGGTTTTAGGGTTTAGGGTTCGGGGATTAGGGCTTAGGGTTTAGGGTTTGTGGTTTTTGTGTTTAGGGTTTATATTTGTAGGTTTTAGGGTTTAGCGTTTTAGGGTTTTGGGTTTTAGGTTTTATGGTTTAGGGTTTAGGGTTTTAGCTTTTAGGGTTTTGGGTTTTGGTGTGTCAATGTTTGGGTGTTACGTTCTGGGGTTTAGGGTTTGGGGTTTAGGGTATGGGTTTTAGGGATCTAGTGTTTAATAGACAAAGTTTAGGGTTTAGGGTTCACGATTTATGATTTCAAGGGTTTAGATGTTAGGCTTTTATAGTTTAGTGCTTAGGGTTTAGGATTTTGGGTTTTAGATTTTAGGGTTTAGGGTTTAGGGTTCGAGGCTTAGGGCTTAGGGTTTAGGGTTTGGGCTTTTTGTGTTTAGGGTTTATATTTTTAGGTTTTAGGGTTTAGGGTTTAGGATTTTGGCTATTATAGTTTAGGGTTTAGGTTTTTGTGCTTAGGATTTAGGGTTTAAGATTTAGGGTTTCGGGTTTGGTGTTTAGGGTTTAGGGTTTAGGGTTTCGTGTTTTGGGGCATCAATGTTTAGGGTTTCTATTTTTAGGTTTTAGGGTTTAGCGTTTTAGGGTTTAGGGTTTCAGGTTTTAGGTTTTAGGATTTAGTGTTTAGGGTTTTAGGTTTTAGGGTTTATTTTTTAGGTTTAGGATTTTGGGTTTTGGTGTGTCAATGTCAGGGTGTTACGTTCTGGGGTTTAGGTTTTGGGGTTTAGGGTATGGGGTTTTGGGGATCTAGTGTTTAATAGATAAAGTTTAGGGTTTAGGGTTCACGATTTATGATTTCAAGGGTTAAGCCTTTAGGATTTTATAGTTTAGTATTTTGGGTTTAGGATTTTGGGTTTTAGATTTTAGGGTTTAGGGTTCGAGGCTTTGGGCTTAAGGTTTAGGGTGTAGGGTTCAGGGTTAGGGGTTTCTGTGTTTAGGGTTTATATTTTTAGGTTTTAGGGTTTAGGGTTTAAAATTTTGTCTATTATAGTTTAGGGTTTAGGTTTTTGTGTTTAGGATTTATGGTTTATGATTTAGGGTTTTGGGTTTCGTGTTTTGGGGCGTCAATGTTAGGGTTTTATGGTTGTACGTTTTGGGGTTTAGGATTTGGGTTCTAGGGTTCGAGTGTTTAGTATATACAATTTAGGGTTACGTGTTCACGATCCAAATTTTCAAGGGTTTAGGGTTTCAATATTAGGTTTTAGGTTTTCCATGTTAGGGATTTAGGGTTTTACATTTTAGGGTTTAGGGTTTAGGGTTTTGCGTTTTACTGTTAGGATTTTGGGTTTTAGGGTTCTATTGTTTAATAGATAAGGTTTAGGGTTTACGGTTCATGAATTAGAATTTCAAAGGTTTCGGGTTTTGTGTTTAGGATTTAGGGTTTGGGTTTTAAGGATTTGTGTTTTCAATGTTAGGGTTTCAAGTGTTGGGTTTAGGGTTTGGGTTTTAAGGCTCTAGTGTTTAGTAGAAAAAGTTTAGGGTTAAGTGTTCACGATTCAAATTTTCAAGCGTTCACGGTTTTATCGTTTATGGTTTAGGGTTTCAATGTTAGGGTTTTAGGTTTTCCATGTCAGTGTTTTATATTTTAGGGTTTAGGTTTTAGGGTTTATTTTTTAGGTTTTAGTGTTTAGGTTTTGGGATTTCGGAATTTATAGTTTAGGGTTTTGTGTTTAGGATTTTGGGTTTTGGGGTGTCAATGTTAGTGTATTAGGTTTTCCATGTTAGGGTTTTAGGGTTTTACGTTTTAGGTTCTAGGGATCTAGTGTTTAAAACATAAAGTTTAGGGCTTAGGGTTCACAATTTATGATTTCAAGGGTTTAGGGTTTAGGATTTTACAGTTTGGTGTTTAAGGTTTACTATTTAGGGTTTTAGGTTTTAGGGTTTAGGGTTCGGGGCTTAGGGCTTAGGGTTTAGGGCTTTGGGTTTAGGGTTTGGGGTTTTTGGGTTTAGGGTTTATATTTTTAGGTTTTAGGGTTTTGGGTTCAAGGTTTAGGGTTGTGGTATTTGTATTTAGGGTTTATATTTTTCGGTTTTAGGGTTTAGCGTTTTATGGTTTAGCGTTTCGGGTTTTAGGTTTTAGGGTTTAGGGTTTAGGGTTTTAGGTTTTAGGGTTTATTTTTTAGGTTTAGGGTTTTGGGTTTTGGGTTTTGGTGTGTCAATGTTAGGGTGTTACGTTTTGAGGTTTAGGGTTTGGGTTTTAGGGTTCTAGTGTTTAGTAGAAAAAGCTTAGGGTTAAGTGTTCTGATTCAAATTTTCAAGGGTTCACGGTTTTATCGTTTATGGTTCAGGGTTTCAATGTTAGGGTTTTAGGTTTTCCATGTTAGTGTGTTACATTTTAGGGTTTTGGGTTTCGGGTTTTAGGATTTAGGGTTAAGGTTTTAGGGTTTATTTTTTAGGTTTTATGGTTTAGGGTTAGGGATTTCAGAATTTATTATTTAGGGTTTTGTGTTTAGGATTTAGGGTTTAGGGTTTTGGGTTTTGGGGTGCCAATGGTAGTGTTTTTGGTTTTTCATGTTGGGGTTTTAGGGTTTTACGCTTTAGGTTTTTGGGTATGGGGCTTTAGGGATCCTGTGTTTAATAGATAAAGTTTAGGGTTTAGGGTTCACGACATATGATTTCAAGGGTTTAGGGTTTAGGATTTTATAGTTTGGTGTTTAGGGTTTTGGATTTAGGGTTTTAGGTTTTGGGGTTTAGGGTTTAGGGTTTTAGGGTTTATTTTTTAGGTTTAGGGTTTTGGGTTTTGGTGTGTCAATGTTAGGGTGTTACGTTACGGGGGTTTAGGGTTTGGGGGTTTAGGGTATGGGGTTTTAGGGATCTAGTGTTTAATAGATAAAGTTTAGGGTTTAGGGTAAACGATTTATGATTTCAAGAGTTTAGGGTTTAGGATTTTCTAGTCTAGTATTAAGGGTTTAGGATTTAGGGTTTTAAATTTTAGGGTTCAGGGTTCAAGGCTTAGGGCTTAGGGTTTAGGGTTTCGGGTTTGGGTTTTTGTGATTAGGGTTCATATTTTTAGGTTTTAGGGTTTAGGGTTTAGGATTTTGGCTATTATAGTTTAGGGTCTAGGTTTTTGTGTTTAGGATTTGGGTTTAAGATTTAGGGTTTCGGGTTTTGTGTTTAGGATTTAGGGTTTAGGATTTCGTGTTTTGGGGCATCAATGTTTAGGGTTTATATTTTTAGGTTTGAGGGTTTAGCGTTTTAGGGTTTAGGGTTTCGGGTTTTAGGTTTTAGGATTTAGGGTTTAGGGTTTCAAGTTTTAAAGTTTATTGTTTAGGTTTGGGGTTTTGGGTTTTGGTGTGTCAATGTCAGGGTGTTACGTTTTGGGGTTTAGGGTTTGGGTTTTAGGGTTCTAGTGTTTAGTAGAAAAAGCTTAGGGTTAAGTGTTCTGATTCAAATTTTCAACGGTTCACGGTTTTATCGTTTATGGTTCAGGGTTTCAATGTTAGGGTTTTATGTTTTCCATGTTAGTGTGTTACATTTTAGGGTTTTGGGTTTCGGTTTTTAGGATTTACGGTTAAGGTTTTAGGGTTTATTTTTTAGGTTTTATGGTTTAGGGTTAGGGATTTCGAAATTTATAGTTTAGGGTTTTGTGTTTATGATTTAGGGTTTAGGGTTTTGGGTTTTGGGGTGCCAATGTTAGTCTTTTAGGTTTTTCATGTTAGGGTTTTCGGGTTTTACGCTTTAGGTTTTAGGGTATGGGGTTTTAGGGATCCTGTGTTTATTAGATAAAGTTTAGGGTTTAGGGTTCACGACATATGATATCAAGGGATTAGGGTTTAGGATTTTATAGTTTAGTGTTTAGGGTTTTGGATTTTGGGTTTTAGGTTTTAGGGTTTAGGGTTTAGGGTTTTAGGGTTTATTTTTTAGGTTTAGGGTTTTGTGTTTTGGTGTGTCAATGTTAGGGTGTTACGTTCTGGGTCTAGGGTTTGGGGTTTAGGGTATGGGGTTTTAGGGATCTAGTGTTCAATAGATAAAGTTTAGGGTTCACGATTTATGATTTCAAGGGTTAAGGCTTTAGGATTTTATAGTTTAGTATTTAGGGTTTAGGATTTAGGGTTTTAGATTTAGGGTTTAGGGTTCGGGGATTAGGGCTTAGGGTTTAGGGTTTGTGGTTTTTGTGTTTAGGGTTTATATTTGTAGGTTTTAGGGTTTAGCGTTTTAGGGTTTTGGGTTTTGGGTTTTAGGTTTTATGGTTTAGGGTTTAGGGTTTTAGCTTTTAGGGTTTTGGGTTTTGGTGTGTCAATGTTTGGGTGTTACGTTCTGGGGTTTAGGGTTTGGGGTTTAGGGTATGGGTTTTAGGGATCTAGTGTTTAATAGATAAAGTTTAGGGTTTAGGGTTCACGATTTATGATTTCAAGGGTTTAGATGTTAGGATTTTATAGTTTAGTGCTTAGGGTTTAGCATTTTTGGTTTTAGATTTTAGGGTTTAGGTTTAGAGTTCGAGGCTTACGGCTTAGGGTTTAGGGTTTGGGCTTTTTGTGTTTAGGGTTTATGTTTTTAGGTTTTAGGTCTTAGGGTTTAGGGTTTAGGATTTTGGCTATTATAGTTTAGGGTTTAGGTTTTTGTGCTTAGGATTTAGGGTTTCGGGTTTTGTGTTTAGGGTTTAGGGTTTAGGGTTTCGTGTTTTGGGGCATCAATGTTTAGGGTTTCTATTTTTAGGTTTTAGGGTTTAGCGTTTTAGGGTTTAGGGTTTCAGGTTTTAGGTTTTAGGATTTAGGGTTTAGGGTTTTAGGTTTTAGGGTTTATTTTTTAGGTTTAGGATTTTGGGTTTTGGTGTGTCAATGTCAGGGTGTTACATTCTGGGGTTTAGGTTTTGGGGTTTAGGGTATGGGGTTTTAGGGATCTAGTGTTTAATAGATAAAGTTTAGGGTTTAGGGTTCACGATTTATGATTTCAAGGGTTAAGCCTTTAGGATTTTATAGTTTAGTATTTTGGGTTTAGGATTTTGGGTTTTAGATTTTAGGGTTTAGGGTTCGATGCTTAGGGCTTAGGGTTTAGGGTGTAGGGTTCAGGGTTTGGGGTTTCTGTGTTTAGGGTTTATATTTTTAGGTTTTAGGGTTTAGGGTTTAAAATTTTGTCTATTATAGTTTAGGGTTGAGGTTTTTGTGTTTAGGATTTATGGTTTAAGATTTAGGGTTTTGGGTTTCGTGTTTTGGGGCGTCAATGTTAGGGTTTTATGGTTGTACGTTTTGGGGTTTAGGATTTGGGTTCTAGGGTTCGAGTGTTTAGTATATACAGTTTAGGGTTAAGTGTTCACGATCCAAATTTTCAAGGGTTTAGGGTTTCAATATTAGGTTTTAGGTTTTCCATGTTAGGGATTTAGGGTTTTACATTTTAGGGTTTTGGGTTTAGGGTTTTACGTTTTACTGTTAGGATTTTGGGTTTTAGGGTTCTATTGTTTAATAGATAAGGTTTAGGGTTTACGGTTCATGAATTAGAATTTCAAAGGTTTCGGGTTTTGTGTTTAGGATTTAGGGTTTGGGTTTTAAGGATTTGTGTTTTCAATGTTAGGGTTTCATGTGTTGGGTTTAGGGTTTGGGTTTTAGGGCTCTAGTGTTTAGTAGAAAAAGTTTAGGGTTAAGTGTTCACGATTCAAATTTTCAAGCGTTCACGGATTTATCGTTTATGGTTTAGGGTTTCAATGTTAGGGTTTTAGGTTTTCCATGTCAGTGTTTTATATTTTAGGGTTTAGGTTTTAGGGTTTATTTTTTAGGTTTTAGTGTTTAGGTTTTGGGATTTCGGAATTTATAGTTTAGGGTTTTGTGTTTAGGATTTTGGGTTTTGGGGTGTCAATGTTAGTGTTTTAGGTTTTCCATGTTAGGGTTTTAGGGTTTTACGTTTTAGGTTCTAGGGATCTAGTGTTTAAAACATAAAGTTTAGGGCTTAGGGTTCACAATTTATGATTTCAAGGGTTTAGGGTTTAGGATTTTACAGTTTGGTGTTTAAGGTTTACTATTTAGGGTTTTAGGTTTTAGGGTTTAGGGTTCGGGGCTTAGGGCTTAGGGTTTAGGGCTTAGGGTTTAGGGTTTGGGGTTTTTGGGTTTAGGGTTTATATTTTTAGGTTTTAGGGTTTTGGGTTCAAGGTTTAGGTTTGTGGTATTTGTATTTAGGGTTTATATTTTTCGGTTTTAGGGTTTAGCGTTTTATGGTTTAGCGTTTCGGGTTTTAGGTTTTAGGGTTTAGGGTTTAGGGTTTTAGGTTTTAGGGTTTATTTTTTAGGTTTAGGGTTTTGGGTTTTGGGTTTTGGTATGTCAATGTTAGGGTGTTACGTTTTGAGGTTTAGGGTTTGGGTTTTAGGGTTCTAGTGTTTAGTAGAAAAAGCTTAGGGTTAAGTGTTCTGATTCAAATTTTCAAGGGTTCACGGTTTTATCGTTTATGGTTCAGGGTTTCAATGTTAGGGTTTTAGGTTTTCCATGTTAGTGTGTTACATTTTAGGGTTTTGGGTTTCGGGTTTTAGGATTTAGGGTTAAGGCTTTAGGGTTTATTTTTTAGGTTTTATGGTTTAGGGTTAGGGATTTCGGAATTTATTGTTTAGGGTTTTGTGTTTAGGATTTAGGGTTTAGGGTTTTGGGGTGCCAATGGTAGTGTTTTTGGTTTTTCATGTTGGGGTTTTAGGCTTTTACGCTTTAGGTTTTTGGGTATGGGGTTTTAGGGATCCTGTGTTTAATAGATAAAGTTTAGGGTTTAGGGTTCACGACATATGATTTCAAGGGTTTAGGGTTTAGGATTTTATAGTTTGGTGTTTAGGGTTTTGGATTTAGGGTTTTAGGTTTTTGGGTTTAGGGTTTAGGGTTTTAGGGTTTATTTTTTAGGTTTAGGGTTTTGGGTTTTGGTGTGTCAATGTTAGGGTGTTATGTTCTGGGGTTTAGGGTTTGGGGTTTAGGGTATGGGGTTTTAGGGATCTAGTGTTTAATAGATAAAGTTTAGGGTTTAGGGTAAACGATTTATGATTTCAAGGGTTTAGGGTTTAGGATTTTATAGTCTAGTATTATGGGTTTAGGATTTAGGGTTTTAAATTTTAGGGTTCAGGGTTCAAGGCTTAGGGCTTAGGGTTTAGGGTTTCGGGTTTGGGTTTTTGTGATTAAGGTTTATATTTTTAGGTTATAGGGTTTAGGGTTTAGGATTTTGGCTATTATAGTTTAGGGTCTAGGTTTTTGTGTTTTGGATTTTGGGTTTAAGATTTAGGGGTTTGGGTTTTGTGTTTAGGATTTAGGGTTTAGGATTTCGTGTTTTGGGGCATCAATGTTTAGGGTTTATATTTTTAGGTTTGAGGGTTTAGCGTTTTAGGGTTTAGGGTTTCGGGTTTTAGGTTTTAGGATTTAGGGTTTAGGGTTTCAAGTTTTAGAGTTTATTGTTTAGGTTTGGGGTTTTGGGTTTTGGTGTGTCAATGTCAGGGTGTTACGTTTTGGGGTTTAGGGTTTGGGTTTTAGGGTTCTAGTGTTTAGTAGAAAAAGCTTAGGGTTAAGTGTTCTGATTCAAATTTTCAAGGGTTCACGGTTTTATCGTTTATGGTTCAGGGTTTCAATGTTAGGGTTTTATGTTTTCCATGTTAGTGTGTTACATTTTAGGGTTTTGGGTTTCGGGTTTTAGGATTTAGGGTTAAGGTTTTAGGGTTTATTTTTTAGGTTTTATGGTTTAGGGTTAGGGATTTCGGAATTTACTGTTTAGGGTTTTGTGTTTAGGATTTAGGGTTTAGGGTTTTGGGTTTTGGGGTGCCAATGGTAGTGTTTTTGGCTTTTCATGTTGTGGTTTTAGGGTTTTACGCTTTAGGTTTTTGGGTATGGGGTTTTAGGGATCCTGTGTTTAATAGATAAAGTTTAGGGTTTAGGGTTCACGACATATGATTTCAAGGGTTTAGGGTTTAGGATTTTATAGTTTGGTGTTTAGGGTTTTGGATTTAGGGTTTTAGGTTTTTGGGTTTAGGGTTTAGGGTTTTAGGGTTTATTTTTTAGGTTTAGGGTTTTGGGTTTTGGTGTATCAATGTTAGGGTGTTACGTTCTGGGGTTTAGGGTTTGGGGTTTAGGGTATGGGGTTTTAGGGATCTAGTGTTTAATAGATAAAGTTTAGGGTTTAGGGTAAACGATTTATGATTTCAAGGGTTTAGGGTTTAGGATTTTATAGTTTAGTATTTAGGGTTTAGGATTTAGGGTTTTAAATTTTAGGGTTCAGGGTTCAAGGCTTAGGGCTTAGGGTTTAGGGTTTCGGGTTTGGGTTTTTGTGATTAGGGTTTATATTTTTAGGTTTTAGGGTTTAGGATTTTGGCTATTATAGTTTAGGGTCTAGGTTTTTGTGTTTAGGATTTAGGGTTTAAGATTTAGGGTTTCGGGTTTTGTGTTTAGGATTTCGGGTTTTGGGGCATCAATGTTTAGGGTTTATATTTTTAGGTTTTAGGATTTAGCGTTTTAGGGTTTAGGGTTTCGGGTTTTAGGTTTTAGGATTTAGGGTTTAGGGTTTCAAGTTTTAGAGTTTATTGTTTAGGTTTAGGGTTTTGGGTTTTGGTGTGTCAATGTCAGGGTGTTACGTTTTGGGGTTTAGGGTTTGGGTTTTAGGGTTCTAGTGTTTAGTAGAAAAAGCTTAGGTTTTTCTGGTTAGGATTTAGGGTTTAAGATTTAGGGTTTCGGGTTTTGTGTTTAGGATTTAGGGTTTGGGGTTTCGTGTTTTGGGGCATCAATGTTTCGGGTTTATATTTTTAGGTTTTAGGGTTTAGCGTTTTAGGGTTTAGGGTTTCGGGTTTTAGGTTTTAGGATTTAGGGTTCAGGGTTTTAGGTTTTAGGGTTTATTTTTTAGGTTTAGGGTTTTGGGTTTTGGTGTGTCAATGTCAGGGTGTTACGTTCTGGGGTTTTAGGGATCTACTGTTTAGGGCTTAAGGTTCACGATTTATGATTTCAAGGGTTACGGCTTTAGGATTTTATAGTTTATTATTTAGGGTTTAGGATTTTGGCTTTTAGATTTTAGGGTTTAAGGTTCGAGGCTTAGGGCTTAGGGTTTAGAGTTTAGGGTTTGGGGTTTCTGTGTTTAGGGTTTATATTTTTAGGTTTTAGGGTTTAGGGTTTAGGATTTTTTCTATTATAGTTTAGGGTTTAGGTTTTTGTGTTTAGGATTTAGGGTTTCGGGTTTTGTGTTTAGGATTTTAGGTTTAGGGTTTCGTGTTTTGGGACGTCAATGTTAGGGTTTATGCTTTTACGTTTTGGGGTTTAGGGTTTGGGTTTTAGGGCTCTAGTGTTTCGTAGATATAGTTTAGGGTTAAGTGTTCACGATTCAAATTTTCAACGGTTTACGATTTTATCGTTTATGGTTCAGGGTTTCTATTTTAGGGTTTTAGGTTTTCCATGTTAGTGTTTTACATTTTAGGGTTTAAGGTTTGGGGTTTTAGGATTTATGGTTAAGGTTTTAGGGTTTGTTTTTTAGGTTTTAGGGTTTAGGGTTTGGGATTTCGGAATTTATAGTTTAGGGTTTTGTGTTTAGGATTTAGGGTTTTGGGTTTTGGGGTGCCAATCTTAGTGTTTTCGGTTTTCCATGGTAGGGTTTTAGGGTTTTACGTTTTAGGTTTTAGGGTATGTGGTTTAAGGGATCTAGTGTTTAATAGATAAAGTTTAGGGTTTAGGGTTCACGATTTATGATTTCAGGGGTTTAGGGTTTAGGATTTTATAGTTTAGTGTTTAGGGTTTAGGATTTAGGGTTTTAGGTTTTAGGGTTTAGGGTTTTAGGTTTTAGGGTTTAGGGTTTAGGGTTTTAGGTTTGAGGGTTTTGGGTTTTGGTGTGTCAATGTTAGGGTGTTACGTTCTGGGGTTTAGGGTTTGGGGTTTAGGGTATGGGGTTTTAGGGATCTAGTGTTTAATAGATAAAGTTTAGGGTTTAGGGTTCATGATTTATGATTTCAAGGGTTTAGGGGTTAGGATTTTATAGCTTAGTGCTTAGGGTTTAGGATTTTGGGTTTTAGATTTTAGGGTTTAGGGTTTAGGGTTCGAGGCTTAGGGCTTAGGGTTCAAGGTTTGGCATTTTTGTGTTTAGGGTTTATATTTTTAGGTTTTGGGGATTAGGATTTTGGCTGTTATAGTTTATGGTTTAGGGTTTTGTGTTTAGGATTTAGGGTTTAAGATTTAGGGTTTCGGGTTTTGTGTTTAGGATTTAGTGGTTTGGGGGTTTCGTGTTTTGGGGGCGTCAATGTTAGGGTTTTATGGTTGTATGTTTTGGGGTTTAGGATTTGGGTTTTAGGGTTCTAGTGTTTAGTAGATACAGTTTAGGGTTAAGTGTTCACGATCCAAATTTTCAAGGGTTTTGGGTTTCAATATTAGGTTTTAGGTTTTCCATGTTAGGGTTTTAGGGTTTTAAATTTTAGGGTTTAGGGTTTAGTGGTTTTAGTGGTTCTAACGTTCAATAGATAAAGTTTGGGGGTTTAGGGTTAACGATAAAAAAATCGGGGGTTTTTGGGTTTAGGGTTTTATAGTCTAGGGCTTAGAATTGAAATGTTAGAGTTTTAGGTTTTCCATGTTAGTGTTTTAGGGTTTTACGTTTTACTGTTAGGATTTTGGGTTTTAGGGTTCTATTGTTTAATAGATAAAATTTAGGGTTTACGGTTCATGAATTAGGATTTCAAGGGTTTCGGGTTTTGTGTTTAGTATCCAGGGTTTGGGTTTTAAGGATTTATGTTTTCAATGTTAGGGTTTCAAGTTTTGGGTTTAGGGTTTGGGTTTTAGGGCTCTAGTGTTTAGTAGAAAAGTTTAGGGTTAAGTGTTCACGATTCAAATTTTCAAGGGTTTACGGTTTTATCGTTTATGGTTGAGGGTTTCAATGTTAGGGTTTTAGGTTTTCCATGTCAGTGTTTTATATTCTAGGGTTTAGGTTTTAGGGTTTATTTTTTAGGTTTTAGTGTTTAAGGTTAGGGATTTCGGAATTTATAGTTTAGGGTTTTGTGTTTAGGATTTTGGGTTTTGGGGTGTCAATGTTAGTGTTTTAGGTTTTCCATGTTAGGGTTTTACGTTTTAGGTTCTAGGGATCTAGTGTTTAATACATAAAGTTTAGGGCTTAGGGTTCACGATTTATGATTTCAAGGGTTTAGGGTTTAGGATTTTATAGTTTGGTGTTTAAGGTTTACTATTTAGGGTTTTAGGTTTTAGAGTTTAGGGTTCGGGGCTTAGGGCTTAGGGTTTAGGGCTTAGGGTTTAGGGTTTGGGGTTTTTGGGTTTAGGGTTTATATTTTTAGGTTTTAGGGATTAGGATTAAGGGTTTGGGGTTTGTGGTTTTTGTATTTAGGGTTTTTATTTTTCGGTTTTAGGATTTCGCGTTTTAGGGTTTAGGTCAAGGGTTTAGGGGTTAGGATTTTATAGCTTAGTGCTTAGGGTTTAGGATTTTGGGTTTTAGATTTTAGGGTTTAGGGTTTAGGGTTCGAGGCTTAGGGCTTAGGGTTCAGGGTTTGGCGTTTTTGTGTTTAGGGTTTTTATTTTTAGGTTTTAGGGTTTAGGGTTTAGGATTTTTTCTATTATAGTTTAGGGTTTAGGTTTTTGTGTTTAGGATTTAGGGTTTAAGATTTAGGGTTTCGGGTTTTGTGTTTAGGATTTTGGGTTTAGGGTTTCGTGTTTTGGGACGTCAATGCTAGGGTTTATGCTTTTACGTTTTGGGGTTTAGGGTTTGGGTTTTAGGGTTCTAGTGTTTAGTAGATATAGTTTAGGGTTAAGTGTTCACGATTCAAATTTTCAACAGTTTACGATTTTATCGTTTATGGTTCAGGGTTTCTATGTTAGGGTTTAGGTTTTCCATGTTAGTGTTTTACATTTTAGGGTTTAAGGTTTGGGGTTTTAGGATTTATGGTTAAGGTTTTAGGGTTTGTTTTTTAGGTTTTAGGGTTTAGGGTTTGGGATTTCGGAATTGACAGTTTAGGGTTTTATGTTTAGGATTTAGTGTTTTGGGTTTTGGGGTGCCAATCTTAGTGTTTTAAGTTTTCCATGGTAGGGTTTTAGGGTTTTACATTTTAGGTTTTAGGGTATGTGGTTTTAGGGCTCTAGTGTTTAATAGATAAAGTTTAGGGTTTAGGGTTCACGATTTATGATTTCAGGGGTTTAGGGTTTAGGATTTTATAGTTTAGTGTTTAGGGTTTAGGATTTAGGGTTTTAGGTTTTAGGGTTTAGGGTTCGGGGCTTAGGGCTTAGGGTTTAGGGTTTAGGGTTTGTGGTTTTCGTGTTTAGGGTTTATATTTTTAGGTTTTAGGGTTTAGCGTTTTAGGGTTTAGAGTATCTGGTTTTAGGTTTTAGGGTTTAGGGTTTAGGGTTTTAGGTTTGAGGGTTTTGGGTTTTGGTTTGTCAATGTTAGGGTGTTACGTTCCGGGGGTTTAGTGGTTTGGGGGTTTAGGGTATGGGGTTTTAGGGATCTAGTGTTTAATAGATAAAGTTCATGGTTTAGGGTTCAGGATTTATGATTTCAAGGGTTTAGGGGTTAGGATTTTGTAGCTTAGTGCTTAGGGTTTAGGATTTTGGGTTTTAGATTTTAGGGTTTAGGGTTTAGGGTTCGAGGCTTAGGGCTTAGGGCTCAGGGTTTGGCGTTTTTGTGTTTAGGGTTTTTATTTTTAGGTTTTAGGGTTTAGGGTTTAGGATTTTGGCTGTTATAGTTTATGGTTTAGGTTTTTGTGTTTAGGATTTAGGGTTTAAGATTTAGGGTTTCGGGTTTTGTGTTTAGGATTTAGGGTTTGGGGTTTCGTGTTTTGGGGCGTCAAAGTTAGGGTTTTATGGTTGTATGTTTTGGGGTTTAGGATTTGGGTTTTAGGGTTCCAGTGTTTAGTAGATACAGTTTAGGGTTAAATGTTCACGATCCAAATTTTCAAGGGTTTTGGGTTTCAATATTAGGTTTTAGGTTTTCCATGTTAGGGATTTAGGGTTTTACATTTTAGGGTTTAGGGTTTAGGGTTTAGGGTTTTAGGGTTCTAACGTTCAATAGATAAAGTTTGGGGATTAGGGTTGACGATAAAAAAATCAAGGGTTTTGGGTTTAGGGTTTTATAGTTTAGGGTTTAGAATTGAAATGTTAGAGTTTTAGGTTTTCCATGTTAGTGTTTTAGGGTTTTACGTTTTACTGTTAGGATTTTGGGTTTTAGGGTTCTATTGTTTAATAGATAAAATTTAGGGTTTACGGTTCATGAATTAGGATTTCAAGGGTTTCGGGTTTTGTGTTTAGGATTCAGGGTTTGGGTTTTAAGGATTTGTGTTTTCAATGTTAGGGTTTCAGGTTTTGGGTTTAGGGTTTGGGTTTTAGGGCTCTAGTGTTTAGTAGAAAAAGTTTAGGGTTAAGTGTTCACGATTCAAATTTTCAAGGGTTTACGGTTTTATCGTTTATGGTTTAGGGTTTCAATGTTAGGGTTTTAGGTTTTCCATGTCAGTGTTTTATATTCTAGGGTTTAGGTTTTAGGGTTTATTTTTTGGTTTTAGTGTTTAAGGTTTGGGATTTCGGAATTTATAGTTTAGGGTTTTGTGTTTAGGATTTTGGGTTTTGGGGTGTCAATGTTAGTGTTTTAGGTTTTCCATGTAACGGTTTTACGTTTTAGGTTCTAGGGATCTAGTGTTTAATACATAAAGTTTAGGGCTTAGGGTTCACGATTTATGATTTCAAGGGTTTAGGGTATAGGATTTTATAGTTTGGTGTTTAAGGTTTACTATTTAGGGTTTTAGGTTTTAGGGTTTAGTGTTCGGGGCTTAGGGCTTAGGGTTTAGGGCTTAGGGTTTAGGGTTTGGGCTTTTTGGGTTTAGGGTTTCTATTTTTAGGTTTTAGGGTTTAGGATTAAGGGTTTGGGGTTTGTGGTTTTTGTATTTAGGGTTTTTATTTTTCGGTTTTAGGATTACGCGTTTTAGGGTTTAGGGTTTCGGGTTTTAGGTTTTAGGGTTTAGGGTTTTAGGTTTTATGGTTTATTTTTTAGGTTTAGGGTTCTGGGTTTTGGTGTGTCAATGTTAGGGTGTCACGTTTTAGGATTTAGGGTTTGGGTTTTAGGGTTCTAGTGTTTAGTAGAAAAAGCTTAGGGTTAAGTGTTCAGTATTCAAATTTTCAAGGGTTTACGGTTTTATCGTTTATGGTTCAGGGTTTCAATGTTAGGGTATTAGGTTTATCATGTTAGTGTTTTACATTTTAGGGTTTAGGGTTTCGGGTTTTAGGATTTAAGGTTAAGGTTTTAGGGTTTATTTTTTAGGTTTTATGGTTTAGGGTTAGGGATTTCGGAATTTATAGTTTAGGTTTTTGTGTTTAGGATTTAGGGTTTAGGGTTTTGGGTTTAGGGGTGCTAATGTTAGTGTTTTAGGTTTTTCATGTTGGGGTTTTAGGGTTTTACGCTTTAGGTTTTAGGTAATGGGGTTTTAGGGATCCTGTGTTTAATAGACAAAGTTTAGGGTTTAGGGTTCACGACATATGATTTCAAGGGTTTAGGATTTTATAGTTTAGTGTTTAGGGTTTTGGATTTAGGGTTTATATTTTTAGGTTTTAGGGTTTAGGGTTAAGGGTTTGGGGTTTGTGGTTTTTGTATTTAGCGTTTTTATTTTTCGGTTTTAGGATTTCGCGTTTTAGGGTTTAGGGTTTCGGGTTTTAGGTTTTAGGGTTTAGGGTTTTAGGTTTTATGGTTTATTTTTTAGGTTTAGAGTTCTGGGTTTTGGTGTGTCAATGTTAGGGTGTTACGTTTTGGGGTTTGGGGTTTGGGTTTTAGGGTTCTAGTGTTTAGTAGAAAAAGCTTAGGGTTAAGTGTTCAGGATTCAAATTTTCAAGGGTTTACGGCTTTATAGTTTATGGTTCAAGGTTTCAATGTTAGGGGTTTTAGGTTTTCCATGTTAGTGTTTTTACATTTTAGGGTTTAGGGTTTCTGGGTTTTAGGATTTAGGGTTAAGGTTTTAGGGTTTATTTTTTAGGTTTTGTGGTTTAAGGTTACGGATTTCGGAATTTGTAGTTTAGGGTTTTGTGTTTAGGATTTAGGGTTTAGGGTTTTGGGTTTTGGGGTGCCAATGTTAGTGTTTTAGGTTTTTCATGTTAGGGTTTTAGGGTTTTACGTTTTAGGTTCTAGCGATCTAGTGTTTAATACATAAAGCTTAGGGCTTAGGGTTCACGATTTATGATTTCAAGGGTTTAGGGTATAGGATTTTATAGTTTGGTGTTTAAGGTTTACTATTTAGAGTTTTAGGTTTTAGGGTTTAGGGTTCGGGGCTTAGGGCTTAGGGTTTAGGACTTAAGGTTTAGGGTTTGGGGGTTCTGGGTTTAGGGTTTATATTTTTAGGTTTTGGGGTTTAGGGTTCAAGGGTTTGGGGTTTGTGGTTTTTGTATTTAGGGTTTATATTTTTCAGTTTTAGGGTTTAGCGTTTTAGGGTTTAGGGTTTCGAGTTTTAGGGTTTTAGGTTTTAGGGTTTATTTTTTAGGTTTAGGGTTTTGGGTTTTGGTGTGTCAATGTTAGGGTGTTACGTTTTTGGGTTTAGGGTTTGGGTTTTAGGGTTCTAGTGTTTAGTAGAAAAAGCTTAGGGTTAAGTGTTCATGATTCAAATTTTCAAGGGTTTACGGTTTTATCGTTTATGGTTCAGGGTTTCAATGTTAGGGTTTTAGGTTTTCCATGTTAGTGTTTTACATTTTAGTGCTTAAGGTTTCGGGTTTTAGGATTTAGGGTCAAGGTTTTAGGGTTTATTTTTTAGGTTTTATGGTTTAGGGTTAGGGATTTCAGAATTTATAGTTTAGGGTTTTGCGTTTAGGATTTAGGGTTTAAGGTTTTGGGTTTTGGGGTGCTAATGTTAGTGTTTTAGGTTTTTCATGTTAGGCTTTTAGGGTTTTATGATTTAGGTTTTAGGGTATGTGGTTTTAGGGATTTAGTGTTTAATAGATAGAGTTTAGGGTTTAGGGTTCACGATTTATGATTTCAGGGGTTTAGGGTTAAGGATTTTATAGTTTAGTGTTTAGGGTTTAGGATTTAAGGTTTTAGGTTTTAAGGTTTAGGGTTCGGGGCTTAGGGCATAGGGTTTAGGGTTCAGGGTATAGAGTTTAGGGTTTGTGGTTTTTGTGTTTGGGGTTTATATTTTTAGGTTTTAGGGTTTAGCGTTTTAGGGTTTTGGGTTTCTGGTTTTGGGTTTTAGGGTTTAGGATTTAGGGTTTTAGGTTTTAGGGTTTTCGTTTTTGGTGTGTCAATGTTAGGGTGTTACGTTCTGGGGTTTAGGGTTTGGGGTTTAGGGTATGGGGTTTTAGGGATCTAGTGTTTAATAGATAAAGTTTAGGGTTTAGGGTTCACGATTTATGATTTCAAGGGTTACGGCTTTAGGATTTTATAGTTTATTATTTAGGGTTTAGGATTTTGGCTTTTAGATTTTAGGGTTTAGGGATCGAGGCTTAGGGTTTAGGGTTTAGGGTTTGGGGTTTCTGTGCTTAGGGTTTATATTTTTAGGTTTTAGGGTTTAGGGTTTAGGATTTTTTCTATTATAGTTTAGGGTTTAGGTTTTTGTGTTTAGGATTTAGGGTTTAAGATTTTGGGTTTCGGGTTTTGTGTGTAGAATTTTGGGTTTAGGGTTTCGTGTTTTGGGACGTCAATGTTAGGGTTTATGCTTTTACGTTTTGGGGTTTAGGGTTTGGGTTTTAGGGTTCTAGTGTTTAGTAGGTATAGTTTAGGGTTAAGTGTTCACGATTCAAATTTTCAACGGTTTACGATTTTATCGTTTATGGTTCAGGGTTTCAGTGTTAGGGTTCTAACGTTCAATAGATAAAGTTTGGGGTTTAGGGTTAACGATAAAAAAATCAGGGGTTTTGGGTTTAGGGTTTTATAGTCTAGGGCTTAGAATTGAAATGTTAGAGTTTTAGGTTTTCCATGTTAGTGTTTTAGGGTTTTACGTTTTACTGTTAGGATTTTGGGTTTTAGGGTTCTATTGTTTAATAGGTAAAGTTTAGGGTTTACGGTTCATGAATTAGGATTTCAGGGGTTTCGGGTTTTGTGTTTAGGATTTAGGGTTTGGGTTTTAAGGATTTGTGTTTTCAATGTTAGGGTTTCAAGTTTTGGGCTTAGGGTTTGGGTTTTAGGGCTCTAGTGTTTAGTAGAAAAAGTTTAGGGTTAAGTGTTCACGATTCAAATTTTCAAGGGTTTACGGTTTTATCTTTTTTGGTTTAGGGTTTCAATGTTAGGGTATTAGGTTTTCCATGTCAGTGTTTTATATTTTAGGGTTAAGGTTTTAGGATATCTTTTTTAGTTTTTAGTGTTTAGGGTTTGGGATTTGGGAATTTATAGTTTAGGGTTTTGTGTTTAGGATTTTCGGTTTTGGGGTGTCAATGTTAGTCTTTCAGGTTTTCCATGTTAGGGTTTTAGGGTTTTACGTTATAGGTTCAAGGGATCTAGTGTTTAATACATAAAGTTTATGGCTTAGGGTTCACGATTTATGATTTCAAGGGTTTAGGGTTTAAGATTTTATAGTTTGGTGTTTAAGGTTTACTATTTAGGGTTTTAGGTTTTAGGGGTTGGCGTTCGGGGCTTGGGGCTTAGGGCTTAGGGTTTAGGGCTTAGGGTTTGGGGTTTGGGGTTTTTGGGTTTAGGGTTTATATTTTTAGGTTTTAGGGTTTAGGGTTCAGGGTTTGGGGTTTGTGGTTTTTGTATTTAGGGTTTATATTTTTCGGTTTTAGGGTTTAGCGTTTTAGGGTTTAGGGTTTCGGGTTTTAGGTTTTAGGGTTTAGGGCTTAGGGTTTTAGGTTTTATGGTTTATTTTTTAGGTTTAGGGTTCTGGGTTTTGGTGTGTCAATGTTAGGGTCTTATGTTTTGGGGTTTAGGGTTTGGGTTTTCGGGTTCTAGTGTTTAGTAGAAAAAGCTTAGGGTTAAGTGTTCAGGATTAAAATTTTCAAGGGTTTACGGTTTTATCGTTTATGGTTCAGGGTTTCAATGCTAGGGTTTTAGGTTTTCCATGTCAGTGTTTTACAATTTAGGGTTTAGGGTTTTGGGTTTTAGGATTTAGGGTTATGGTTTTAGGGTTTATTTTTTGGGTTTTATGGTTTAGGGTTACGGATTTCGGAATTTATAGTTAGGGTTTTGTGTTTAGGATTTAGGGTTTAGGGTTTTGGGTTTCGGGGTGCCAATGTTAGTGTTTTAGGTTTTTCATGTTTTGGTTTTAGGGTTTTATGTTTTAGGTTCTAGGGATCTAGTGTTTAATACATAAAGCTTCGGGCTTAGGGTTCACGATTTATGATTTCAAGGGTTTAGGGTTTAGGATTTTATTGTTTGGTGTTTAAGGTTTACTATTTAGGGTTTTAGGTTTTAGGGTTTAGGGTTCGGGGCTTAGGACTTAGGGTTTAGGGCTTAGGGTTTAGGGTTTGGGGTTTTTGGGTTTAGGGTTTATGTTTTTAGGTTTTAGGGTTTTGGGTTCAGGGTTTGGGGTTTGTGGTTTTTGTATTTGGGGTTTATATTTTTCGGTTTTAGGGTATAACGTTTTAGGGTTTAGGGTTTCGGGTTTTAGGTTTTAGCGTTTAGAGTTTAGGGTTTTAGGTTTTAGGGTTTATTTTTTAGGTTTAGGGTTTTGGGTTTTGGTGTGTCAATGTTAGGGTGTTACGTATTTGGGTTTAGGGTTTGGGTTTTAGGGTTCTAGTGTTTAGTAGAAAAAGCTTAGGGTTAAGTGTTCACGATTCAAATTTTCAAGGGTTTACGGTTTTATCGTTTATGGTTCAGGGTTTCAATGTTAGGGTTTTAGGTTTTCCATGTTAGTGTTTTACATTTTAGCGTTTAGGGTTTCGGGTTTTAGGATTTAAGGTTAAGGTTTTAGTGTTTATTTTTTAGGTTTTATGGTTTAGGGTTAGGGATTTCGGAATTTATAGTTTAGGGTTTTGTGTTTAGGATTTTGGGTTTAGGGTTTTGGGTTTTGGGGTGCCAATGTTAGTGTTTTAGGTTTTTCATGTTAGGGTTTTTTTGGGTTTTACGATTTAGGTTTTAGGGTATGGGGTTTTAGGGATCCTGTGTTTAATAGATAAAGTTTAGGGTTTAGGGTTAACGACATATGATTTCAAGGGTTTAGGGTTTAGGATTTTATAGTTTAGTGTTTAGGGTTTTGGATTTAGGGTTTTAGGTTTTAGGGTTTAGGGTTTGGGTTTTAGGGTTTATTTTTTAGGTTTAGGGTTTTGAGTTTTGGCATGTCAATGTTAGGGTGTTACGTTCTGGGGTTTAGGGTTTGGTGTTTAGGGTATGGGGTTTTAGGGATCTAGTTTTTCATAGATAAAGTATAGGGTTTAGGGTTAACGATTTATGATTTCAAGGGTTTGGGGTTTAGGATTTCTTAGTTTAGTATTTAGGGTTTAGGATTTAGGGTTTTAGATTTTAGGGTTTAGCGTACAAGGCTTAGGGCTTAGGGTTTAGGATTTGGGGTTTTTGTGTTTAGGGTTTATATTTTTAGGTTTTAGGGTTTAGGGTTTTGTGTTTAGGATTTAGGGTTTAAGATTTAGGGTTAAGTGTTCACGATTCAAATTTTCAAGGGTTTACGGTTTTATCGTTTATGGTTTAGGGTTTCAATGTTAGGCTTTTAGGTTTTCTATGTCAGTGTTTTAAATTTTAGGGTTTAGGTTTTTGGGTTTATTTTTTAGGTTTTAGTGTTTAGGGTTTGGGATTTTGGAATTTCTAGTTTAGGGTTTTGTGTTTAGGATTTTGCGTTTTGGGGTGTCAATGTTAGTGTTTTAGGTTTTCCATGTTAGGGTTTTAGGGTTTTACATTTTAGGTTCTAGGGATCTAGTGTTTAATACATAAAGTTTAGGGCTTAGGGTTTACGATTTATGATTTCAAGGGTTTAGGGTTTAGGATTTTATAGTTTGGTGTTTAAGGTTTACTATTTAGGGTTTTAGGTTTTAGGGTTTAAGGTTCGGGGCTTAGGGCTTAGGGTTTAGGGTTTGGGGTTTTTGGGTTTAGGGTTTATATTTTTAGGTTTTAGGGTTTATGGTTCAGGGTTTAGGGTTTGTGGTTTTTGTATTTAGGGTTTATATTTTTCGGTTTTAGGGTTTAGCGTTTTAGGGTTTAGGGTTTCGGGTTTTAGGTTTTAGGGTTTAGGGCCTAGGGTTTTAGGTTTTATGGTTTATTTTTTAGGTTTAGGGTTCTGGGTTTGGGATTTCGGAATTTATAGTTTAGGGTTTTGTGTTTAGGATTTAGGGTTTTGGGTTTTGGGGTGCCAATCTTAGTGTTTTAGGTTTTCCATGGTAGGGTTTTAGGGTTTTACGTTTTAGGTTTTAGGGTATGTGGTTTTAGGGATCTAGTGTTTAATAGATAAAGTTTAGGGTTTAGGGTTCACGATTTATGATTTCAGGGGTTTAGGGTTTAGGATTTTATAGTTTAGTGTTTAGGGTTTAGGATTTAGGGTTTTAGGTTTTAGGGTTTAGGGTTCGGGGCTTCGGGCTTAGGGTTTAGGGTTTAGGGTTTGTGGTTTTTGTGTTTAGGGTTTATATTTTTAGGTTTTAGGGTTTAGCGTCTTAGGGTTTCGGGTTTCTGGTTTTAGGTTTTAGGGTTTAGGGTTTAGGGTTTTAGGTTTTAGGGTTTTGGGTTTTATTGTGTCAATGCTAGGGTGTTACGTTCTGGGGTTTAGGGCTTTGGGTTTAGGGTATGGGGTTTTAGGGATCTAGTGTTTAATAGATAAGGTTTAGGGTTTAGGGTTCACGATTTATGATTTCAAGGGTTTAGGGGTTAGGATTTTATAGTTTAGTGCTTAGGGTTTAGGATTTTGGGTTTTAGATTTTAGGGTTTAGGGTTTAGGGTTCGAGGCATAGGGCTTAGGGTTTAGGGTTTGGGGTTTTTGTGTTTAGGGTTTATATTTTTAGGGTGTAGGGTTTAGGGTTTAGGATTTTGGCTATTATAGTATATGGTTTGGGTTTTTGTGTTTAGGATTTAGGGTTTAAGATTTAGGGTTTCGGGTTTTGTGTTTAGGACTTAGGGTTTGGGGTTTCGTGTTTTGGGGCGTCAATGTTAGGGTTTTATGGTTGTACGTTTTGGGGTTTAGGATTTGGGTTTGAGGGTTCTAGTGTTTAGTAGATACAGTTTAGGGTTAAGTGTTCACGATCAAAATTTTCAATGGTAAGGTTTCAATATTAGGTTTTAGGTTTTCCTTGTTAGGGTTTTAGGGTTTACATTTTAGGGTTTAGGGTTTAGGGTTTTAGGGTTCTAATGTTGAATAGATAAAGTTTAGGGCTTAGGGTTAACGATAAAAAAATCAAGGGTTTTGGGTTTAGGGTTTTATAGTTTAGGGTTTAGAATTGAAATGTTAGAGTTTTAGGTTTTCCATATTAGTGTTTTAGGATTTTACGTTTTACTGTTAGGATTTTGGGTTTTAGGGTTCTATTGTTTAATAGATAAAGTTTAGGGTTTACGGTTCATGAATTAGGATTTCAAGGGTTTCGGATTTTGTGTTTAGGATTTAGGGTTTGGGTTTTAAGGATTTGTGTTTTCAATGTTAGGGTTTCAAGTTTTGGGTTTAGGGTTTGGGTTTTAAGGCTCTAGTGTCTAGTAGAAAAAGTTTAGGGTTAAGTGTTCACGATTCAAATTTTCAAGGGTTTGCGGTTTTATCGTTTATGGTTCAGGGTTTCAATGTTAGGGTTTTTGGTTTTCCATGTCAGTGTTTTATATTTTAGGGTTTAGGTTTTAGGGTTTATTTTTTAGGTTTTAGTGGATTTCGGGTTTTGGGATGTCAATGTTAGTGTTTTAGGTTTTCCATGTTAGGCTTTTACGTTATAGGTTCTAGGGATCTAGTGTTTAATACATAAAGTTTAGGGCTTAGGGTTCACGATTTACGATTTCAAGGGTTTAGGGTTTAGGATTTTATAGTTTGGTGTTTAAGGTTTACTATTTAGGGTTTTAGGTTTTAGGGTTTAGGGTTCGGGGCTTAGGGCTTAGGGTTTAGGGCTTAGGGTTTAGGGTCTTGGGTTTTTGGGTTTAGGGTTTATATTTTTAGGTTTTAGGGTTTAGGGTTTATATTTTTCGGTTTTAGGGTTTAGCGTTTTAGGGTTTAGGGTTTCGGGTTTTAGGTTTTAGGATTTAGGTTTTAGGGTTTATTTTTTAGGCTTTATGGTATAGGGTTAGGGATTTCGGAATTTATAATTTAGGGTTTTGTGTTTAGGATTTAGGGTTTAGGGTTTTGGGTTTTGGGGGTACCAATGTTAGTGTGTAGGTTTTTCATGTTAGGGTTTTAGGGTTTTACGCTTTAGGTTTTAGGGTATGGGGTTTTAGGGATCCTGTGTTTAATAAATAAAGTTTAGGGTTTAGGGTTCACGACATAAGATTTCAAGGGTTTAGGGTTTAGGATTTATAGTTTAGTGTTTAGGGTTTTGGATTTAGGGTTTTAGGTTTTAGTGTTTAGGGTTTAGGGTTTTAGGGTTTATTTTTTCGGCTTAGGGTTTTGGGTTTTGGTGTGTCAATGTTAGGGTGTTACGTTCCGGGGTTTAGGGTTTGGGGTTTAGGGTATGGGGTTTTAGGGATCTAGTGTTTAATAGATAAAGTTTGGGGTTTAGGGTTAACGATTTATGATTTCAAGGGTTTAGGGTTTAGGATTTTATAGCTTACTGCTTAGGGTTTAGGATTTTCGGTTTTAGATTTTAGGGTTTAGGGTTTAGGGTTCGTGGCTTAGGGCTTAGGGTTCAGGGTTTGGCGTTTTTGTGTTTAGGGTTTATATTTTTAGGTTTTAGGGTTTAGGGTTTAGGATTTTGGCTGTTATAGTTTATGGTTTAGGTTTTTGTGTTTAGGATTTAGGGTTTAAGATTTAGGGTTTCGGGTTTTGTGTTTAGGATTTAGGGTTTGGGGTTTCGTGTTTTGGGGCGTCAATGTTAGGGCTTTATGGTTGTACGCTTTGGGGTTTAGGATTTGGGTTTTAGGGTTCTAGTGTTTAGTAGATACAGTTTAGGGTTAAGTGTTCACGATCCAAATTTTCAAGGGTTTAGGGTTTCAATATTAGGTTTTAGGTTTTCCATGTTAGGGTTTTAGGGTTTTACATTTTAGGGTTTAGGGTTTAGGGTTTAGGGGTTCTAATGTTCCATAGATAAAGTTTAGGGTTAACGATAAAAAAATCAAGGGTTTTTGGTTTAGGGTTTTATAGTCTAGGGTTTAGAATTTAAATGTTACAGTTTTAGGTTTTCCATGTTAGTGTTTTAGGGTTTTACGTTTTACCGTTAGGATTTTGGGTTTTAGGGTTCTACTGTTTAATAGATAACGTTTAGGGTTTTCGGTTCATGAATTAGGATTTCAAGGGTTTCGGGTTTTGTGTTTAGGATTTAGGGTTTGGGTTTTAAGGATTTGTGTTTTCAATGTTAGGGTTTCAAGTTTTGGGTTTAGGGTCTGGGTTTTAGGGCTCTAGTGTTTAGTAGAAAAAGTTTAGGGTTAAGTGCTCACGATTCAAATTTTCAAGGGTTTACGGTTTTATCATTTATGGTTTAGGGTTTCAATGTTAGGGTTTTACGTTTTCCATGTCAGTGTTTTATATTTTAGGGTTTAGGTTTTAGGGTTTATTTTTTAGGTTTTAGTGTTTAAGGTTAGAGATTTTGGAATTTATAGTTTAGGGTTTTGTGTTTAGGATTTTGGGTTTTGGGGTGTCAATGTTAGTGTTTTAGGTTTTCCATGTTAGGGCTTTAGGGTTTTACGTTTTAGGTTCTAGGGATCTAGTGTTTAATACATAAAGCTTAGGGCTTAGGGTTCACGATTTATGATTTCAAGGGTTTAGGGTTTAGGAATTTATAATTTGGTGTTTGAGGTTTACTAATTAGGGTTTTAGGTTTTAGGGTTTGGGGTTCGGGGCTTAGGGCCTAGGGTTTAGGGCTTAGGGTTTAGGGTTTGGGGTTTTTGGGTTTAGGGTTTATATTTTTAGGTTTTAGGGTTTAGGGTTCAGGGTTTGGGGTTTGTGGTTTTTGTATTTAGGGTTTCTATTTTTCGGTTTTAGGGTTTAGCGTTTTAGGTTTAGGGTTTTAGGTTTTAGGGTTTAGGGTTTAGGGTTTTAGGTTTTAGGGTTTATTTTTTAGGTTTAGGGTTTTGGGTTTTGGTGTGTCAATGTTAGGGTGTTACGTTTTGGGGTTTAGGGTTTGGGTTTTAGGGTTCTAGTGTTTAGTAGAAAAAGCTTAGGGTTAAGTGTTCACGATTCAAATTTTCAAGGGTTTACGGTTTTATCGTTTATGGTTCACATTTTCAATGTTAGGGTTTTAGGTTTTCCATGTTAGTGTTTTACATTTTAGGGTTTAGGGTTTCGGGTTTTAGGATTTAGGGTTAAGGTTTTAGGGTTTATTTTTTAGGTTTTATGGTATAGGGTTTGGGATTTCGAAATTTATAGTTTAAGGTTTTGTGTTTAGGATTTAGGGTTTTGGGTTTTTGGTTTTCGGGTGCCAATGTTAGTGTTTTAGGTTTTTCATGTTAGGGTTTTAGGGTTTTACGCTTTAGGCTTTAGGGTATGGGGTTTTAGGGATCCTGTGTTTAATAGATAAAGTTTGGGGTTTAGGGTTCACGAAATATGATTTCAAGCTTAGGATTTTATTGTTTAGTGTTTAGGGTTTTGGATTTAGGGTTTTAGGGTTTAGGGTTTAGGGTTTAGGGTTTTAGGGTTTATGTTTTACGTTTAGGGTTTTGGGTTTTGCTGTGTCAATGTTAGGGTGTTACGTTCTGGGGTTTAGGGTTTGGGGTTTAGGGTATGGGGTTTTAGGGATCTAGGGTTTAATAGGTAAAGCTTAGGGTTTAGGGTTAACGATTTATGATTTCAAGAGTTTAGGGTTTAGGATTTTATAGTTTAGACTTTAGGGTTTAGGATTTAGGGTTTTAGATTTTAGGGTTTAGGGTTCAAGGCTTAGGGTTTAGGGTTTAGGGTTTGGGGTTTTGTGTTTAGGGTTTATATTTTTAGGTTTTAGGGTTTAGGGTTTAGGGTTTAGCATTTTGGCTATTATAGTTTAGGGTTTAGGTTTTTGTGTTTAGGATTTAGGGTTTAAGATTTAGGGTTTGGGGTTTTGTGTTTAGGATTTAGGGTTTAGGGTTTTAGGTTTTAGGGTTTATTTTTTAGGTTTAGGGTTTTGGGTTTTGGTGTGTCAATGTCAGGGTGTTACGTTCTGGGGTTTAGGGTTTGGGGTTTAGGGTATGGGGTTTTAGGGATCTAGTGTTTAATAGATAAAGTTTAGGGTTTAGGGTTCACGATTTATGATTTCAAGGGTTTAGGCTTTAGGATTTTATAGTTTAGTATTTAGGGTTTAGGATTTTGGGTTTTAGATTTTTAGGGTTTAGGGTTCGAGGCTTAGGGCTTAGGGTTTAGGGTTTGGGGTTTAGGGATTGGGGTTTTACGTGTTTAGGGTTTATATTTTTTAGGTTTTATGGGTTAGGGTTTAGGATTTTGTCTATTATAGTTTAGGGTTTAGTTTTTTGTGTTTAGGATTTAGGGTTTAAGATTTAGGATTTCGGGTTTTGTGTTTAGGATTTTGGCATTGGGGTTTCGTGTTTTGGTACGTCAACGTTAGGGTTTATGGTTTTACGTTTTGGGGTTTAGGGTTTGGGTTTTAGGGTTCTAGTGTTTAGTAGATATAGTTTAGGGTTAAGTGTTCATGATTCAAATTTTCAACGGTTTACGATTTTATAGTTTATGGTTCAGGGTTTCAATGTTAGGGTTTTAGGTTTTCCATGTTAGTGTTTTACATTTTAGGGTTTCAGGTTTGGGGTTCTAGGTTTTATGGTTAAGGTTTTAGGGTTTATTTTTTAGGTTTTAGGGTTTAGGGTTTGGGATTTCGGAATTTATAGTTTAGGCTTTTGTGTTTGGGATTTAGGGTTTTGGTTTTTGGGGTGCCAATCTTAGTGTTTTAGGTTTTCCATGTTAGGGTTTTAGGGTTTTACCTTTTAGGTTTTAGGGTATGTGGTTTTAGGGATCTAGTGTTTAATAGATAAAGTTTAGGGTTTAGGGTTCACGATTTATGATTTCAGGGGATTAGGGCTTAGGATTTTATAGTTTAGTGTTTAGGGTTTAGGATTTAAGGTTTTAGGTTTTAAGGTTTAGGGTTCGGGGCTTTGGGCTTAGGGTTTAGGGTTTAGGGTTTGTGGTTTTTGTGTTTAGGGTTTATATTTTTAGGTTTTTGGGTTTAGCGTTTTAGGGTTTTGGGCTTCTGGTTTTAGGTTTTAGGGTTTAGGGTTTAGGGTTTTAGGTTTTAGGATTTTCGGTTTTGGTGTGTCAATGTTAGGGTGTTATGTTCTGGGGTTTAGGGTTTGGGGTTTAGGGTTTGGGGTTTTAGGGTTTAGGGTTCACGATTTATGATTTCAAGGGTTTAGGAGCCAGGATTTTATAGTTTAGTGCTTAGGGTTTAGGATTTTGGATTTTAGATTTTCGGGTTTAGGGTTTAGGGTTCGAGGCTTAGGGCTTAGGGTTTAGGGTTTGGGGTTTTTTTGTTTAGGGTTTATATTTTTAGGTTTTAGGGTTTAGCGTTTAGGATTTTGGCTACTATAGTTTATGGTTTAGGTTTCTGTGTTTAGGATTTAGGGTTTAAGATTTAGGGTTCTGGTTTTGTGTTTAGGATTTTGGATTTAGGGTTTCGTGTTTGGGACGTCAATGTTAGGGTTTATGGTTTTACGTTTTGGGGTTTAGGGTTTGGGTTTTAGGGTTCTAGTGTTTAGTAGATATAGTTTGGGGTTAAGTGTTCACGATTCAAATTTTCAACGGTTTACGATTTTATCGTTTATGGTTCAGGGTTTCAATGTTAGGGTTTTAGGTTTTCCATGTTAGTGTTTTACATTTTAGGGTTTAAGGTTTGGGTTTTAGGATATATGGTTGAGGTTTTAGGGTTTATTTTTTAGGTTTTAGGGTTTAAGGTTTTGGATTTCGGAATTTATAGTTTAGGGTTTTTTGTTTAGGATTTAGGGTTTTGGGTTTTGGGGTGCCAATCTTAGTGTTTTAGGTTTTCCATGTTAGGGTTTTAGGGTTTTACCTTTTAGGTTTTAGGGTATGTGGTTTTAGGGATCTAGTGTTTAATAGATAAAGTTTAGGGTTTAGGGTTCACGATTTATGATTTCAGGGGATTAGGGCTTAGGATTTTATAGTTTAGTGTTTAGGGTTTAGGATTTAAGGTTTTAGGTTTTAAGGTTTAGGGTTCGGGGCTTTGGGCTTAGGGTTTAGGGTTTAGGGTTTGTGGTTTTTGTGTTTAGGGTTTATATTTTTAGGTTTTTGGGTTTAGCGTTTTAGGGTTTTGGGCTTCTGGTTTTAGGTTTTAGGGTTTAGGGTTTAGGGTTTTAGGTTTTAGGGTTTTCGGTTTTGGTGTGTCAATGTTAGGGTGTTATGTTCTGGGGTTTAGGGTTTGGGGTTTTAGGGTTTAGGGTTCACGATTTATGATTTCAAGGGTTTAGGAGCCAGGATTTTATAGTTTAGTGCTTAGGGTTTAGGATTTTGGATTTTAGATTTTCGGGTTTAGGGTTTAGGGTTCGAGGCTTAGGGCTTAGGGTTTAGGGTTTGGGGTTTTTTTGTTTAGGGTTTATATTTTTAGGTTTTAGGGTTTAGCGTTTAGGATTTTGGCTACTATAGTTTATGGTTTAGGTTTCTGTGTTTAGGATTTAGGGTTTAAGATTTAGGGTTCTGGTTTTGTGTTTAGGATTTTGGATTTAGGGTTTCGTGTTTGGGACGTCAATGTTAGGGTTTATGGTTTTACGTTTTGGGGTTTAGGGTTTGGGTTTTAGGGTTCTAGTGTTTAGTAGATATAGTTTGGGGTTAAGTGTTCACGATTCAAATTTCCAACGGTTTACGATTTTATCGTTTATGGTTCAGGGTTTCAATGTTAGGGTTTTAGGTTTTCCATGTTAGTGTTTTACATTTTAGGGTTTAAGGTTTGGGTTTTAGGATATATGGTTGAGGTTTTAGGGTTTATTTTTTAGGTTTTAGGGTTTAAGGTTTTGGATTTCGGAATTTATAGTTTAGGGTTTTTTGTTTAGGATTTAGGGTTTTGGGTTTTGGGGTGCCAATCTTAGTGTTTTAGGTTTTCTATGTTAGGGGTTTAGGGTTTTACGTTTTCGGTTTTAGGGTATGTGGTTTTAGGGATCTAGTGTTTAATATATAAAGTTTAGGGTGTAGGGTTCACGGTTTATGATTTCAGGGGTTTAGGGTTTAGGATTTTATAGTTTAGTGTTTAGGGTTTAGGAATTAGGGGTTTAGGTTTTAGGGTTTAGGTTTCGGGGCTTAGGGCTTAGGGTTTAGGGTTTAGGGTTTAGGGTTTGTGGTTTTGTGTCTAGGGTTTATATTTTTAGGTTTTAGGGTTTAGCGTTTTAGGGTGAAGGGTTTCTGGTTTTAGGTTTTGGGGTTTAGGGTTTAGGGTTTTAGGATTTAGGGTTTTGGGTTTTGGTGTGTCAATGTTAGGGTGTTACGTTCTGGGTTTGGGGTTTGGGGTTTAGGGTATGGGGATTTTGGGATCTAGTGTTTAATAGATAAAGTTTAGGGTTTAGGGTTCACGATTTATGATTTCAAGGGTTTAGGGATTAGGCTTTTATAGTTTAGTGCTTAGGGTTTAGGATTTTGGGTTTTAGACTTTTGAGTTTAGGGTTCGAGGCTTAGGGCTTAGGGTTTAGGGTTTGGGGTTTTTGTGTTTAGGGTTTATATTTTTAGGTTTTAGGGTTTAGGGTTTAGGATTTTGGATATTATAGTCTATGGTTTAGGTTTTTGTGTTTAGGATTTATGGTTTAAGATTTAGGATTTCGGGTTTTGTGTGTAGGATTTAAAGTTTGGGGTTTCGTGTTTTGGGGCGTCAATGTTAGGGTTTTATGGTTGTACGTTTTGGGGTTCAGGATTTGGGTTTTAGGGTTCTAGTGTTTAGTAGATACAATTTTAGGGTTAAGTGTTCACGATCCAAATTTTCAAGGGTTTAGGGTTTCAATATTAGGTTTTAGGTTTTCCATGTTAGGGTTTTACATTTTAGGGTTTAGGGTTTAAGGTTTTAGGGTTCTAATGTTCAATAGATAAAGTTTAGGGTTTAGGGTTAACGATAAAAAAATCAAGGATTTCTGGTTTAGGGTTTTATAGTTTAGGGTTTAGAATTGAAATGTTAGAGTTTTAGGTTTTCCATGTTAGTGTTTTAGGGTTTTACGTTTTACTGTTAGGATTTTGGGTTTTAGGGTTCTATTGTTTAATAGATAATGTTTAGGGTTTACGGTTCGTGAATTAGGATTTCAAAGGTTTCGGGTTTTATGTTCAGGATTTTGGGTTTGGGTTTAAAGGATTTGTGTTTTCAATGTTAGGGTTTCAAGTTTTGGGTTTAGGGTTTGGGTTTTAGGGCTCTAGCGTTTAGTAGAAAAAGTTTAGGGTTAAGTGTTCACGATTCAAATTTTCAAGGGTTTACGGTTTTATCGTTTATGGTTTAGGGTTTCAATGTTAGGGTTTTAGGTTTTCCATGTTAGTGTTTTATATTTTAGGGTTTAGGTTTTAGGGTTTATTTTTTAGGTTTTAGTGTTTAGGGTTTGGGATTTCGGAATTTATAGTTTAGGGTTTTGTGTTTAGGATTTTGAGTTTTGGGGTGTCAATGTTAGTGTTTTAGGTTTTCCATGTTAGGGTTTTCGGGTTTTACGTTTTAGGTTCTAGGGATCTAGTGTTTAATACATAAAGCTTAGGTTTATGATTTCAAGGGTTTAGGATTTTATAGTTTGGTGTTTAAGGTTTACTATTTAGGGTTTTAGGTTTTAGGGTTTAGGGTTTGGGGCTTAGGGCTTAGGGTTTAGGGCTTAGGGTTCGGGGTTTGGGGTTTTTGGGTTTAGGGTTTAGCATTTTAGGGTTTAGGGTTTCGGGTTTTAGGTTTTAGGGTTTAGGGTTTAGGGTTTTAGGTTTTAGGGTTTATTTTTTAGGTTTAGGGTTTTGGGTTTTGGTTTGTCAATGTTAGGGTGTTACGTTTTGGGGTTTAGGGTTTGGGTTTTAGGGTTCTAGTGTTTAGTAGAAAAAGCTTAGGGTTAATTGTTCACGATTCAAATTTTCAAGGGTTTACGGTTTTATCGTTTATGGTTCAGGGTTTCAATGTTAGGGTTTTAGGTTTTCCATGTTAGTGTTTTACATTTTAGGGTTTAGGGTTTCGGGTTTTAGGATTTAGGGTTAAGGTTTTAGGGTTTATTCTTTAGGTTTTATGGTTTAGGGTTTGGGATTTCGGAATTTATAGTTTAAGGTTTTGTGTTTAGGATTTAGGGTCTAGGGTTTTGGGTTTTCGGGTGCCAATGTTAGTGTTTTAGGTTTTTCATGTTAGGGTTTTAGGGTTTTACGCTTTAGGTTTTAGGGTATGGGGTTTTAGGGATCCTGTGTTTAAAAGATAAAGTTTAGGGTTTAGGGTTCACGACATATGATTTCAAGGGTTTAGGATTTTATAGTTTAGTGTTTAGGGCTTTGGATTTGGGGTTTTAGGTTTTAGGGTTTAGCGTTTAGGGTTTTAGGGTTTATTTTTTTGGTTTAGGGTTTTGGCGTGTCAATGTTAGGGTGTTACGTTCTGGGGTCTAGGGTATGGGGTTTTAGGTATCTAGTGTTTAATAGATAAAGTTTAGGGTTTAGGGTTAACGATTTATGATTTCAAGGGTTTAGGATTTTATGGTTTAGTATTTAGGGTTTAGGATTTACGGTTTTAGATTTTAGGGTTTAGGGTTCAAGACTTAGGGCTTAGGGTTTAGGGTTTGGGGTTTTTGTGTTTATGGTTTATATTTTTAGGTTTTAGGGTTTAGGGTTTAGGATTTTGGCTATTATAGTTCAGGGTTTAGGTTTTTGTGTTTAGGATTTAGGGTTTAAGATTTAGGGTTTCGGGTTTTGTGTTTAGGATTTAGGGTTTAGGGTTTCGTGTTTTGGGGCATCAATGTTCAGGGTTTATATTTTTAGGTTTTAGGGTTTAGCGTTTTAGGGTTTAGGGTTTCGGGTTTTAGGTTTTAGGATTTAGGGTTTAGGGTTTTAGGTTTTAGGTTTTAGGGTTTATATTTTAGGTTTAGGGTTTTGGGTTTTGGTGTGTTAATGTCAGGGTGTTACGCTCTGGGGTTTAGGGTATGGGATTTTAGGGATCTAGTGTTTAATAGATAAAGTTTAGGGTTTTGGGTTCACGATTTATGATTTCAAGGGTTAAGGCTTTAGGTTTTTATAGTTTAGTATTTAGGGTTTAGGATTTAGGGTTTTAGATTTTGGGGTTTAGGGTTCGGGGCTTAGGGCTTAGGGTTTAGGGTTTAGAGTTTAGGGTTTGGGGGTTTTCGTGTTTAGGGTTTATATTTTTTTAGGTTTTTAGGGTTTAGGGTTTAGGATTTTGTCTACTATAGTTTAGGGTTTAGGTTTTTGTGTTTAGGGTTTAGGGTTTAGGATTTAGGGTTTTGTGTTTTGTGTTTAAGATCTTGGGTTTAGGGTTTCGTGTTTTGGGACGTCAATGTTAGGGTTTATGGTTTTACGTTTTGGGGTTTAGGGTTTGGGTTTTAGGGTTCTAGTGCTTAATAGATATAGTTTAGGGTTAAGTGTTCACGATTCAAATTTTCAACGGTTTACGATTTTATCGTTTATGGTTCAGGGTTTCAATGTTAGGGTTTTAGGTTTTCCATGTTAGTGTTTTACATTTTAGGGTTTAAGGTTTGGGGTTTTAGGATATATGGTTAAGGTTTTAGGGTTTATTTTTTAGGTTTTAGGGTTTAGGGTTTGGGATTTCGGAATTTATAGTTTAAGGTTTTGTGTTTAGGATTTAGGGTTTTGGGTTTTGGGGTGCCAATCTTAGTGTTTTAGGTTTTCCATGTTAGGGTTATAGGGTTTTACGTTTTAGGTTTTAGGGTATGTGGTTTTAGGGATCTAGTGTTTAATAGATAACGTTTAGGGTGTAGGGTTCACGGTTTATGATTTCAGGGGTTTAGGGTATAGGATTTTATAGTTTAGTGTTTAGGGTTTAGGATTTAGGGTTTTAGGTTTTAGGGTTTAGGGTTCGGGGATTAGGGCTTTGGGTTTAGGGTTTAGGGTTTAGGGTTTGTGGTTTTTGTGTTTAGGGTTTATATTTTTAGGTTTTAGGGTTTAGCGTTTTAGGGTTTAGGGTTTCTGGTTTTGGGTTTTAGGGTTTAGGGTTTAGAGTTTTAGGTTTTAGGGTTTTGGGTTTTGGCGTGTCAATGTTAGGGTGTTACGTTCTGGGGTTTAGGGTTTGGGGTTTAGGGTTTGGGGTTTTAAGGAACTAGTGTTTAATAGGTAAAGTTTGGGGTTTAGGGTTCACGATTTATGATTTCAAGGGTTTAGGGGTTAGGATTTTATAGTTTAGTGCTTAGGGTTTAGGATTTTGGGTTTTAGATTTTAGGGTTTAGGGTTCGAGGCTTAGGGCTTAGGGTTTAGGGTTTGGGGTTTTTTGTTTAGGGTTTATATTTTTAGGTTTTAGGGTTTAGCGTTTAGGATTTTGGCTATTATACTTTATGGTTTAGGTTTTTGTGTTTAGAATTTAGGGTTTAAGATTTAGGGTTTCGGGTTTTGTGTTTAGGATTTAGGGTTTGGGGTTTCGTGTTTTTGGGCGTCAATGTTAGGGTTTTATGGTTGTACGTTTTGGGGTTTAGGATTTGGGTTTTAGGGTTCTAGTGTTTGGTAGATACAGTTTAGGGTTAAGTGTTCACTATCCAAATTTTCAAGGGTTTAGGGTTTCAATATTAGGTTTTAGGTTTTCCATGTTAGGGTTTTAGGGTTTTACATTTTAGGGTTTAGGGTTTAGGGTTTTAAGGTTCTAATGTTCAATAGATAAAGTTTAGGGTTTAGGGTTAACGATAAAAAAATCAAGGGTTTTGGGTTTAGGGTTTTATAGTTTAGGGTTTAGAATTGAAATGTTAGAGTTTTAGGTTTTCCATGTCAGTGCTTTAGGGTTTTACGTTTTACTGTTAGGATTTTGGATTTTAGGGTTCTATTGTTTAATGGATAAAGTTTAGGATTTTGGGTTTTAGATTTTAGGGTTTAGGGTTCGAGGCTTAGGGTTTAGGGTTTAGGGTTTAGGGTTTAGGGTTTGGGGTTTTTGTGTTTAGGGTTTATATTTTTAGGTTTTAGGGTTTAGGGTTTAGGATTTTGGCTATTATAGTTTAGGGTTTAGGTTTTTGTGTTTAGGATTTAGGGTTTAAGATTTAGGGTTTCGGGTTTTGTGTTTAGGATTTTGGCATTGGGGTTTCGTGTTTTGGTACGTCAACGTTAGGGTTTATGGTTTTACGTTTTGGGGTTTAGGGTTTGGGTTTTAGGGTTCTAGTGTTTAGTAGATATAGTTTAGGGTTAAGTGTTCACGATTCAAATTTTCAACGGTTTACGATTTTATCGTTTATGGTTCAGGGTTTCAATGTTAGGGTTTTAGGTTTTCTATGTTAGTGTTTTACATTTTAGGGTTTAAGGTTTGGGGTTTTAGGATTTATGGTTAAGGTTTTAGGGTTTATTTTTTAGGTTTTAGGGTTTAGGGTTTGGGATTTCGGAATTTATAGTTTAGGGTTTTGTGTTTAGGATTTAGGGTTTTGGGTTTTGGGGTGCCAATCTTAGTGTTTTAGGTTTTCCATGTTAGGGTTTTAGGGTTTTACGTTTTAGGTTTTAGGGTATGTGGTTTTAGGGATCTAGTGTTTAATAGATAAAGTTTAGGGTTTAGGGTTCATGATTTATGATTTCAGGGGTTTAGGGCTTACGATTTTATGGTTCAGTGTTTAGGGTTTAGGATTTAGGGTTTTAGGTTTTAAGGTTTAGGGTTCGGGGCTTTGGGCTTAGGGTTTAGGGTTTAGGGTTTAGAATTTTATCGTTTAGTGTTTAGGGTTTAGGAATTAGGGTTTTAGGTTCTAGGGTTTAGTGTTCGGGGCTTAGAGCTTAGGGTTTAGTGCTTAGGGTTTAGGGTTTGGGGTTTTTGGGTTTAGGGTTTATATTTTTAGGTTTTAGGGTTTAGGATTAAGGGTTTGGGGTTTGTGGTTTTTGTATTTAGGGTTTTATTTTTCGGTTTTAGGATTTCGCGTTTTAGGGTTTAGGGTTTCGGGTTTTAGGTTTTAGGGTTTAGGGTTTTAGGTTTTATGGTTTATTTTTTAGGTTTAGGGTTCTGGGTTTTGGTGTGTCAATGTTAGGGTGTCACGTTTTGGGGTTTAGGGTTTGGGTTTTAGGATTCTAGTGTTTAGTAGAAAAAAGCTTAGGGTTAAGTGTTCAGTATTCAAATTTTCAAGGGTTTACGGTTTTATCGTTTATGGTTCAGGGTTTCAATGTTAGGGTTTTAGGTTTTCCATGTTAGTGTTTTACATTTTAGGGTTTAGGGTTTCGGGTTTTAGGATTTAGGGTTAGGGTTTTAGGGTTTATTTTTTAGGTTTTATGGTTTAGGGTTAGGGATTTCGGAATTTATAGTTTAGGGTTTTGTGTTTAGGATTTAGGGTTTAGGGTTTTGGTTTTTGGGGTGCCAATGTTAGTGTTTTAGGTTTTTCATGTTAGGGTTTTACGTTTTAGGTTCTAGCGATCTAGTGTTTAATACATAAAGCTTAGGGCTTAGGGTTCACGATTTATGATTTCAAGGGTTTAGGGTATAGGATTTTATAGTTTGGTGTTTAATGTTTACTATTTAAGGGTTTTAGGTTTTAGGGTTTAGGGTTCGGGGCTTAGGGCTTATGGTTTAGGACTTAAGGTTTAGGGTTTGGGGGTTCTGGGTTTAGGGTTTATATTTTTAGGTTTTAGGGTTTAGGGTTCAAGGGTTTGGGGTTTGTGGTTTTTGTATTTAGGGTTTATATTTTTCAGTTTTAGGGTTTAGCGTTTTAGGGTTTAGGGTTTCGAGTTTTAGGGTTTTAGGTTTTAGGGTTTATTTTTTAGGTTTAGGGTTTTGGGTTTTGGTGTGTCAATGTTACGGTGTTACGTTTTTGGGTTTAGGGTTTGGGTTTTAGGGTTCTAGTGTTTAGTAGAAAAAGCTTAGGGTTAAGTGTTCACGATTCAAATTTTCAAGGGTTTACGGTTTTATCGTTTATGGTTCAGGGTTTCAATGTTAGGGTTTTGGGTTTTGGTGTGTCAATGTTAGGGTGTTACGTTCTGGGTTTAGGGTTTGGGGTTTAGGGTATGGGGATTTTGGGATCTAGTGTTTAATAGATAAAGTTTAGGGTTTAGGGTTCACGATTTATGATTTCAAGGGTTTAGGGATTAGGCTTTTATAGTTTAGTGCTTAGGGTTTAGGATTTTGGGTTTTAGACTTTTGAGTTTAGGGTTCGAGGCTTAGGGCTTAGGGTTTAGGGTTTGGGGTTTTTGTGTTTAGGGTTTATATTTTTAGGTTTTAGGGTTTAGGGTTTAGGATTTTGGATATTATAGTCTATGGTTTAGGTTTTTGTGTTTAGGATTTATGGTTTAAGATTTAGGATTTCGGGTTTTGTGTGTAGGATTTAAAGTTTGGGGTTTCGTGTTTTGGGGCGTCAATGTTAGGGTTTTATGGTTGTACGTTTTGGGGTTCAGGATTTGGGTTTTAGGGTTCTAGTGTTTAGTAGATACAATTTTAGGGTTAAGTGTTCACGATCCAAATTTTCAAGGGTTTAGGGTTTCAATATTAGGTTTTAGGTTTTCCATGTTAGGGTTTTACATTTTAGGGTTTAGGGTTTAAGGTTTTAGGGTTCTAATGTTCAATAGATAAAGTTTAGGGTTTAGGGTTAACGATAAAAAAATCAAGGATTTCTGGTTTAGGGTTTTATAGTTTAGGGTTTAGAATTGAAATGTTAGAGTTTTAGGTTTTCCATGTTAGTGTTTTAGGGTTTTACGTTTTACTGTTAGGATTTTGGGTTTTAGTGTTCTATTGTTTAATAGATAATGTTTAGGGTTTACGGTTCGTGAATTAGGATTTCAAAGGTTTCGGGTTTTATGTTCAGGATTTTGGGTTTGGGTTTAAAGGATTTGTGTTTTCAATGTTAGGGTTTCAAGTTTTGGGTTTAGGGTTTGGGTTTTAGGGCTCTAGTGTTTAGTAGAAAAAGTTTAGGGTTAAGTGTTCACGATTCAAATTTTCAAGGGTTTACGGTTTTATCGTTTATGGTTTAGGGTTTCAATGTTAGGGTTTTAGGTTTTCCATGTTAGTGTTTTATATTTTAGGGTTTAGGTTTTAGGGTTTATTTTTTAGGTTTTAGTGTTTAGGGTTTGGGATTTCGGAATTTATAGTTTAGGGTTTTGTGTTTAGGATTTTGAGTTTTGGGGTGTCAATGTTAGTGTTTTAGGTTTTCCATGTTAGGGTTTTCGGGTTTTACGTTTTAGGTTCTAGGGATCTAGTGTTTAATACATAAAGCTTAGGTTTATGATTTCAAGGGTTTAGGATTTTATAGTTTGGTGTTTAAGGTTTACTATTTAGGGTTTTAGGTTTTAGGGTTTAGGGTTTGGGGGCTTAGGGCTTAGGGGTTTAGGGCTTAGGGTTCGGGGGTTTGGGGTTTTTGGGTTTTAGTGGTTTAGTGTTTTAGGGTTTAGGGTTTCGGGTTTTAGGTTTTAGGGTTTAGGGTTTAGGGTTTTAGGGTTTATTTTTTAGGTTTATGGTTTTGGGTTTTGGTGTGTCAATGTTAGGGTGTTACGTTTTGGGGTTTAGGGTTTGGGTTTTAGGGTTCTAGTGTTTAGTAGAAAAAGCTTAGGGTTAAGTGTTCACGATTCAAATTTTCAAGGGTTTACGGTTTTATCGTTTATGGTTCAGGGTTTCAATGTTAGGGTTTTAGGTTTTCCATGTTAGTGTTTTACATTTTAGGGTTTAGGGTTTGGGGTTTTAGGATTTAGGATTAATGTTTTAGGGTTATTTTTTAGGTTTTTGGGTTTAGGGTTTGGGATTTCGTAATTTATAGTTAAAGGTTTTGTGTTTAGGATTTAGGGTTTAGGGTTTTGGGTTTTGGGGTGCCAATGTTAGTGTTTTAAGTTTTTCATGTTAGGGTTTTAGGGTTTTACGTTTTAGGGTATGGGCTTTTAGGGATCTAGTGTTTAATAGATAAAGTTTAGGGTTTAGGGTTCACGACATATGATTTCAAGGGTTTGGGATTTTATAATTTAGTGTTTAGGGTTTAGGATTTAGGGTTTTAGGTTTTAGGGTTTAGCGTTTAGGGTTTTAGGGTTTATTTTTTTGGTTTAGGGTTTTGGGCGTGTCAATGTTAGGGTGTTACGTTCTGGGGTCTAGGGTATGGGCTTTTAGGGATCTAGTGTTTAATAGATAAAGTTTAGGGTTTAGGGTTCACGATTTATGATTTCAAGGGTTTAGGATTTTATAGTTTAGTATTTAGGGTTTAGGATTTACGGTTTTAGATTTTAGGGTTTAGGGTTCAAGACTTAGGGCTTAGGGTTTAGGGTTTGGGGTTTTTGTGTTTATGGTTTATATTTTTAGGTTTTAGGGTTTAGGGTTTAGGATTTTGGCTATTATAGTTCAGGGTTTAGGTTTTTGTGTTTAGGATTTAGGGTTTAAGATTTAGGGTTTCGGGTTTTGTGTTTAGGATTTAGGGTTTAGGGTTTCGTGTTTTGGGGCATCAATGTTCAGGGTTTATATTTTTAGGTTTTAGGGTTTAGCGTTTTAGGGTTTAGGGTTTCGGGTTTTAGGTTTTAGGATTTAGGGTTTAGGGTTTTAGGTTTTAGGTTTTAGGGTTTATATTTTAGGTTTAGGGTTTTGGGTTTTGGTGTGTTAATGTCAGGGTGTTACGCTCTGGGGTTTAGGGTATGGGATTTTAGGGATCTAGTGTTTAATAGATAAAGTTTAGGGTTTTGGGTTCACGATTTATGATTTCAAGGGTTAAGGCTTTAGGATTTTATAGTTTAGTATTTAGGGTTTAGGATTTTGGGTTTTAGATTTTAGGGTTTAGGGTTCGAGGCTTAGGGCTTAGGGTTTAGGGTTTAGAGTTTAGGGTTTGGGGTTTCTGTGTTTAGGGTTTATATTTTTAGGTTTTAGGGTTTAGGGTTTAGGATTTTGTCTACTATAGTTTAGGGTTTAGGTTTTTGTGTTTAGGGTTTAGGGTTTAGGATTTAGGGTTTTGTGTTTTGTGTTTAAGATCTTGGGTTTAGGGTTTCGTGTTTTGGGACGTCAATGTTAGGGTTTATGGTTTTACGTTTTGGGGTTTAGGGTTTGGGTTTTAGGGTTCTAGTGCTTAATAGATATAGTTTAGGGTTAAGTGTTCACGATTCAAATTTTCAACGGTTTACGATTTTATCGTTTATGGTTCAGGGTTTCAATGTTAGGGTTTTAGGTTTTCCATGTTAGTGTTTTACATTTTAGGGTTTAAGGTTTGGGGTTTTAGGATATATGGTTAAGGTTTTAGGGTTTATTTTTTAGGTTTTAGGGTTTAGGGTTTGGGATTTCGGAATTTATAGTTTAAGGTTTTGTGTTTAGGATTTAGGGTTTTGGGTTTTGGGGTGCCAATCTTAGTGTTTTAGGTTTTCCATGTTAGGGTTATAGGGTTTTACGTTTTAGGTTTTAGGGCATGTGGTTTTAGGGATCTAGTGTTTAATAGATAACGTTTAGGGTGTAGGGTTCACGGTTTATGATTTCAGGGGTTTAGGGTATAGGATTTTATAGTTTAGTGTTTAGGGTTTAGGATTTAGGGTTTTAGGTTTTAGGGTTTAGGGTTCGGGGATTAGGGCTTTGGGTTTAGGGTTTAGGGTTTAGGGTTTGTGGTTTTTGTGTTTAGGGTTTATATTTTTAGGTTTTAGGGTTTAGCGTTTTAGGGTTTAGGGTTTCTGGTTTTAGGTTTTAGGGTTTAGGGTTTAGGGTTTTAGGTTTTAGGGTTTTGGGTTTTGGCGTGTCAATGTTAGGGTGTTACGTTCTGGGGTTTAGGGTTTGGGGTTTAGGGTTTGGGGTTTTAAGGAACTAGTGTTTAATAGGTAAAGTTTGGGGTTTAGGGTTCACGATTTATGATTTCAAGGGTTTAGGGGTTAGGATTTTATAGTTTAGTGCTTAGGGTTTAGGATTTTGGGTTTTAGATTTTAGGGTTTAGGGTTCGAGGCTTAGGGCTTAGGGTTTAGGGTTTGGGGTTTTTTGTTTAGGGTTTATATTTTTAGGTTTTAGGGTTTAGCGTTTAGGATTTTGGCTATTATACTTTATGGTTTAGGTTTTTGTGTTTAGAATTTAGGGTTTAAGATTTAGGGTTTCGGGTTTTGTGTTTAGGATTTAGGGTTTGGGGGTTTCGTGTTTTTGGGCGTCAATGTTAGGGTTTTATGGTTGTACGTTTTGGGGTTTAGGATTTGGGTTTTAGGGTTCTAGTGTTTGGTAGATACAGTTTAGGGTTAAGTGTTCACGATCCAAATTTTCAAGGGTTTAGGGTTTCAATATTAGGTTTTAGGTTTTCCATGTTAGGGTTTTAGGGTTTTACATTTTAGGGTTTAGGGTTTAGGGTTTTAAGGTTCTAATGTTCAATAGATAAAGTTTAGGGTTTAGGGTTAACGATAAAAAAATCAAGGGTTTTGGGTTTAGGGTTTTATAGTTTAGGGTTTAGAATTGAAATGTTAGAGTTTTAGGTTTTCCATGTCAGTGCTTTAGGGTTTTACGTTTTACTGTTAGGATTTTGGATTTTAGGGTTCTATTGTTTAATGGATAAAGTTTAGGATTTTGGGTTTTAGATTTTAGGGTTTAGGGTTCGAGGCTAAGGGTTTAGGGTTTAGGGTTTAGGGTTTAGGGTTTAGGGTTTGGGGTTTTTGTGTTTAGGGTTTATATTTTTAGGTTTTAGGGTTTAGGGTTTAGGATTTTGGCTATTATAGTTTAGGGTTTAGGTTTTTGTGTTTAGGATTTAGGGTTTAAGATTTAGGGTTTCGGGTTTTGTGTTTAGGATTTTGGCATTGGGGTTTCGTGTTTTGGTACGTCAACGTTAGGGTTTATGGTTTTACGTTTTGGGGTTTAGGGTTTGGGTTTTAGGGTTCTAGTGTTTAGTAGATATAGTTTGGGGTTAAGTGTTCACGATTCAAATTTTCAACGGTTTACGATTTTATCGTTTATGGTTCAGGGTTTCAATGTTAGGGTTTTAGGTTTTCCATGTTAGTGTTTTACATTTTAGGGTTTAAGGTTTGGGGTTTTAGGATTTATGGTTAAGGTTTTAGGGTTTATTTTTTAGGTTTTAGGGTTTAGGGTTTGGGATTTCGGAATTTATAGTTTAGGGTTTTGTGTTTAGGATTTAGGGTTTTGGGTTTTGGGGTGCCAATCTTAGTGTTTTAGGTTTTCCATGTTAGGGTTTTAGGGTTTTACGTTTTAGGTTTTAGGGTATGTGGTTTTAGGGATCTAGTGTTTAATAGATAAAGTTTAGGGTTTAGGGTTCATGATTTATGATTTCAGGGGTTTAGGGCTTACGATTTTATGGTTTAGTGTTTAGGGTTTAGGATTTAGGGTTTTAGGTTTTAAGGTTTAGGGTTCGGGGCTTTGGGCTTAGGGTTTAGGGTTTAGGGTTTAGAATTTTATCGTTTAGTGTTTAGGGTTTAGGAATTAGGGTTTTAGGTTTTAGGGTTTAGTGTTCGGGGCTTAGGGCTTAGGGTTTAGTGCTTAGGGTTTAGGGTTTGGGGTTTTTGGGTTTAGGGTTTATATTTTTAGGTTTTAGGGTTTAGGATTAAGGGTTTGGGGTTTGTGGTTTTTGTATTTAGGGTTTTATTTTTCGGTTTTAGGATTTCGCGTTTTAGGGTTTAGGGTTTCGGGTTTTAGGTTTTAGGGTTTAGGGTTTTAGGTTTTATGGTTTATTTTTTAGGTTTAGGGTTCTGGGTTTTGGTGTGTCAATGTTAGGGTGTCACGTTTTGGGGTTTAGGGTTTGGGTTTTAGGATTCTAGTGTTTAGTAGAAAAAGCTTAGGGTTAAGTGTTCAGTATTCAAATTTTCAAGGGTTTACGGTTTTATCGTTTATGGTTCAGGGTTTCAATGTTAGGGTTTTAGGTTTTCCATGTTAGTGTTTTACATTTTAGGGTTTAGGGTTTCGGGTTTTAGGATTTAGGGTTAAGGTTTTAGGGTTTATTTTTTAGGTTTTATGGTTTAGGGTTAGGGATTTCGGAATTTATAGTTTAGGGTTTTGTGTTTAGGATTTAGGGTTTAGGGTTTTGGTTTTTGGGGTGCCAATGTTAGTGTTTTAGGTTTTTCATGTTAGGGTTTTACGTTTTAGGTTCTAGCGATCTAGTGTTTAATACATAAAGCTTAGGGCTTAGGGTTCACGATTTATGATTTCAAGGGTTTAGGGTATAGGATTTTATAGTTTGGTGTTTAATGTTTACTATTTAAGGGTTTTAGGTTTTAGGGTTTAGGGTTCGGGGCTTAGGGCTTATGGTTTAGGACTTAAGGTTTAGGGTTTGGGGGTTCTGGGTTTAGGGTTTATATTTTTAGGTTTTAGGGTTTAGGGTTCAAGGGTTTGGGGTTTGTGGTTTTTGTATTTAGGGTTTATATTTTTCAGTTTTAGGGTTTAGCGTTTTAGGGTTTAGGGTTTCGAGTTTTAGGGTTTTAGGTTTTAGGGTTTATTTTTTAGGTTTAGGGTTTTGGGTTTTGGTGTGTCAATGTTACGGTGTTACGTTTTTGGGTTTAGGGTTTGGGTTTTAGGGTTCTAGTGTTTAGTAGAAAAAGCTTAGGGTTAAGTGTTCACGATTCAAATTTTCAAGGGTTTACGGTTTTATCGTTTATGGTTCAGGGTTTCAATGTTAGGGTTTTAGGTTTTCCATGTTAGTGTTTTACATTTTAGGGTTTAAGGTTTCGGGTTTTAGGATTTAGGGTTAAGGTTTTAGGGTTTATTTTTTAGGTTTTATGGTTTAGGGTTAGGGATTTCGGAATTTATAGTTTAGGGTTTTGCGTTTAGGATTTAGGGTTTAAGGTTTTGGGTTTTGGGGTGCCAATGTCAGTGTTTTAGGTTTTTAATGTTAGGCTTTTAGGGTTTTATGATTTAGGTTTTAGGGTATGTGGTTTTAGGGATTTAGTGTTTAATAGATAAAGTTTAGGGTTTAGGGTTCACGATTTATGATTTCAGGGGTTTAGGGTTTAGGATTTTATAGTTTAGTGTTTAGGGTTTAGGATTTAGGGTTTTAGGTTTTAGGGTTTAGGGTTCGGGGCTTAGGGCTTAGGGTTTAGGGTTTAGGGTTTGTTATTTTTGTGTTTAGGGTTTATATTTTTTGGGTTTTTTAGGGTTTAGCGTTTTAGGGTTTAGGGTATCCGGTTTTTGGTTTTTAGGGTTTAGGGTTTAGGGTTTTAGGTTTCAGGGTTTTGGGTTTTGGTGTGTCAATGTTAGGGTGTTACATTCTGGGGTTTAGGGTTTGGGGTTCAGGGTATGGGGTTTTAGGGATCTAGTGTTTAATGGATAAAGTTTAGTGTTTAGGGTTCATGATTTATGGTTTCAAGGGTTTAGGGGTTAGGGTTTTATAGGTTAGTGCTTAGGGTTTAGGATTTTGGGTTTTAGATTTGAGGGTTTAGGGTTTAGGGTTCGAGGCTTAGGGCTTAGGGTTTATGGTTTGGGGTTTTTGTCTTTAGGGTTTATATTTTTGGGTTTTAGGGTTTAGGGTTTAGGATTTTGGCTATTATAGTTTATGGTTTAGGTTTTTGTGTTTAGGATTTAGGGTTTAAGATTTAGGGTTTCGGGTTTTGTGTTTAGGATTTAGGGTTTGCGGTTTCGTGTTTTGGGGCGTCAATGTTAGGGTTTTATGGTTGTACGTTTTGGGGTTTAGGATTTGGGTTTTCGGGTTCTAGTGTTTAGTGGATACAGTTTAGGGTTAAGTGTTCACGATCCAAATTTTCAAGGGTTTAGGGTTTCAATATTAGGTTTTAGGTTTTCCATGTTAGGGTTTTAGGGTTTTACATTTTAGGGTTTAAGGTTTAGGGTTTATTTTTTAGGTTTTATGGTTTAGGGTTAGGGATTTCGGAATTTATAGTTTAGGGTTTTGCGTTTAGGATTAAGGGTTTAGGGTTTTGGGTTTTGGGGTGCCAATGTTAGTGTTTTAGGTTTTTCATGTTAGGCTTTTAGGGTTTTATGATTTAGGTTTTAGGGTATGTGGTTTTAGGGATCTGGTGTTTAATAGATAAAGTTTAGGGTTTAGGGTTCACGATTTATGATTTCAGGGGTTTAGGGTTTAGGATTTTAGGGTTTCGGGTTTTGTGTTTAGGATTTTGGCATTGGGATTTCGGAATTTATAGTTTAGGGTTTTGTGTTTAGGATTTAGGGTTTTGGGTTTCTTAGTGTTTTAGGTTTTCCATGGTAGGGTTTTAGGGTTTTACGTTTTAGGTTTTACGGTATGTGGTTTTAGGGATCTAGTGTTTAATAGATAAAGTTTAGGGTTTAGGGTTCACGATTTATGATTTCAGGGGTTTAGGGTTTAGGATTTTATAGTTTAGTGTTTAGGGTTTAGGATTTAGGGTTTTAGGTTTTAGGGTTTAGGGTTCGGGGCTTAGGGCTTAGGGTTTAGGGTTTAGGGTTTGTTATTTTTGTGTTTAGGGTTTATATTTTTTGGTTTTAGGGTTTAGCGTTTTAGGGTTTAGGGTATCTGGTTTTTGGTTTTAGGGTTTAGGGTTTAGGGTTTTAGGTCTCAGGGTTTTGGGTTTTGGTGTGTCAATGTTAGGGTGTTACATTCTGGGGTTTAGGGTTTGGGGTTCAGGGTATGGGGTTTTAGGGATCTAGTGTTTAATGGATAAAGTTTAGTGTTTAGGGTTCATGATTTATGGTTTCAAGGGTTTAGGGGTTAGGGTTTTATAGGTTAGTGCTTAGGGTTTAGGATTTTGGGTTTTAGATTTGAGGGTTTAGGGTTTAGGGTTCGAGGCTTAGGGCTTAGGGTTTATGGTTTGGGGTTTTTGTCTTTAGGGTTTATATTTTTGGGTTTTAGGGTTTAGGGTTTAGGATTTTGGCTATTATAGTTTATGGTTTAGGTTTTTTGTGTTTAGGATTTAGGGTTTAAGATTTAGGGTTTCGGGTTTTGTGTTTAGGATTTAGGGTTTGCGGTTTCGTGTTTTGGGGCGTCAATGTTAGGGTTTTATGGTTGTACGTTTTGGGGTTTAGGATTTGGGTTTTCGGGTTCTAGTGTTTAGTGGATACAGTTTAGGGTTAAGTGTTCACGATCCAAATTTTCAAGGGTTTAGGGTTTCAATATTAGGTTTTAGGTTTTCCATGTTAGGGTTTTAGGGTTTTACATTTTAGGGTTTAAGGTTTAGGGTTTATTTTTTAGGTTTTATGGTTTAGGGTTAGGGATTTCGGAATTTATAGTTTAGGGTTTTGCGTTTAGGATTAAGGGTTTAGGGTTTTGGGTTTTGGGGTGCCAATGTTAGTGTTTTAGGTTTTTCATGTTAGGCTTTTTAGGGTTTTATGATTTAGGTTTTAGGGTATGTGGTTTTAGGGATCTGGTGTTTAATAGATAAAGTTTAGGGTTTAGGGTTCACGATTTATGATTTCAGGGGTTTAGGGTTTAGGATTTTATAGTTTAGTGTTTAGGGTTTAGGATTTAGGGTTTTAGGTTTTAAGGTTTAGGGTTCGGGGCTTAGGGCTTAGGGTTTAGGGTTTAGGGTTTGTGGTTTTTGTGTTTAGGGTTTATATGTTTAGGTTTTAGGGTTTAGCGTTTTAGGGTTTTGGGTTTCTGGTTTTGGGTTTTAGGGTTTAGGATTTAGGGTTTTAGGTTTTAGGGTTTTCGTTTTTGGTGTGTCAATGTTAGGATGTTACGTTCTGGGGTTTAGGGCTTGGGGTTTAGTGTATGGGGTTTTAGGGATCTAGTGTTTAATAGATAAGGTTTAGGGTTTAGGGTTCACGATTTATGATTTCAAGGGTTTAGGGGTTAGGATTTTATAGTTTAGTGCTTAGGGTTTAGGATTTTGGGTTTTAGATTTTCGGGTTTAGTGTTTAGGGTTCGAGACTTTGGGCTTAGGGTTTAGGGCTTAGGGTTTAGGATTTTGGCTATTATAGTTTATGGTTTAGGTTTTTTGTGTTTAGGATTTAGGGTTTAAGATTTAGGGTTTCGGGTTTTGTGTTTAGGATTTAGGGTTTGGGGGTTTCGTGTTTTGGGCGTCAATGTTAGGGTTTTTATGGTTGTACGTTTTGGGGGTTCGGGATTTGGGTTTTCGGGTTCTAGTGTTTAGTAGATACGAGTTTAGGGTTAAGTGTTCACGATCCAAATTTTCAAGGGTTTAGGGTTTCAATATTAGGTTTTAGGTTTTCCATGTTAGGGTTTTAGGGTTTTACATTTTAGGGTTTAGGGTTTAGGGTTTTAGGGTTCTAATGTTCAATAGATAAAGTTTCGGGTTTAGGGTTAACGATAAAAAAATCAAGGGTTTTGGGTTTAGGGTTCTATTGTTTAATAGGTAAAATTTAGGGTTTACGGTTCATGAATTAGGATTTCAGGGGTTTCGGGTTTTGTGTTTAGGATTTAGGGTTTGGGTTTTAAGGATTTGTGTTTTCAATGTTAGGGTTTCAAGTTTTGGGTTTAGGGTTTGGGTTTTAGGGCTCTAGTGTTTAGTAGAAAAAGTTTAGGGTTAAGTGTTCACGATTCAAATTTTCAAGGGTTTACGGTTTTATCTTTTTTGGTTTAGGGTTTCAATGTTAGGGTATTAGGTTTTCCATGTCAGTGTTTTATATTTTAGGGTTAAGGTTTTAGGGTTTCTTTTTTAGTTTTTAGTGTTTAGGGTTTGGGATTTCGGAATTTATAGTTTAGGGTTTTGTGTTTAGGATTTTCGGTTTTGGGGTGTCAATGTTAGTCTTTTAGGTTTTCCATGTTAGGGTTTTAGGGTTTTACGTTATAGGTTCAAGGGATCTAGTGTTTAATACATAAAGTTTAGGGCTTAGGGTTCACGATTTATGATTTCAAGGGTTTAGGGTTTAAGATTTTATAGTTTGGTTTAGGTTTTAGGGGTTGGGGTTCGGGGCTTGGGGCTTAGGGCTTAGGGTTTAGGGCTTAGGGTTTGGGGTTTGGGGTTTTTGGGTTTAGGGTTTATATTTTTAGGTTTTAGGGTTTAGGGTTCAGGGTTTGGGGTTTGTGGTTTTTGTATTTAGGGTTTATATTTTTCGGTTTTAGGGTTTAGCGTTTTAGGGTTTAGGGTTTCGGGTTTTAGGTTTTAGGGTTTAGGGCTTAGGGTTTTTGGGTTTATGGTTTATTTTTTAGGTTTAGGGTTCTGGGTTTTGGTGTGTCAATGTTAGGGTCTTATGTTTTGGGGGTTTAGGGTTTGGGTTTTAGGGTTCTAGTGTTTAGTAGAAAAAGCTTAGGGTTAAGTGTTCAGGATTCAAATTTTCAAGGGTTTACGGTTTTATCGTTTATGGTTCAGGGTTTCAATGTTAGGGTTTTAGATTTTCCATGTCAGTGTTTTACATTTTAGGGTTTAGGGTTTTGGGTTTTAGGATTTAGGGTTATGGTTTTAGGGTTTATTTTTTAGGTTTTATGGTTTAGGGTTACGGATTTCGGAATTTATAGTTAGGGTTTTGTGTGTAGGATTTAGGGTTTAGGGTTTTGGGTTTTGGGGTACCAATGTTAGTGTTTTAGGTTTTTCATGTTTTGGTTTTAGGGTTTTATGTTTTAGGTTCTAGGGATCTAGTGTTTAATACATAAAGCTTCGAGCTTAGGGTTCACGATTTATGATTTCAAGGGTTTAGGGTTTAGGATTTTATTGTTTGGTGTTTAAGGTTTACTATTTAGGGTTTTAGGTTTTAGGGTTTAGGGTTCGGGGCTTAGGACTTAGGGTTTAGGGCTTAGGGTTTAGGGTTTGGGGTTTTTGGGTTTAGGGTTTATATTTTTAGGTTTTAGGGTTTAGGGTTCAGGGTTTGGGGTTTGTGGTTTTTGTATTTAGGGTTTATATTTTTCGGTTTTAGGGTATAACGTTTTAGGGTTTAGGGTTTAGGGTTTAGGATTTTATCGTTTAGTGTTTAGGGTTTAGGAATTAGGGTTTTAGGTTTTAGGGTTTAGTGTTCGGGGCTTAGGGCTTAGGGTTTAGTGCTTAGGGTTTAGGGTTTGGGGTTTTTGGGTTTAGGGTTTATATTTTTAGGTTTTAGGGTTTAGGATTAAGGGTTTGGGGTTTGTGGTTTTTGTATTTAGGGTTTTTTATTTTTTCGGTTTTTAGGATTTCGCGTTTTAGGGTTTAGGGTTTCGGGTTTTTAGGTTTTTAGGGTTTAGGGTTTTAGGTTTTATGGTTTATTTTTTTAGGTTTAGGGTTACGGGTTTTGGTGTGTCAATGTTAGGGTGTCACGTTTTGGGGTTTAGGGTTTGGGTTTTAGGATTCTAGTGTTTAGTAGAAAAAAGCTTAGGGTTAAGTGTTCGGTATTCAAATTTTCAAGGGTTTATGGTTTTATCGATTTTGGTTTACGGTGGTTAGGGTTTTAGGTTTTCCATGTTAGTGTTTTACATTTTAGGGTTTAGGGTTTCGGGTTTTAGGATTTAGGGTTAAGGTTTTAGGGTTTATTTTTTAGGTTTTATGGTTTAGGGTTAGGGATTTCGGAATTTATAGTTTAGGGTTTTGTGTTTAGGATTTAGGGTTTAGGGTTTTGGTTTTTGGGGGTGCCAATGTTAGTGTTTTAGGTTTTTCATGTTAGGGTTTTACGTTTTAGGTTCTAGCGATCTAGTGTTTAATACATAAAGCTTAGGGCTTAGGGTTCACGATTTATGATTTCAAGGGTTTAGGGTATAGGATTTTATAGTTTGGTGTTTAATGTTTACTATTTAAGGGTTTTAGGTTTTAGGGTTTAGGGTTCGGGGCTTAGGGCTTATGGTTTAGGACTTAAGGTTTAGGGTTTGGGGGTTCTGGGTTTAGGGTTTATATTTTTAGGTTTTAGGGTTTAGGGTTCAAGGGTTTGGGGTTTGTGGTTTTTGTATTTAGGGTTTATATTTTTCAGTTTTAGGGTTTAGCGTTTTAGGGTTTAGGGTTTCGGGTTTTAGGTTTTAGGGTTTATTTTTTAGGTTTAGGGTTTTGGGTTTTGGTGTGTCAATGTTACGGTGTTACGTTTTTGGGTTTAGGGTTTGGGTTTTAGGGTTCTAGTGTTTAGTAGAAAAAGCTTAGGGTTAAGTGTTCACGATTCAAATTTTCAAGGGTTTACGGTTTTATCGTTTATGGTTCAGGGTTTCAATGTTAGGGTTTTAGGTTATCCATGTTAGTGTTTTACATTTTAGGGTTTAAGGTTTCGGGTTTTAGGATTTAGGGTTAAGGTTTTAGGGTTTTTTTTTTTTAGGTTTTACGGTTTAGGGTTAGGGATTTCGGAATTTATAGTTTAGGGTTTTGCGTTTAGGATTTAGGGTTTAAGGTTTTGGGTTTTGGGGTGCCAATGTCAGTGTTTTAGGTTTTTAATGTTAGGCTTTTAGGGTTTTATGATTTAGGTTTTAGGGTATGTGGTTTTAGGGATTTAGTGTTTAATAGATAAAGTTTAGGGTTTAGGGTTCACGATTTATGATTTCAGGGGTTTAGGGTTTAGGATTTTACAGTTTAGTGTTTAGGGTTTAGGATTTAGGGTTTTAGGTTTTAGGGTTTAGGGTTCGGGGCTTAGGGCTTAGGGTTTAGGGTTTAGGGTTTGTGGTTTTTGTGTTTAGGGTTTATATTTTTAGGTTTTAGGGTTTAGCGTTTTAGGGTTTTGGGTTTCTGGTTTTGGGTTTTAGGGTTTAGGATTTAGGGTTTTAGGTTTTAGGGTTTTCGTTTTTGGTGTGTCAATGTTAGGATGTTAGGTTCTGGGGTTTAGGGCTTGGGGTTTAGTGTATGGGGTTTTAGGGATCTAGTGTTTAATAGATAAGGTTTAGGGTTTAGGGTTCACGATTTATGATTTCAAGGGTTTAGGGGTTAGGATTTTATAGTTTAGTGCTTAGGGTTTAGGATTTTGGGTTTTAGATTTTCGGGTTTAGGGTTTAGGGTTCGAGACTTTGGGCTTAGGGTTTAGGGCTTAGGGTTTAGGATTTTGGCTATTATAGTTTATGGTTTAGGTTTTTGTGTTTAGGATTTAGGGTTTAAGATTTAGGGTTTCGGGTTTTGTGTTTAGGATTTAGGGTTTGGGGTTTCGTGTTTTGGGGCGTCAATGTTAGGGTTTTATGGTTGTACGTTTTGGGGTTTAGGATTTGGGTTTTCGGGTTCTAGTGTTTAGTGGATACAGTTTAGGGTTAAGTGTTCACGATCCAAATTTTCAAGGGTTTAGGGTTTCAATATTAGGTTTTAGGTTTTCCATGTTAGGGTTTTAGGGTTTTACATTTTAGGGTTTAAGGTTTAGGGTTTATTTTTTTAGGTTTCATGGTTTAGGGTTAGGGATTTTGGAATTTATAGTTTAGGGTTTTGCGTTTAGGATTAAGGGTTTAGGGTTTTGGGTTTTGGGGTGCCAATGTTAGTGTTTTAGGTTTTTCATGTTAGGCTTTTAGGGTTTTATGATTTAGGTTTTAGGGTATGTGGTTTTAGGGATCTGGTGTTTAATAGATAAAGTTTAGGGTTTAGGGTTCACGATTTATGATTTCAGGGGTTTAGGGTTTAGGATTTTATAGTTTAGTGTTTAGGGTTTAGGATTTAGGGTTTTAGGTTTTAAGGTTTAGGGTTCGGGGCTTAGGGCTTAGGGTTTAGGGTTTAGGGTTTGTGGTTTTTGTGTTTAGGGTTTATATTTTTAGGTTTTAGGGTTTAGCGTTTTAGGGTTTTGGGTTTCTGGTTTTGGGTTTTAGGGTTTAGGATTTAGGGTTTTAGGTTTTAGGGTTTTCGTTTTTGGTGTGTCAATGTTAGGATGTTAGGTTCTGGGGTTTAGGGCTTGGGGTTTAGTGTATGGGGTTTTAGGGATCTAGTGTTTAATAGATAAGGTTTAGGGTTTAGGGTTCACGATTTATGATTTCAAGGGTTTAGGGGTTAGGATTTTATAGTTTAGTGCTTAGGGTTTAGGATTTTGGGTTTTAGATTTTCGGGTTTAGGGTTTAGGGTTCGAGACTTTGGGCTTAGGGTTTAGGGCTTAGGGTTTAGGATTTTGGCTATTATAGTTTATGGTTTAGGTTTTTGTGTTTAGGATTTAGGGTTTAAGATTTAGGGTTTCGGGTTTTGTGTTTAGGATTTAGGGTTTGGGGTTTCGTGTTTTGGGGCGTCAATGTTAGGGTTTTATGGTTGTACGTTTTGGGGTTCAGGATTTGGGTTTTCGGGTTCTAGTGTTTAGTAGATACAGTTTAGGGTTAAGTGTTCACGATCCAAATTTTCAAGGGTTTAGGGTTTCAATATTAGGTTTTAGGTTTTCCATGTTAGGGTTTTAGGGTTTTACATTTTAGGGTTTAGGGTTTAGGGTTTTAGGGTTCTAATGTTCAATAGATAAAGTTTAGGGTTTAGGGTTAACGATAAAAAAATCAAGGGTTTTGGGTTTAGGGTTTAGAATTGAAATGTTAGAGTTTTAGGTTTTCCATGTTAGTGTTTTAGGGTTTTACCTTTTACTGTTAGGATTTTGGGTTTTAGGATTCTATTGTTTAATAGGTAAAGTTTAGGGTTTACGGTTCATGAATTAGGATTTCAGGGGTTTCGGGTTTTGTGTTTAGGATTTAGGGTTTGGGTTTTAAGGATTTGTGTTTTCAATGTTAGGGTTTCAAGTTTTGGGTTTAGGGCTTGGGTTTTAGGGCTCTAGTGTTTAGTAGAAAAAGTTTAGGGTTAAGTGTTCACGATTCAAATTTTCAAGGGTTTACGGTTTTATCTTTTTTGGTTTAGGGTTTCAATGTTAGGGTATTAGGTTTTCCATGTCAGTGTTTTATATTTTAGGGTTAAGGTTTTAGGGTTTCTTTTTTAGTTTTTAGTGTTTAGGGTTTGGGATTTCGGAATTTATAGTTTAGGGTTTTGTGTTTAGGATTTTCGGTTTTGGGGTGTCAATGTTAGTCTTTTAGGTTTTCCATGTTAGGGTTTTAGAGTTTTACGTTATAGGTTCAAGGGATCTAGTGTTTAATACATAAAGTTTAGGGCTTAGGGTTCACGATTTATGATTTCAAGGGTTTAGGGTTTAAGATTTTATAGTTTGGTTTAGGTTTTAGGGGTTGGGGTTTCGGGCTTGGGGGCTTAGGGCTTAGGGTTTAGGGCTTAGGGTTTGGGGGTTTGGGGTTTTTGGGTTTAGGGTTTATATTTTTTAGGTTTTAGGGTTTAGGGTTCGGGGTTTGGGGGTTTGTGGTTTTTGTATTTAGGGTTTATATTTTTTCGGTTTTTAGGGTTTAGCGTTTTAGGGTTTAGGGTTTCGGGTTTTAGGTTTTAGGGTTTAGGGCTTAGGGTTTTTGGGTTTATGGTTTATTTTTTAGGTTTAGGGTTCAGGGTTTTGGTGTGTCAATGTTAGGGTCTTATGTTTTGGGGGTTTAGGGTTTGGGTTTTAGGGTTCTAGTGTTTAGTAGAAAAAGCTTAGGGTTAAGTGTTCGGGATTCAAATTTTCAAGGGTTTACGGTTTTATCGTTTATGGTTCGGGGGTTTCAATGTTAGGGTTTTAGGTTTTCCATGTCGGTGTTTTATATTTTAGGGTTAAGGTTTTAGGGTTTCTTTTTTTAGTTTTTAGTGTTTAGGGTTTGGGATTTCGAATTTATAGTTTAGGGTTTTGTGTTTAGGATTTTCGGTTTTGGGGGTGTCAATGTTAGTCTTTTAGGTTTTCCATGTTAGGGTTTTAGAGTTTTACGTTATAGGTTCAAGGGATCTAGTGTTTAATACATAAAGTTTAGGGCTTAGGGTTCACGATTTATGATTTCAAGGGTTTAGGGTTTAAGATTTTATAGTTTGGTTTAGGTTTTAGGGGTTGGGGTTCTGGGCTTGGGGCTTAGGGCTTAGGGTTTAGGGCTTAGGGTTTGGGGGTTTGGGGGTTTTTGGGTTTAGGGTTTATATTTTTAGGTTTTAGGGTTTAGGGTTCAGGGTTTGGGGTTTGTGGTTTTTGTATTTAGGGTTTATATTTTTCGGTTTTAGGGTTTACCGTTTTAGGGTTTAGGGCTTCGGGTTTTAGGTTTTAGGGTTTAGGGTTTAGGGCTTAGGGTTTTTGGGTTTATGGTTTATTTTTTAGGTTTAGGGTTCTGGATTTTGGTGTGTCAATGTTAGGGTCTTATGTTTTGGGGTTTAGAGTTTGGGTTTTAGGGTTCTAGTGTTTAGTAGAAAAAGCTTAGGGTTAAGTGTTCACGATTCAAATTTTCAAGGGTTTACGGTTTTATCGTTTATGGTTCAGGGTTTCAATGTTAGGGTTTTAGGTTATCCATGTTAGTGTTTTACATTTTAGGGTTTAAGGTTTCGGGTTTTAGGATTTAGGGTTAAGGTTTTAGGGTTTTTTTTTTTAGGTTTTACGGTTTAGGGTTAGGGATTTCGGAATTTATAGTTTAGGGTTTTGCGTTTAGGATTTAGGGTTTAAGGTTTTGGGTTTTGGGGTGCCAATGTCAGTGTTTTAGGTTTTTAATGTTAGGCTTTTAGGGTTTTATGATTTAGGTTTTAGGGTATGTGGTTTTAGGGATTTAGTGTTTAATAGATAAAGTTTAGGGTTTAGGGTTCACGATTTATGATTTCAGGGGTTTAGGGTTTAGGATTTTACAGTTTAGTGTTTAGGGTTTAGGATTTAGGGTTTTAGGTTTTAGGGTTTAGGGTTCGGGGCTTAGGGCTTAGGGTTTAGGGTTTAGGGTTTGTTGTTTTTGTGTTTAGGGTTTATATTTTTTGGTTTTAGGGTTTAGCGTTTTAGGGTTTAGGGTATCTGGTTTTTGGTTTTAGGGTTTAGGGTTTAGGGTTTTAGGTTTCAGGGTTTTGGGTTTTGGTGTGTCAATGTTAGGGTGTTACATTCTGGGGTTTAGGGTTTGGGGTTCAGGGTATGGGGTTTTAGGGATCTAGTGTTTAATAGATAAAGTTTAGTGTTTAGGGTTCATGATTTATGGTTTCAAGGGTTTAGGGGTTAGGGTTTTATAGGTTAGTGCTTAGGGTTTAGGATTTTGGGTTTTAGATTTGAGGGTTTAGGGTTTAGGGTTCGAGGCTTAGGGCTTAGGGTTTATGGTTTGGGGTTTTTGTCTTTAGGGTTTATATTTTTGGGTTTTAGGGTTTAGGGTTTAGGATTTTGGCTATTATAGTTTATGGTTTAGGTTTTTGTGTTTAGGATTTAGGGTTTAAGATTTAGGGTTTCGGGTTTTGTGTTTAGGATTTAGGGTTTGGGGTTTCGTGTTTTGGGGCGTCAATGTTAGGGTTTTATGGTTGTACGTTTTGGGGTTTAGGATTTGGGTTTTCGGGTTCTAGTGTTTAGTGGATACAGTTTAGGGTTAAGTGTTCACGATCCAAATTTTCAAGGGTTTAGGGTTTCAATATTAGGTTTTAGGTTTTCCATGTTAGGGTTTTAGGGTTTTACATTTTAGGGTTTAAGGTTTAGGGTTTATTTTTTAGGTTTCATGGTTTAGGGTTAGGGATTTTGGAATTTATAGTTTAGGGTTTTGCGTTTAGGATTAAGGGTTTAGGGTTTTGGGTTTTGGGGTGCCAATGTTAGTGTTTTAGGTTTTTCATGTTAGGCTTTTAGGGTTTTATGATTTAGGTTTTAGGGTATGTGGTTTTAGGGATCTGGTGTTTAATAGATAAAGTTTAGGGTTTAGGGTTCACGATTTATGATTTCAGGGGTTTAGGGTTTAGGATTTTATAGTTTAGTGTTTAGGGTTTAGGATTTAGGGTTTTAGGTTTTAAGGTTTAGGGTTCGGGGCTTAGGGCTTAGGGTTTAGGGTTTAGGGTTTGTGGTTTTTGTGTTTAGGGTTTATATTTTTAGGTTTTTAGGGTTTAGCGTTTTAGGGTTTTGGGTTTCTGGTTTTGGGTTTTAGGGTTTAGGATTTAGGGTTTTAGGTTTTAGGGTTTTCGTTTTTGGTGTGTCAATGTTAGGATGTTACGTTCTGGGGTTTAGGGCTTGGGGTTTAGTGTATGGGGTTTTAGGGATCTAGTGTTTAATAGATAAGGTTTAGGGTTTAGGGTTCACGATTTATGATTTCAAGGGTTTAGGGGTTAGGATTTTATAGTTTAGTGCTTAGGGTTTAGGATTTTGGGTTTTAGATTTTCGGGTTTAGGGTTTAGGGTTCGAGACTTTGGGCTTAGGGTTTAGGGCTTAGGGTTTAGGATTTTGGCTATTATAGTTTATGGTTTAGGTTTTTGTGTTTAGGATTTAGGGTTTAAGATTTAGGGTTTCGGGTTTTGTGTTTAGGATTTAGGGTTTGGGGTTTCGTGTTTTGGGGCGTCAATGTTAGGGTTTTATGGTTGTACGTTTTGGGGTTCAGGATTTGGGTTTTCGGGTTCTAGTGTTTAGTAGATACAGTTTAGGGTTAAGTGTTCACGATCCAAATTTTCAAGGGTTTAGGGTTTCAATATTAGGTTTTAGGTTTTCCATGTTAGGGTTTTAGGGTTTTACATTTTAGGGTTTAGGGTTTAGGGTTTTAGGGTTCTAATGTTCAATAGATAAAGTTTAGGGTTTAGGGTTAACGATAAAAAAAATCAAGGGTTTTGGGTTTAGGGTTTAGAATTGAAATGTTAGAGTTTTAGGTTTTCCATGTTAGTGTTTTAGGGTTTTACCTTTTACTGTTAGGATTTTGGGTTTTAGGATTCTATTGTTTAATAGGTAAAGTTTAGGGTTTACGGTTCATGAATTAGGATTTCAGGGGTTTCGGGTTTTGTGTTTAGGATTTAGGGTTTGGGTTTTAAGGATTTGTGTTTTCAATGTTAGGGTTTCAAGTTTTGGGTTTAGGGCTTGGGTTTTAGGGCTCTAGTGTTTAGTAGAAAAAAGTTTAGGGTTAAGTGTTCACGATTCAAATTTTCAAGGGTTTACGGTTTTATCTTTTTTGGTTTAGGGTTTCAATGTTAGGGTATTAGGTTTTCCATGTCAGTGTTTTATATTTTAGGGTTAAGGTTTTAGGGTTTCTTTTTTAGTTTTTAGTGTTTAGGGTTTGGGATTTCGGAATTTATAGTTTAGGGTTTTGTGTTTAGGATTTTCGGTTTTGGGGTGTCAATGTTAGTCTTTTAGGTTTTCCATGTTAGGGTTTTAGAGTTTTACGTTATAGGTTCAAGGGATCTAGTGTTTAATACATAAAGTTTAGGGCTTAGGGTTCACGATTTATGATTTCAAGGGTTTAGGGTTTAAGATTTTATAGTTTGGTTTAGGTTTTAGGGGTTGGGGTTCTGGGCTTGGGGCTTAGGGCTTAGGGTTTAGGGCTTAGGGTTTGGGGTTTGGGGTTTTTGGGTTTAGGGTTTATATTTTTAGGTTTTAGGGTTTAGGGTTCAGGGTTTGGGGTTTGTGGTTTTTGTATTTAGGGTTTATATTTTTCGGTTTTAGGGTTTAGCGTTTTAGGGTTTAGGGTTTCGGGTTTTAGGTTTTAGGGTTTAGGGCTTAGGGTTTTTGGGTTTATGGTTTATTTTTTAGGTTTAGGGTTCTGGGTTTTGGTGTGTCAATGTTAGGGTCTTATGTTTTGGGGTTTAGGGTTTGGGTTTTAGGGTTCTAGTGTTTAGTAGAAAAAGCTTAGGGTTAAGTGTTCAGGATTCAAATTTTCAAGGGTTTACGGTTTTATCGTTTATGGTTCAGGGTTTCAATGTTAGGGTTTTAGGTTTTCCATGTCAGTGTTTTATATTTTAGGGTTAAGGTTTTAGGGTTTCTTTTTTAGTTTTTAGTGTTTAGGGTTTGGGATTTCGGAATTTATAGTTTAGGGTTTTGTGTTTAGGATTTTCGGTTTTGGGGTGTCAATGTTAGTCTTTTAGGTTTTCCATGTTAGGGTTTTAGAGTTTTACGTTATAGGTTCAAGGGATCTAGTGTTTAATACATAAAGTTTAGGGCTTAGGGTTCACGATTTATGATTTCAAGGGTTTAGGGTTTAAGATTTTATAGTTTGGTTTAGGTTTTAGGGGTTGGGGTTCTGGGCTTGGGGCTTAGGGCTTAGGGTTTAGGGCTTAGGGTTTGGGGTTTGGGGTTTTTGGGTTTAGGGTTTATATTTTTAGGTTTTAGGGTTTAGGGTTCAGGGTTTGGGGTTTGTGGTTTTTGTATTTAGGGTTTATATTTTTCGGTTTTAGGGTTTACCGTTTTAGGGTTTAGGGCTTCGGGTTTTAGGTTTTAGGGTTTAGGGTTTAGGGCTTAGGGTTTTTGGGTTTATGGTTTATTTTTTAGGTTTAGGGTTCTGGATTTTGGTGTGTCAATGTTAGGGTCTTATGTTTTGGGGTTTAGAGTTTGGGTTTTAGGGTTCTAGTGTTTAGTAGAAAAAGCTTAGGGTTAAGTGTTCAGGATTCAAATTTTCAAGGGTTTACGGTTTTATCGTTTATGGTTCAGGGTTTCAATGTTAGGGTTTTAGGTTTTCCATGTCAGTGTTTTACATTTTAGGGTTTAGGGTTTTGGGTTTTAGGATTTAGGGTTATGGTTTTAGGGTTTATTTTTTAGGTTTTATGGTTTAGGGTTACGGATTTCGGAATTTATAGTTAGGGTTTTGTGTGTAGGATTTAGGGTTTAGGGTTTTGGGTTTTGGGGTACCAATGTTAGTGTTTTAGGTTTTTCATGTTTTGGTTTTAGGGTTTTATGTTTTAGGTTCTAGGGATCTAGTGTTTAATACATAAAGCTTCGGGCTTAGGGTTCACGATTTATGATTTCAAGGGTTTAGGGTTTAGGATTTTATTGTTTGGTGTTTAAGGTTTACTATTTAGGGTTTTAGGTTTTAGGGTTTAGGGTTCGGGGCTTAGGACTTAGGGTTTAGGGCTTAGGGTTTAGGGTTTGGGGTTTTTGGGTTTAGGGTTTATATTTTTAGGTTTTAGGGTTTAGGGTTCAGGGTTTGGGGTTTGTGGTTTTTGTATTTAGGGTTTATATTTTTCCGGTTTTAGGGTATAACGTTTTAGGGTTTAGGGTTTAGGGTTTAGGATTTTATCGTTTAGTGTTTAGGGTTTAGGAATTAGGGTTTTAGGTTTTAGGGTTTAGTGTTCGGGGCTTAGGGCTTAGGGTTTAGTGCTTAGGGTTTAGGGTTTGGGGTTTTTGGGTTTAGGGTTTATATTTTTAGGTTTTAGGGTTTAGGATTAAGGGTTTGGGGTTTGTGGTTTTTGTATTTAGGGTTTTTATTTTTCGGTTTTAGGATTTCGCGTTTTAGGGTTTCGGGTTTCGGGTTTTAGGTTTTAGGGTTTAGGGTTTTAGGTTTTATGGTTTATTTTTTAGGTTTAGGGTTCTGGGTTTTGGTGTGTCAATGTTAGGGTGTCACGTTTTGGGGTTTAGGGTTTGGGTTTTAGGATTCTAGTGTTTAGTAGAAAAAGCTTAGGGTTAAGTGTTCAGTATTCAAATTTTCAAGGGTTTACGGTTTTATCGTTTATGGTTCAGGGTTTCAATGTTAGGGTTTTAGGTTTTCCATTCTAGTGTTTTACATTTTAGGGTTTAGGGTTTCGGGTTTTAGGATTTAGGGTTAAGGTTTTAGGGTTTATTTTTTAGGTTTTATGGTTTAGGGTTAGGGATTTCGGAATTTATAGTTTAGGGTTTTGTGTTTAGGATTTAGGGTTTAGGGTTTTGGTTTTTGGGGTGCCAATGTTAGTGTTTTAGGTTTTCCATGTTAGGGTTTTACGTTTTAGGTTCTAGCGATCTAGTGTTTAATACATAAAGCTTAGGGCTAAGGGTTCACGATTTATGATTTCAAGGGTTTAGGGTATAGGATTTTATAGTTTGGTGTTTAATGTTTACTATTTAAGGGTTTTAGGTTTTAGGGTTTAGGGTTCGGGGCTTAGGGCTTATGGTTTAGGACTTAAGGTTTAGGGTTTGGGGGTTACGGGTTTAGGGTTTATATTTTTTAGGTTTTTAGGGTTTAGGGTTCAAGGGTTTGGGGTTTGTGGTTTTTGTATTTAGGGTTTATATTTTTCAGTTTTAGGGTTTAGCGTTTTAGGGTTTAGGGTTTCGGGTTTTAGGTTTTAGGGTTTATTTTTTAGGTTTAGGGTTTTGGGTTTTGGTGTGTCAATGTTACGGTGTTACGTTTTTGGGTTTAGGGTTTGGGTTTTAGGGTTCTAGTGTTTAGTAGAAAAAGCTTAGGGTTAAGTGTTCACGATTCAAATTTTCAAGGGTTTACGGTTTTATCGTTTATGGTTCAGGGTTTCAATGTTAGGGTTTTAGGTGTTCCATGTTAGTGTTTTACATTTTAGGGTTTAAGGTTTCGGGTTTTAGGATTTAGGGTTAAGGTTTTAGGGTTTATTTTTTAGGTTTTATGGTTTAGGGTTAGGGATTTCGGAATTTATAGTTTAGGGTTTTGCGTTTAGGATTTAGGGTTTAAGGTTTTGGGTTTTGGGGTGCCAATGTCAGTGTTTTAGGTTTTTAATGTTAGGCTTTTAGGGTTTTATGATTTAGGTTTTAGGGTATGTGGTTTTAGGGATTTAGTGTTTAATAGATAAAGTTTAGGGTTTAGGGTTCACGATTTATGATTTCAGGGGTTTAGGGTTTAGGACTTTATAGTTTAGTGTTTAGGGTTTAGGATTTAGGGTTTTAGGTTTTAGGGTTTAGGGTTCGGGGCTTAGGGCTTAGGGTTTAGGGTTTAGGGTTTGTTGTTTTTGTGTTTAGGGTTTTTTTTTTTTTGGTTTTAGGGTTTAGCGTTTTAGGGTTTAGGGTATCTGGTTTTTGGTTTTAGGGTTTAGGGTTTAGGGTTTTAGGTTTCAGGGTTTTGGGTTTTGGTGTGTCAATGTTAGGGTGTTACATTCTGGGGTTTAGTGTTTGGGGTTCAGGGTATGGGGTTTTAGGGATCTAGTGTTTAATGGATAAAGTTTAGTGTTTAGGGTTCATGATTTATGGTTTCAAGGGTTTAGGGGTTAGGGTTTTATAGGTTAGTGCTTAGGGTTTAGGATTTTGGGTTTTAGATTTGAGGGTTTTAGGGTTTAGGGTTCGAGGCTTAGGGCTTAGGGTTTATGGTTTGGGGTTTTTGTCTTTAGGGTTTATATTTTTGGGTTTTAGGGTTTAGGGTTTAGGATTTTGGCTATTATAGTTTATGGTTTAGGTTTTTGTGTTTAGGATTTAGGGTTTAAGATTTAGGGTTTCGGGTTTTGTGTTTAGGATTTAGGGTTTGGGGTTTCGTGTTTTGGGGCGTCAATGTTAGGGTTTTATGGTTGTACGTTTTGGGGTTTAGGATTTGGGTTTTCGGGTTCTAGTGTTTAGTGGATACAGTTTAGGGTTAAGTGTTCACGATCCAAATTTTCAAGGGTTTAGGGTTTCAATATTAGGTTTTAGGTTTTCCATGTTAGGGTTTTAGGGTTTTACATTTTAGGGTTTAAGGTTTAGGGTTTATTTTTTAGGTTTTATGGTTTAGGGTTAGGGATTTTGGAATTTATAGTTTAGGGTTTTGCGTTTAGGATTAAGGGTTTAGGGTTTTGGGTTTTGGGGTGCCAATGTTAGTGTTTTAGGTTTTTCATGTTAGGCTTTTAGGGTTTTATGATTTAGGTTTTAGGGTATGTGGTTTTAGGGATCTGGTGTTTAATAGATAAAGTTTAGGGTTTAGGGTTCACGATTTATGATTTCAGGGGTTTAGGGTTTAGGATTTTATAGTTTAGTGTTTAGGGTTTAGGATTTAGGGTTTTAGGTTTTAAGGTTTAGGGTTCGGGGCTTAGGGCTTAGGGTTTAGGGTTTGTGGTTTTTGTGTTTAGGGTTTATATTTTTAGGTTTTAGGGTTTAGCTTTTTAGGGTTTTGGGTTTCTGGTTTTGGGTTTTAGGGTTTAGGATTTAGGGTTTTAGGTTTTAGGGTTTTCGTTTTTGGTGTGTCAATGTTAGGATGTTACGTTCTGGGGTTTAGGGCTTGGGGTTTAGTGTATGGGGTTTTAGGGATCTAGTGTTTAATAGATAAGGTTTAGGGTTTAGGGTTCACGATTTATGATTTCAAGGGTTTAGGGGTTAGGATTTTATAGTTTAGTGCTTAGGGTTTAGGATTTTGGGTTTTAGATTTTTCGGGTTTAGGGTTTAGGGTTCGAGACTTTGGGCTTAGGGTTTAGGGCTTAGGGTTTAGGATTTTGGCTATTATAGTTTATGGTTTAGGTTTTTGTGTTTAGGATTTAGGGTTTAAGATTTAGGGTTTCGGGTTTTGTGTTTAGGATTTAGGGTTTGGGGTTTCGTGTTTTGGGGGCGTCAATGTTAGGGTTTTTATGGTTGTACGTTTTGGGGTTCGGGATTTGGGTTTTCGGGTTCTAGTGTTTAGTAGATACGAGTTTAGGGTTAAGTGTTCACGATCCAAATTTTCAAGGGTTTAGGGTTTCAATATTAGGTTTTAGGTTTTCCATGTTAGGGTTTTAGGGTTTTACATTTTAGGGTTTAGGGTTTAGGGTTTTAGGGTTCTAATGTTCAATAGATAAAGTTTAGGGTTTAGGGTTAACGATAAAAAAATCAAGGGTTTTGGGTTTAGGGTTTAGAATTGAAATGTTAGAGTTTTAGGTTTTCCATGTTAGTGTTTTAGGGTTTTACCTTTTACTGTTAGGATTTTGGGTTTTAGGGTTCTATTGTTTAATAGGTAAAGTTTAGGGTTTACGGTTCATGAATTAGGATTTCGGGGGGTTTCGGGTTTTGTGTTTAGGATTTAGGGTTTGGGTTTTAAGGATTTGTGTTTTCAATGTTAGGGTTTCAAGTTTTGGGTTTAGGGTTTGGGTTTTAGGGCTCTAGTGTTTAGTAGAAAAAAGTTTAGGGTTAAGTGTTCACGATTCAAATTTTCAAGGGTTTACGGTTTTATCTTTTTTGGTTTAGGGTTTCAATGTTAGGGTATTAGGTTTTCCATGTCGGTGTTTTATATTTTAGGGTTAAGGTTTTAGGGTTTCTTTTTTTAGTTTTTTAGTGTTTAGGGTTTGGGATTTCGAATTTATAGTTTAGGGTTTTGTGTTTAGGATTTTCGGTTTTGGGGGTGTCAATGTTAGTCTTTTAGGTTTTCCATGTTAGGGTTTTTAGGGTTTTACGTTATAGGTTCAAGGGATCTAGTGTTTAATACATAAAGTTTAGGGCTTAGGGTTCACGATTTATGATTTCAAGGGTTTAGGGTTTAAGATTTTATAGTTTGGTTTAGGTTTTAGGGGTTGGGGTTCTGGGCTTGGGGCTTAGGGCTTAGGGTTTAGGGCTTAGGGTTTGGGGTTTGGGGTTTTTGGGTTTAGGGTTTATATTTTTAGGTTTTAGGGTTTAGGGTTCAGGGTTTGGGGTTTGTGGTTTTTGTATTTAGGGTTTATATTTTTCGGTTTTAGGGTTTAGCGTTTTAGGGTTTATGGTTTCGGGTTTTAGGTTTTAGGGTTTAGGGCTTAGGGTTTTTGGGTTTATGGTTTATTTTTTAGGTTTAGGGTTCTGGGTTTTGGTGTGTCAATGTTAGGGTCTTATGTTTTGGGGTTTAGGGTTTGGGTTTTAGGGTTCTAGTGTTTAGTAGAAAAAGCTTAGGGTTAAGTGTTCAGGATTCAAATTTTCAAGGGTTTACGGTTTTATCGTTTATGGTTCAGGGTTTCAATGTTAGGGTTTTAGGTTTTCCATGTCAGTGTTTTACATTTTAGGGTTTAGGGTTTTGGGTTTTAGGATTTAGGGTTATGGTTTTAGGGTTTATTTTTTAGGTTTTATGGTTTAGGGTTACGGATTTCGGAATTTATAGTTAGGGTTTTGTGTGTAGGATTTAGGGTTTAGGGTTTTGGGTTTTGGGGTGCCAATGTTAGTGTTTTAGGTTTTTCATGTTTTGGTTTTAGGGTTTTATGTTTTAGGTTCTAGGGATCTAGTGTTTAATACATAAAGCTTCGAGCTTAGGGTTCACGATTTATGATTTCAAGGGTTTAGGGTTTAGGATTTTATTGTTTGGTGTTTAAGGTTTACTATTTAGGGTTTTAGGTTTTAGGGTTTAGGGTTCGGGGCTTAGGACTTAGGGTTTAGGGCTTAGAGTTTAGGGTTTGGGGTTTTTGGGTTTAGGGTTTATATTTTTAGGTTTTAGGGTTTAGGGTTCAGGGTTTGGGGTTTGTGGTTTTTGTATTTAGGGTTTATATTTTTCGGTTTTAGGGTATAACGTTTTAGGGTTTAGGGTTTCGGGTTTTAGGTTTTAGCGTTTAGGGTTTAGGGTTTTAGGTTTTAGGGTTTATTTTTTAGGTTTAGGGTTTTGGGTTTTGGTGTGTCAATGTTTGGGTGTTACGTATTTGGGTTTAGGGTTTGGGTTTTAGGGTTCTAGTGTTTAGTAGAAAAAGCTTAGGGTTAAGTGTTCACGATTCAAATTTTCAAGGGTTTACGGTTTTATCGTTTATGGTTCAGGGTTTCAATTTTAGGGTTTTAGGTTTTCCATGTTAGTGTTTTACATTTTTAGGGTTTAGGGTTTCGGGTTTTAGGATTTAAGGTTAAGGTTTTAGTGTTTATTTTTTAGGTTTTATGGTTTAGGGTTAGGGATTTCGGAATTTATAGTTTAGGGTTTTGTGTTTAGGATTTTGGGTTTAGGGTTTTGGGTTTTGGGGTGCCAATGTTAGTGTTTTAGGCTTTTCATGTTAGGGTTTTAGGGTTTTACGATTTAGGTTTTAGGGTATGGGGTTTTAGGGATCGTGTGTTTAATAGATAAAGTTTAGGGTTTAGGGTTAACGACATATGATTTCAAGGGTTTAGGGTTTAGGATTTTATAGTTTAGTGTTTAGGGTTTTGGATTTAGGGTTTTAGGTTTTAGGGTTTAGGGTTTTAGGGTTTATTTTTTAGGTTTAGGGTTTTGAGTTTTGGCGTGTCAATGTTAGGGTGTTACGTTCTGGGGTTTAGGGTTTGGTGTTTAGGGTATGGGGTTTTAGGGATCTAGTTTTTCATAGATAAAGTATAGGGTTTAGGGTTAGCGATTTATGATTTCAAGGGTTTGGGGTTTAGGATTTCTTAGTTTAGTATTTAGGGTTTAGGATTTAGGGTTTTAGATTTTAGGGTTTAGCGTACAAGGCTTAGGGCTTAGGGTTTAGGGTTTGGGGTTTTTGTGTTTAGGGTTTATATTTTTAGGTTTTAGGGTTTAGGGTTTTGTGTTTAGGATTTAGGGTTTAAGATTTAGGGTTTAAGATTTAGGGTTAAGTGTTCACGATTCAAATTTTCAAGGGTTTACGGTTTTATCGTTTATGGTTTTGGGTTTCAATGTTAGGGTTTTAAGTTTTCCATGTCAGTGTTTTAAATTTTAGGGTTTAGGTTTTTGGGTTTATTTTTTAGGTTTTAGTGTTTAGGGTTTGGGATTTTGGAATTTATAGTTTAGGGTTTTGTGTTTAGGATTTTGCGTTTTGGGGTGTCAATGTTAGTGTTTTAGGTTTTCCATGTTAGGGTTTTAGGGTTTTACATTTTAGGTTCTAGGGATCTAGTGTTTAATACATAAAGTTTCGGGCTTAGGGTTTACGATTTATGATTTCAAGGGTTTAGGGTTTAGGATTTTATAGTTTGGTGTTTAAGGTTTACTATTTAGGGGTTTAGGTTTTAGGGTTTAGGGTTCTGGGCTTAGGGCTTAGGGTTTAGGGTTTGGGGTTTTTGGGTTTAGGGTTTATATTTTTAGGTTTTAGGGTTTATGGTTCAGGGTTTAGGGTTTGTGGTTTTTGTATTTAGGGTTTATATTTTTTGGTTTTAGGGTTTAGCATTTTAGGGTTTAGGGTTTAGGGCTTAGGGTTTTAGGTTTTATGGTTTATTTTTTAGGTTTAGGGTTCTGGGTTTGGGATTTCGGAATTTATAGTTTAGGGTTTTTGTGTTTAGGATTTAGGGTTTTGGGTTTCTTAGTGTTTTAGGTTTTCCATGGTAGGGTTTTAGGGTTTTACGTTTTAGGTTTTACGGTATGGGGTTTTAGGGATCTAGTGTTTAATAGATAAAGTTTAGGGTTTAGGGTTCACGATTTATGATTTCAGGGGTTTAGGGTTTAGGATTTTATAGTTTAGTGTTTAGGGTTTAGGATTTAGGGTTTTAGGTTTTAGGGTTTAGGGTTCGGGGCTTAGGGCTTAGGGTTTAGGGTTTAGGGTTTGTGGTTTTTGTGTTTAGGGTTTATATTTTTAGGTTTTAGGGTTTAGCGTCTTAGGGTTTCGGGTTTCTGGTTTTAGGTTTTAGGGTTTAGGGTTTTAGGTTTTAGGTTTTAGGGTTTTAGGTTTTATTGTGTCAATGCCAGGGTGTTACGTTCTGGGGTTTGGGGTTTTGGGTTTAGGGTTTGGGGTTTTAGGGATCTAGTGTTTAATAGATAAGGTTTAGGGTTTAAGGTTCACGATTTATGATTTCAAGGGTTTCGGGGTTAGGATTTTATAGTTTAGTGCTTAGGGTTTAGGATTTTGGGTTTTAGATTTTAGGGTTTAGGGTTTAGGGTTCGAGGCTTAGGGCTTAGGGTTTAGGGTTTGGGGTTTTTGTGTTTAGGGTTTATATTTTTAGGGTTTAGGGTTTAGGATTTTGGCTATTATAGTATATGGTTTGGGTTTTTGTGTTTAGGATTTAGGGTTTAAGATTTCGGGTTTCGGGTTTTGTGTTTAGGATTTAGGGTTTGGGGTTTCGTGTTTTGGGGCGTCAATGTTAGGGTTTTATGGTTGTACGTTTTGGGGTTTAGGATTTGGGTTTTAGGGTTCTAGTGTTTAGTAGATACAGTTTAGGGTTAAGTGTTCACGATCCAAATTTTCAATGGTTTAGGGTTTCAATATTAGGTTTTAGGTTTTCCTAGTTAGGGTTTTAGGGTTTTACATTTTAGGGTTTAGGGTTTAGGGTTTTAGGGTTCTAATGTTGAATAGATAAAGTCTAGGGTTTAGGGTTAACGATAAAAAATCAAGGGTTTTGGGTTTAGGGTTTTATAGTTTAGGGTTTAGAATTGAAATGTTAGAGTTTTAGGTTTTCCATATTAGTGTTTTAGGATTTTACGTTTTACTGTTAGGATTTTGGGTTTTAGGGTTCTATTGTTTAGTAGATAAAGTTTAGGGTTTACGGTTCATGAATTAGGATTTCAAGGGTTTCGGATTTTGTGTTTAGGATTTAGGGTTTGGGTTTTAAGGATTTGTGTTTTCAATGTTAGGGTTTCAAGTTTTGGGTTTAGGGTTTGGGTTTTAGGGCTCTAGTGTCTAGTAAAAAAAGTTTAGGGTTAAGTGTTCACGATTCAAATTTTCAAGGGTTTACGATTTTATCGTTTATGGTTTAGGGTTTCAATGTTAGGGTTTTTGGTTTTCCATGTCAGTGTTTTATATTTTAGGGTTTAGGTTTTAGGGTTTATTTTTTAGGTTTTAGTGGATTTCGGAATTTATAGTTTAGGGTTTTGTGTTTAGGATTTTGGGTTTTGGGATGTCAATGTTAGTGTTTTAGGTTTTCCATGTTAGGGTTTTACGTTATAGGTTCTAGGGATCTAGTGTTTAATACATAAAGTTTAGGGCTTATGGTTCACGATTTATGATTTCAAGGGTTTAGGGTTTAGGATTTTATAGTTTGGTGTTTAAGGTTTACTATTTAGGGTTTTAGGTTTTAGGGTTTAGGGTTCGGGGCTTAGGGCTTAGGGTTTAGGGTTTTGGGTTTTTGGGTTTAGGGTTTATATTTTTAGGTTTTAGGGTTTAGGGTTTATATTTTTCGATTTTAGGGTTTAGCGTTTTAGGGTTTAGGGTTTCGGGTTTTTGGTTTTAGGGTTTAGGTTTTAGGGTTTATTTTTTAGGTTTTATGGTATAGGGTTAGGGATTTCGGAATTTATAATTTAGGGTTTTGTGTTTAGGATTTAGGGTTTAGGGTTTTGGGTTTTGGGGTGCCAATGTTAGTGTTTTAGGTTTTTCATGTTAGGGTTTTAGGGTTTTAGGCTTTAGGTTTTAGGGTATGGGGTTTTAGGGATCCTGTGTTTAATAGATAAAGTTTAGGGTTTAGGGTTCACGACATAAGATTTCAAGGGTTTAGGGTTTAGGATTTTATAGTTTAGTGTTTAGGGTTTTGGATTTAGGGTTTTAGGTTTTAGGGTTTAGGGTTTAGGGTTTTAGGGTTTATTTTTTCGGCTTAGGGTTTTGGGTTTTGGTGTGTCAATGTTAGGGTGTTACGTTCTGGGGTTTAGGGTTTGGGGTTTAGGGTATGGGGTTTTAGGGATCTAGTGTTTAATAGATAAAGTTTGGGGTTTAGGGTTAAGGATTTATGATTTCAAGGGTTTAGGGTTTAGGATTTTATAATTTAGTATTTAGGGTTTAGGATTTAGGGTTTTAGATTTTAGGGTTTAGGGTTCAAGGCTTAGGGCTTAGGGTTTAGGGTTTAGGGTTTGGGGTTTTGTGTTTAGGGTTTATATATTTAGGTTTTAGGGTTTAGGGTTGAGGATTTTAGATATTATAGTTTATGGTTTAGGTTTTTGTGTTTAGGATTTAGGGTTTAAGATTTAGGGTTTCGGGTTTTGTGTTTAGGATTTAGGGTTTGGGGTTTCGTGTTTTAGGTTTTAGGGTTTTGGGTTTTATTGTGTTAATGCTAGGGTGTTACGTTCTGGGGTTTAGGGTTTTGGGTTTAGGGTATGGGGTTTTAGGGATCTAGTGTTTAATAGATAAGGTTTAGGGTTTAGGGTTCATGATTTATGATTTCAAGGGTTTAGGGGTTAGGATTTTATAGTTTAGTGCTTAGGGTTTAGGATTTTGGGTTTTAGATTTTAGGGTTTAGGGTTCGAGGCTTAGGGCTTAGGGTTTAGGGTTTGGGGATTTTGTGTTTAGGGTTTATATTTTTAGGGTTTAGGGTTTAGGATTTTGGCTATTATAGTATATGGTTTGGGTTTTTGTGTTTAGGATTTAGGGTTTAAGATTTAGGGTTTCGGGTTTTGTGTTTAGGATTTAGGGTTTGGGGTTTCGTGTTTTGGGGCGTCAATGTTAGGGTTTTATGGTTGTACGTTCTGGGGTTTAGGATTTGGGTTTTAGGGTTCTAGTGTTTAGTAGATACAGTTTAGGGTTAAGTGTTCACGATCCAAATTTTCAATGGTTTAGGGTTTCAATATTAGGTTTTAGGTTTTCCTTGTTAGGGTTTTAGGGTTTTACATTTTAGGGTTTAGGGTTTAGGGTTTTAGGGTTCTAATGTTCAATAGATAAAGTTTAGTGTTTAGGGTTAACGATAAAAAAACAAGGGTTTTGGGTTTAGGGTTTTATAGTTTAGGGTTTAGAATTGAAATGTTAGAGTTTTAGGTTTTCCATATTAGTGTTTTAGGATTTTACGTTTTACTGTTAGGATTTTGGGTTTTAGGGTTCTATTGTTTAGTAGATAAAGTTTAGGGTTTACGGTTCATCAATTAGGATTTCAAGGGTTTCGAATTTTGTGTTTAGGATTTAGGGTTTGGGTTTTAAGGATTTGTGTTTTCAATATTAGGGTTTCAAGTTTTGGGTTTAGGGTTTGGGTTTTAGGGCTCTAGTGTCTAGTAAAAAAAGTTTAGGGTTAAGTGTTCACGATTCAAATTTTCAAGGGTTTACGATTTTATCGTTTATGGTTTAGGGTTTCAATGTTAGGGTTTTTGGTTTTCCATGTCAGTGTTTTATATTTTAGGGTTTAGGTTTTAGGGTATAACGTTTTAGGGTTTAGGGTTCACGATTTATGATTTCAGGGGTTTAGGATTTTATAGTTTAGTGTTTAGGGTTTAGGATTTAGGGTTTTAGGTTTTAAGGTTTAGGGTTCGGGGCTTAGGGCTTAGGGTTTAGGGTTTAGGGTTTGTGGTTTTTGTGTTTAGGGTTTATATTTTTAGGTTTTAGGGTTTAGCTTTTTAGGGTTTTGGGTTTCTGGTTTTGGGTTTTAGGGTTTAGGATTTAGGGTTTTAGGTTTTAGGGTTTTCGTTTTTGGTGTGTCAATGTTAGGATGTTACGTTCTGGGGTTTAGGGCTTGGGGTTTAGTGTATGGGGTTTTAGGGATCTAGTGTTTAATAGATAAGGTTTAGGGTTTAGGGTTCACGATTTATGATTTCAAGGGTTTAGGGGTTAGGATTTTATAGTTTAGTGCTTAGGGTTTAGGATTTTGGGTTTTAGATTTTCGGGTTTAGGGTTTAGGGTTCGAGACTTTGGGCTTAGGGTTTAGGATTTTGGCTATTATAGTTTATGGTTTAGGTTTTTGTGTTTAGGATTTAGGGTTTAAGATTTAGGGTTTCGGGTTTTGTGTTTAGGATTTAGGGTTTGGGGTTTCGTGTTTTGGGGCGTCAATGTTAGGGTTTTATGGTTGTACGTTTTGGGGTTCAGGATTTGGGTTTTCGGGTTCTAGTGTTTAGTAGATACAGTTTAGGGTTAAGTGTTCACGATCCAAATTTTCAAGGGTTTAGGGTTTCAATATTAGGTTTTAGGTTTTCCATGTTAGGGTTTTAGGGTTTTACATTTTAGGGTTTAGGGTTTAGGGTTTTAGGGTTCTAATGTTCAATAGATAAAGTTTAGGGTTTAGGGTTAACGATAAAAAAATCAAGGGTTTTGGGTTTAGGGTTTAGAATTGAAATGTTAGAGTTTTAGGTTTTCCATGTTAGTGTTTTAGGGTTTTACCTTTTACTGTTAGGATTTTGGGTTTTAGGGTTCTATTGTTTAATAGGTAAAGTTTAGGGTTTACGGTTCATGAATTAGGATTTCAGGGGTTTCGGGTTTTGTGTTTAGGATTTAGGGTTTGGGTTTTAAGGATTTGTGTTTTCAATGTTAGGGTTTCAAGTTTTGGGTTTAGGGTTTGGGTTTTAGGGCTCTAGTGTTTAGTAGAAAAAGTTTAGGGTTAAGTGTTCACGATTCAAATTTTCAAGGGTTTACGGTTTTATCTTTTTTGGTTTAGGGTTTCAATGTTAGGGTATTAGGTTTTCGATGTCAGTGTTTTATATTTTAGGGTTAAGGTTTTAGGGTTTCTTTTTTAGTTTTTAGTGTTTAGGGTTTGGGATTTCGGAATTTATAGTTTAGGGTTTTGTGTTTAGGATTTTCGGTTTTGGGGTGTCAATGTTAGTCTTTTAGGTTTTCCATGTTAGGGTTTTAGGGTTTTACGTTATAGGTTCAAGGGATCTAGTGTTTAATACATAAAGTTTAGGGCTTAGGGTTCACGATTTATGATTTCAAGGGTTTAGGGTTTAAGATTTTATAGTTTGGTTTAGGTTTTAGGGGTTGGGGTTCGGGGCTTGGGGCTTAGGGCTTAGGGTTTAGGGCTTAGGGTTTGGGGTTTGGGGTTTTTGGGTTTAGGGTTTATATTTTAGGTTTTAGGGTTTAGGGTTCAGGGTTTGGGGTTTGTGGTTTTTGTATTTAGGGTTTATATTTTTTCGGTTTTTTAGGGTTTAGCGTTTTAGGGTTTAGGGTTTCGGGTTTTAGGTTTTAGGGTTTAGGGCTTAGGGTTTTTGGGTTTATGGTTTATTTTTTAGGTTTAGGGTTCTGGGTTTTGGTGTGTCAATGTTAGGGTCTTATGTTTTGGGGTTTAGGGTTTGGGTTTTAGGGTTCTAGTGTTTAGTAGAAAAAGCTTAGGGTTAAGTGTTCAGGATTCAAATTTTCAAGGGTTTACGGTTTTATCGTTTATGGTTCAGGGTTTCAATGTTAGGGTTTTAGGTTTTCCATGTCAGTGTTTTACATTTTAGGGTTTAGGGTTTTGGGTTTTAGGATTTAGGGTTATGGTTTTAGGGTTTATTTTTTAGGTTTATGGTTTAGGGTTACGGATTTCGGAATTTATAGTTAGGGTTTTGTGTGTAGGATTTAGGGTTTAGGGTTTTGGGTTTTGGGGTGCCAATGTTAGTGTTTTAGGTTTTTCATGTTTTGGTTTTAGGGTTTTATGTTTTAGGTTCTAGGGATCTAGTGTTTAATACATAAAGCTTCGAGCTTAGGGTTCACGATTTATGATTTCAAGGGTTTAGGGTTTAGGATTTTATTGTTTGGTGTTTAAGGTTTACTATTTAGGGTTTTAGGTTTTAGGGTTTAGGGTTCGGGGCTTAGGACTTAGGGTTTAGGGCTTAGAGTTTAGGGTTTGGGGTTTTTGGGTTTAGGGTTTATATTTTTAGGTTTTAGGGTTTAGGGTTCAGGGTTTGGGGTTTGTGGTTTTTGTATTTAGGGTTTATATTTTTCGGTTTTAGGGTATAACGTTTTAGGGTTTAGGGTTTCGGGTTTTAGGTTTTAGCGTTTAGGGTTTAGGATTTTAGGTTTTAGGGTTTATTTTTTAGGTTTAGGGTTTTGGGTTTTGGTGTGTCAATGTTTGGGTGTTACGTATTTGGGTTTAGGGTTTGGGTTTTAGGGTTCTAGTGTTTAGTAGAAAAAGCTTAGGGTTAAGTGTTCACGATTCAAATTTTCAAGGGTTTACGGTTTTATCGTTTATGGTTCAGGGTTTCAATTTTAGGGTTTTAGGTTTTCCATGTTAGTGTTTTACATTTTAGGGTTTAGGGTTTCGGGTTTTAGGATTTAAGGTTAAGGTTTTAGTGTTTATTTTTTAGGTTTTATGGTTTAGGGTTAGGGATTTCGGAATTTATAGTTTAGGGTTTTGTGTTTAGGATTTTGGGTTTAGGGTTTTGGGTTTTGGGGTGCCAATGTTAGTGTTTTAGGTTTTTCATGTTAGGGTTTTAGGGTTTTACGATTTAGGTTTTAGGGTATGGGGTTTTAGGGATCGTGTGTTTAATAGATAAAGTTTAGGGTTTAGGGTTAACGACATATGATTTCAAGGGTTTAGGGTTTAGGATTTTATAGTTTAGTGTTTAGGGTTTTGGATTTAGGGTTTTAGGTTTTAGGGTTTAGGGTTTTAGGGTTTATTTTTTAGGTTTAGGGTTTTGAGTTTTGGCGTGTCAATGTTAGGGTGTTACGTTCTGGGGTTTAGGGTTTGGTGTTTAGGGTATGGGGTTTTAGGGATCTAGTTTTTCATAGATAAAGTATAGGGTTTAGGGTTAGCGATTTATGATTTCAAGGGTTTGGGGTTTAGGATTTCTTAGTTTAGTATTTAGGGTTTAGGATTTAGGGTTTTAGATTTTAGGGTTTAGCGTACAAGGCTTAGGGCTTAGGGTTTAGGGTTTGGGGTTTTTGTGTTTAGGGTTTATATTTTTTAGGTTTTTAGGGTTTAGGGTTTTGTGTTTAGGATTTAGGGTTTAAGATTTAGGGTTTAAGATTTAGGGTTAAGTGTTCACGATTCAAATTTTCAAGGGTTTACGGTTTTATCGTTTATGGTTTAGGGTTTCAATGTTAGGGTTTTAAGTTTTCCATGTCAGTGTTTTAAATTTTAGGGTTTAGGTTTTTGGGTTTATTTTTTAGGTTTTAGTGTTTAGGGTTTGGGATTTTGGAATTTATAGTTTAGGGTTTTGTGTTTAGGATTTTGCGTTTTGGGGTGTCAATGTTAGTGTTTTAGGTTTTCCATGTTAGGGTTTTAGGGTTTTACATTTTAGGTTCTAGGGATCTAGTGTTTAATACATAAAGTTTCGGGCTTAGGGTTTACGATTTATGATTTCAAGGGTTTAGGGTTTAGGATTTTATAGTTTGGTGTTTAAGGTTTACTATTTAGGGGTTTAGGTTTTAGGGTTTAGGGTTCTGGGCTTAGGGCTTAGGGTTTAGGGTTTGGGGTTTTTGGGTTTAGGGTTTATATTTTTAGGTTTTAGGGTTTATGGTTCAGGGTTTAGGGTTTGTGGTTTTTGTATTTAGGGTTTATATTTTTTGGTTTTAGGGTTTAGCATTTTAGGGTTTAGGGTTTAGGGCTTAGGGTTTTAGGTTTTATGGTTTATTTTTTAGGTTTAGGGTTCTGGGTTTGGGATTTCGGAATTTATAGTTTAGGGTTTTGTGTTTAGGATTTAGGGTTTTGGGTTTCTTAGTGTTTTAGGTTTTCCATGGTAGGGTTTTAGGGTTTTACGTTTTAGGTTTTACGGTATGTGGTTTTAGGGATCTAGTGTTTAATAGATAAAGTTTAGGGTTTAGGGTTCACGATTTATGATTTCAGGGGTTTAGGGTTTAGGATTTTATAGTTTAGTGTTTAGGGTTTAGGATTTAGGGTTTTAGGTTTTAGGGTTTAGGGTTCGGGGCTTAGGGCTTAGGGTTTAGGGTTTAGGGTCTGTGGTTTTTGTGTTTAGGGTTTATATTTTTAGGTTTTAGGGTTTAGCGTCTTAGGGTTTCGGGTTCCTGGTTTTAGGTTTTAGGGTTTAGGGTTTTAGGTTTTAGGTTTTAGGGTTTTAGGTTTTATTGTGTCAATGCCAGGGTGTTACGTTCTGGGGTTTGGGGCTTTGGGTTTAGGGTTTGGGGTTTTAGGGATCTAGTGTTTAATAGATAAGGTTTAGGGTTTAAGGTTCACGATTTATGATTTCAAGGGTTTCGGGGTTAGGATTTTATAGTTTAGTGCTTAGGGTTTAGGATTTTGGGTTTTAGATTTTAGGGTTTAGGGTTTAGGGTTCGAGGCTTAGGGCTTAGGGTTTAGGGTTTGGGGTTTTTGTGTTTAGGGTTTATATTTTAGGGTTTAGGGTTTAGGATTTTGGCTATTATAGTATATGGTTTGGGTTTTTGTGTTTAGGATTTAGGGTTTAAGATTTAGGGTTTCGGCTTTTGTGTTTAGGATTTAGGGTTTGGGGTTTCGTGTTTTGGGGCGTCAATGTTAGGGTTTTATGGTTGTACGTTTTGGGGTTTAGGATTTGGGTTTTAGGGTTCTAGTGTTTAGTAGATACAGTTTAGGGTTAAGTGTTCACGATCCAAATTTTCAATGGTTTAGGGTTTCAATATTAGGTTTTAGGTTTTCCTTGTTAGGGTTTTAGGGTTTTACATTTTAGGGTTTAGGGTTTAGGGTTTTAGGGTTCTAATGTTGAATAGATAAAGTCTAGGGTTTAGGGTTAACGATAAAAAAATCAAGGGTTTTGGGTTTAGGGTTTTATAGTTTAGGGTTTAGAATTGAAATGTTAGAGTTTTAGGTTTTCCATATTAGTGTTTTAGGATTTTACGTTTTACTGTTAGGATTTTGGGTTTTAGGGTTCTATTGTTTAGTAGATAAAGTTTAGGGTTTACGGTTCTTGAATTAGGATTTCAAGGGTTTCGGATTTTGTGTTTAGGATTTAGGGTTTGGGTTTTAAGGATTTGTGTTTTCAATGTTAGGGTTTCAAGTTTTGGGTTTAGGGTTTGGGTTTTAGGGCTCTAGTGTCTAGTAAAAAAAGTTTAGGGTTAAGTGTTCACGATTCAAATTTTCAAGGGTTTACGATTTTATCGTTTATGGTTTAGGGTTTCAATGTTAGGGTTTTTGGTTTTCCATGTCAGTGTTTTATATTTTAGGGTTTAGGTTTTAGGGTTTATTTTTTAGGTTTTAGTGGATTTCGGAATTTATAGTTTAGGGTTTTGTGTTTAGGATTTTGGGTTTTGGGATGTCAATGTTAGTGTTTTAGGTTTTCCAGGTTAGGGTTTTACGTTATAGGTTCTAGGGATCTAGTGTTTAATACATAAAGTTTAGGGCTTATGGTTCACGATTTATGATTTCAAGGGTTTAGGGTTTAGGATTTTATAGTTTGGTGTTTAAGGTTTACTATTTAGGGTTTTAGGTTTTAGGGTTTAGGGTTCGGGGCTTAGGGCTTAGGGTTTAGGGCTTAGGGTTTAGGGTTTTGGGTTTTTGGGTTTAGGGTTTATATTTTTAGGTTTTAGGGTTTAGGGTTTATATTTTTCGGTTTTAGGGTTTAGCGTTTTAGGGTTTAGGGTTTCGGGTTTTTGGTTTTAGGGTTTAGGTTTTAGGGTTTATTTTTTAGGTTTTATGGTATAGGGTTAGGGATTTCGGAATTTATAATTTAGGGTTTTGTGTTTAGGATTTAGGGTTTAGGGTTTTGGGTTTTGGGGTGCCAATGTTAGTGTTTTAGGTTTTTCATGTTAGGGTTTTAGGGTTTTAGGCTTTAGGTTTTAGGGTATGGGGTTTTAGGGATCCTGTGTTTAATAGATAAAGTTTAGGGTTTAGGGTTCACGACATAAGATTTCAAGGGTTTAGGGTTTAGGATTTTATAGTTTAGTGTTTAGGGTTTTGGATTTAGGGTTTTAGGTTTTAGGGTTTAGGGTTTAGGGTTTTAGGGTTTATTTTTTCGGCTTAGGGTTTTGGGTTTTGGTGTGTCAATGTTAGGGTGTTACGTTACGGGGGTTTAGGGTTTGGGGGTTTAGGGTATGGGGTTTTAGGGATCTAGTGTTTAATAGATAAAGTTTGGGGGTTTAGGGTTAAGGATTTATGATTTCAAGGGTTTAGGGTTTAGGATTTTATAATTTAGTATTTAGGGTTTAGGATTTAGGGTTTTAGATTTTAGGGTTTAGGGTTCAAGGCTTAGGGCTTAGGGTTTAGGGTTTAGGGTTTGGGGTTTTGTGTTTAGGGTTTATATATTTAGGTTTTAGGGTTTAGGGTTGAGGATTTTAGATATTATAGTTTATGGTTTAGGTTTTTGTGTTTAGGATTTAGGGTTTAAGATTTAGGGTTTCGGGTTTTGTGTTTAGGATTTAGGGTTTGGGGTTTCGTGTTTTAGGTTTTAGGGTTTTGGGTTTTATTGTGTTAATGCTAGGGTGTTAGGGTATGGGGTTTTAGGGATCTAGTGTTTAATAGATAAGGTTTAGGGTTTAGGGTTCATGATTTATGATTTCAAGGGTTTAGGGGTTAGGATTTTATAGTTTAGTGCTTAGGGTTTAGGATTTTGGGTTTCGGATTTTAGGGTTTAGGGTTCGAGGCTTAGGGCTTAGGGTTTAGGGTTTGGGGATTTTGTGTTTAGGGTTTATATTTTTAGGGTTTAGGGTTTAGGATTTTGGCTATTATAGTATATGGTTTGGGTTTTTGTGTTTATGATTTAGGGTTTAAGATTTAGGGTTTCGGGTTTTGTGTTTAGGATTTAGGGTTTGGGGTTTCGTGTTTTGGGGCGTCAATGTTAGGGTTTTATGGTTGTACGTTTTAGGGTTTAGGATTTGGGTTTTAGGGTTCTAGTGTTTAGTAGATACAGTTTAGGGTTAAGTGTTCACGATCCAAATTTTCAATGGTTTAGGGTTTCAATATTAGGTTTTAGGTTTTCCTTGTTAGGGTTTTAGGGTTTTACATTTTAGGGTTTAGGGTTTAGGGTTTTAGGGTTCTAATGTTCAATAGATAAAGTTTAGGGTTTAGGGTTAACGATAAAAAAACAAGGGTTTGGGGTTTAGGGTTTTATAGTTTAGGGTTTAGAATTGAAATGTTAGAGTTTTAGGTTTTCCATATTAGTGTTTTAGGATTTTACGTTTTACTGTTAGGATTTTGGGTTTTAGGCTTCTATTGTTTAGTAGATAAAGTTTAGGGTTTACGGTTCATCAATTAGGATTTCAAGGGTTTCGAATTTTGTGTTTAGGATTTAGGGTTTGGGTTTTAAGGATTTGTGTTTTCAATATTAGGGTTTCAAGTTTTGGGTTTAGGGTTTGGGTTTTAGGGCTCTAGTGTCTAGTAAAAAAAGTTTAGGGTTAAGTGTTCACGATTCAAATTTTCAAGGGTTTACGATTTTATCGTTTATGGTTTAGGGTTTCAATGTTAGGGTTTTTGGTTTTCCATGTCAGTGTTTTATATTTTAGGGTTTAGGTTTTAGGGTTTATTTTTTAGGTTTTAGTGGATTTCGGAATTTATAGTTTAGGGTTTTGTGTTTAGGATTTTGGGTTTTGGGATGTCAATGTTAGTGTTTTAGGTTTTCCATGTTAGGATTTTACGTTATAGGTTCTAGGGATCTAGTGTTTAATACATAAAGTTTAGGGCTTAGGGTTCACGATTTATGATTTCAAGGGTTTAGGGTTTAGGATTTTATAGTTTGGTGTTTAAGGTTTACTATTTAGGGTTTTAGGTTTTAGGGTTTAGGGTTCGAGGCTTAGGGCTTAGGGTTTAGGGCTTAGGGTTTAGGGTTCTGGGTTTTTGGGTTTAGGGTTTATATTTTTAGGTTTTAGGGTTTAGGGTTTATATTTTTCGGTTTTAGGGTTTAGCGTTTTAGGGTTTAGGGTTTCGGGTTTTAGGTTTTAGGGTTTATTTTTTAGGTTTTATGGTATAGGGTTAGGGATTTCGGAATTTATAATTTAGGATTTTCTGTTTAGGATTTAGGGTTTGGGGTTTTGGGTTTTGGGGTGCCAATGTTAGTGTTTTAGGTTTTTCATGTTAGGGTTTTAGGGTTTTACGCGTTAGGTTTTAGGGTATGGGGTTTTAGGGATCCTGTGTTTAATAGATAAAGTTTAGGGTTTAGGGTTCACGACATAAGATTTCAAGGGTTTAGGGTTTAGGATTTTATAGTTTAGTGTTTAGGGTTTTGGATTTAGGGTTTTACGTTTTAGGGTTTAGGGTTTAGGGTTTAGGGTTTTAGGGTTTATTTTTTCGGCTTAGGGTTTAGGGTTTACGGTTCATGAATTAGGATTTCAAGGGTTTCGGATTTTGTGTTTAGGATTTAGGGTTTGGGTTTTAAGGATTTGTGTTTTCAATGTTAGGGTTTCAAGTTTTGGGTTTAGGGTTTAGGTTTTAGGGCTCTTGTGTCTAGTAGAAAAAGTTTAGGGTTAAGTGTTCACGATTCAAATTTTCAAGGGTTTACGGTTTTATCGTTTATGGTTTAGGGTTTCAATGTTAGGGTTTTTGGTTTTCCATGTCAGTGTTTTATATTTTAGGGTTTAGGTTTTAGGGTTTATTTTTTAGGTTTTAGTGGATTTCGGAATTTATAGTTTAGGGTTTTGTGTTTAGGATTTTGGGTTTTGGGATGTCAATGTTAGTGTTTTAGGTTTTCCATGTTAGGGTTTTACGTTATAGGTTCTAGGGATCTAGTGTTTAATACATAAAGTTTAGGGCTTAGGGTTCACGATTTACGATTTCAAGGGTTTAGGGTTTAGGATTTTATAGTTTGGTGTTTAAGGTTTACTATTTAGGGTTTTAGGTTTTAGGGTTTAGGGTTCGGGGCTTAGGGCTTAGGGTTTAGGGCTTAGGGTTTAGGGTCTTGGGTTTTTGGGTTTAGGGTTTATATTTTTAGGTTTTAGGGTTTAGGGTTTATATTTTTCGGTTTTAGGGTTTAGCGTTTTAGGGTTTAGGGTTTCGGGTTTTAGGTTTTAGGATTTAGGTTTTAGGGTTTATTTTTTAGGCTTTATGGTATAGGGTTAGGGATTTCGGAATTTATAATTTAGGGTTTTGTGTTTAGGATTTAGGGTTTAGGGTTTTGGGTTTTGGGGTGCCAATGTTAGTGTTTAGGTTTTTCATGTTAGGGTTTTAGGGTTTTACGCTTTAGGTTTTAGGGTATGGGGTTTTAGGGATCCTGTGTTTAATAAATAAAGTTTAGGGTTTAGGGTTCACGACATAAGATTTCAAGGGTTTAGGGTTTAGGATTTATAGTTTAGTGTTTAGGGTTTTGGATTTAGGGTTTTAGGTTTTAGGGTTTAGGGTTTAGGGTTTTAGGGTTTATTTTTTCGGCTTAGGGTTTTGGGTTTTGGTGTGTCAATGTTAGGGTGTTACGTTCTGGGGTTTAGGGTTTGGGGTTTAGGGTATGGGGTTTTAGGGATCTAGTGTTTAATAGATAAAGTTTGGGGTTTAGGGTTAACGATTTATGATTTCAAGGGTTTAGGGTTTAGGATTTTATAATTTAGTATTTAGGGTTTAGGATTTAGGGTTTTAGATTTTAGGGTTTAGGGTTCAAGGCTTAGGGCTTAGGGTTTAGGGTTTAGGGTTTGGGGTTTTGTGTTTAGGGTTTATATATTTAGGTTTTAGGGTTTAGGGTTGAGGATTTTAGATATTATAGTTTATGGTTTAGGTTTTTGTGTTTAGGATTTAGGGTTTAAGATTTAGGGTTTCGGGTTTTGTGTTTAGGATTTAGGGTTTGGGGTTTCGTGTTTTGGGGCGTCAATGTTAGGGCTTTATGGTTGTACGCTTTGGGGTTTAGGATTTGGGTTTTAGGGTTCTAGTGTTTAGTAGATACAGTTTAGGGTTAAGTGTTCACGATCCAAATTTTCAAGGGTTTAGGGTTTCAATATTAGGTTTTAGGTTTTCCATGTTAGGGTTTTAGGGTTTTACATTTTAGGGTTTAGGGTTTAGGGTTTTAGGGTTCTAATGTTCAATAGATAGAGTTTAGGGTTTAGGGTTAACGATAAAAAAATCAAGGGTTTTTGGTTTAGGGTTTTATAGTTTAGGGTTTAGAATTTAAATGTCAGAGTTTTAGGTTTTCCATGTTAGTGTTTTAGGGTTTTACGTTTTACCGTTAGGATTTTGGGTTTTAGGGTTCTACTGTTTAATAGATAACGTTTAGGGTTTTGGGTTCATGAATTAGGATTTCAAGGGTTTCGGGTTTTGTGTTTAGGATTTAGGGTTTGGGTTTTAAGGATTTGTGTTTTCAATGTTAGGGTTTCAAGTTTTGGGTTTAGGGTTTGGGTTTTAGGGCTCTAGTGTTTAGTAGAAAAAGTTTAGGGTTAAGTGTTCACGATTCAAATTTTCAAGGGTTTACGGTTTTATCGTTTATGGTTTAGGGTTTCAATGTTAGGGTTTTACGTTTTCCATGTCAGTGTTTTATATTTTAGGGTTTAGGTTTTAGGGTTTATTTTTTAGGTTTTAGTGTTTAAGGTTTGGGATTTTGGAATTTATAGTTTAGGGTTTTGTGTTTAGGATTTTGGGTTTTGGGGTGTCAATGTTAGTGTTTTAGGTTTTCCATGTTAGGGCTTTAGGGTTTTACGTTTTAGGTTCTAGGGATCTAGTGTTTAATACATAAAGCTTAGGGCTTAGGGTTCACGATTTATGATTTCAAGGGTTTAGGGTTTAGGATTTTATAATTTGGTGTTTGAGGTTTACTAATTAGGGTTTTAGGTTTTAGGGTTTGGGGTTCGGGGCTTAGGGCCTAGGGTTTAGGGCTTAGGGCCTAGGGTTTGGGGTTTTTGGGTTTAGGGTTTATATTTTTAGGTTTTAGGGTTTAGGGTTCAGGGTTTGTGGTTTGTGGTTTTTGTATTTAGGGTTTCTATTTTTCGGTTTTAGGGTTTAGCGTTTTAGGTTTAGGGTTTTAGGTTTTAGGGTTTAGGGTTTAGGGTTTTAGGTTTTAGGGTTTATTTTTTAGGTTTAGGGTTTTGGGTTTTGGTGTGTCAATGTTAGGGTGTTACGTTTTGGGGTTTAGGGTTTGGGTTTTAGGGTTCTAGTGTTTAGTAGAAAAAGCTTAGGGTTAAGTGTTCACGATTCAAATTTTCAAGGGTTTACGGTTTTATCGTTTATGGTTCACATTTTCAATGTTAGGGTTTTAGGTTTTCCATGTTAGTGTTTTACATTTTAGGGTTTAGGGTTTCGGGTTTTAGGATTTAGGGTTAAGGTTTTAGGGTTTATTTTTTAGGTTTTATGGTTTAGGGTTTGGGATTTCGGAATTTATAGTTTAAGGTTTTGTGTTTAGGATTTAGGGTTTTGGGTTTTTGGTTTTCGGGTGCCAATGTTAGTGTTTTAGGTTTTTCATGTTAGGGTTTTAGGGTTTTACGCTTTAGGCTTTAGGGCATGGGGTTTTAGGGATCCTGTGTTTAATAGATAAAGTTTGGGGTTTAGGGTTCACGACATATGATTTCAAGCTTAGGATTTTATTGTTTAGTGTTTAGGGTTTTGGATTTAGGGTTTTAGGTTTTAGGGTTTAGGGTTTAGGGTTTTAGGGTTTATGTTTTACGTTTAGGGTTTTGGGTTTTGCTGTGCCAATGTTAGGGTGTTACGTTCTGGGGTTTAGGGTTTGGGGTTTAGGGTATGGGGTTTTAGGGATCTAGGGTTTAATAGGTAAAGCTTAGGGTTTAGGGTTAACGATTTATGATTTCAAGAGTTTAGGGTTTAGGATTTTATAGTTTAGACTTTAGGGTTTAGGATTTAGGGTTTTAGATTTTAGGGTTTAGGGTTCAAGGCTTAGGGTTTAGGGTTTAGGGTTTGGGGGTTTTGTGTTTAGGGTTTATATTTTTAGGTTTTAGGGTTTAGGGTTTAGGATTTTGGCTATTATAGTTTAGGGTTTAGGTTTTTGTGTTTAGGATTTAGGGTTTAAGATTTAGGGTTTGGGGTTTTGTGTTTAGGATTTAGGGTTTAGGGTTTTAGGTTTTAGGGTTTATTTTTTAGGTTTAGGGTTTTGGGTTTTGGTGTGTCAATGTCAGGGTGTTACGTTCTGGGGTTTAAGGTTTGGGGTTTAGGGTATGGGGTTTTAGGGATCTAGTGTTTAATAGATAAAGTTTAGGGTTTAGGGTTCACGATTTATGATTTCAAGGGTTTAGGCTTTAGGATTTTATAGTTTAGTATTTAGGGTTTAGGATTTTGGGTTTTAGATTTTAGGGTTTAGGGTTCGAGGCTTAGGGCTTAGGGTTTAGGGTTTGGGGTTTAGGGATTGGGGTTTCTGTGTTTAGGGTTTATATTTTTAGGTTTTATGGGTTAGGGTTTAGGATTTTGTCTATTATAGTTTAGGGTTTAGTTTTTTGTGTTTAGGATTTAGGGTTTAAGATTTAGGATTTCGGGTTTTGTGTTTAGGATTTTGGCATTGGGGTTTCGTGTTTTGGTACGTCAACGTTAGGGTTTATGGTTTTACGTCTTGGGGTTTAGGGTTTGGGTTTTAGGGTTCTAGTGTTTAGTAGATATAGTTTAGGGTTAAGTGTTCATGATTCAAATTTTCAACGGTTTACGATTTTATCGTTTATGGTTCAGGGTTTCAATGTTAGGGTTTTAGGTTTTCCATGTTAGTGTTTTACATTTTAGGGTTTAAGGTTTGGGGTTCTAGGATTTATGGTTAAGGTTTTAGGGTTTATTTTTTAGGTTTTAGGGTTTAGGGTTTGGGATTTCGGAATTTATAGTTTAGGGTTTTGTGTTTAGGATTTAGGGTTTTGGTTTTTGGGGTGCCAATCTTAGTGTTTTAGGTTTTCCATGTTAGGGTTTTAGGGTTTTACCTTTTAGGTTTTAGGGTATGTGGTTTTAGGGATCTAATGTTTAATAGATAAAGTTTAGGGTTTAGGGTTCACGATTTATGATTTCAGGGGATTAGGGCTTAGGATTTTATAGTTTAGTGTTTAGGGTTTAGGATTTAGGGTTTTAGGTTTTAAGGTTTAGGGTTCGGGGCTTTGGGCTTAGGGTTTAGGGTTTAGGGTTTGTGGTTTTTGTGTTTAGGGTTTATATTTTTAGGTTTTAGGGTTTAGCGTTTTAGGGTTTTGGGCTTCTGGTTTTAGGTTTTAGGGTTTAGGGTTTAGGGTTTTAGGTTTTAGGGTTTTCGGTTTTGGTGTGTCAATGTTAGGGTGTTACGTTATGGGGTTTAGGGTTTGGGGTTTAGGGTTTGGGGTTTTAGGGTTTAGGGTTCACGATTTATGATTTCAAGGGTTTAGGAGCCAGGATTTTATAGTTTAGTGCTTAGGGTTTAGGATTTTGGATTTTAGATTTTCGGGTTTAGGGTTTAGGGTTCGAGGCTTAGGGCTTAGGGTTTAGGGTTTGGGGTTTTTTTGTTTAGGGTTTATATTTTTAGGTTTTAGGGTTTAGCGTTTAGGATTTTTGCTATTATAGTTTATGGTTTAGGTTTCTGTGTTTAGGATTTAGGGTTTAAGATTTAGGGTTCTGGTTTTGTGTTTAGGATTTTGGATTTAGGGTTTCGTGTTTGGGACGTCAATGTTAGGGTTTATGGTTTTACGTTTTGGGGTTTAGGGTTTGGGTTTTAGGGTTCTAGTGTTTAGTAGATATAGTTTGGGGTTAAGTGTTCACGATTCAAATTTTCAACGGTTTACGATTTTATCGTTTATGGTTCAGGGTTTCAATGTTAGGGTTTTAGGTTTTCCATGTTAGTGTTTTACATTTTAGGGTTTAAGGTTTAGGTTTTAGGATATATGGTTGAGGTTTTAGGGTTTATTTTTTAGGTTTTAGGGTTTAGGGTTTTGGATTTCGGAATTTATAGTTTAGGGTTTTTTGTTTAGGATTTAGGGTTTTGGGTTTTGGGGTGCCAATCTTAGTGTTTTAGGTTTTCAATGTTAGGGGTTTAGGGTTTTACGTTTTCGGTTTTAGGGTATATGGTTTTAGGGATCTAGTGTTTAATATATAAAGTTTAGGGTGTAGGGTTCACGGTTTATGATTTCAGGGGTTTAGGGTTTAGCATTTTATAGTTTAGTGTTTAGGGTTTAGGAATTAGGGGTTTAGGTTTTAGGGTTTAGGTTTCGGGGCTTAGGGCTTAGGGTTTAGGGTTTAGGGTTTAGGGTTTAGGGTTTAGGGTTTGTGGTTTTTGTGTCTAGGGTTTATATTTTTAGCTTTTAGGGTTTAGCGTTTTAGGGTGAAGGGTTTCTGGTTTTAGGTTTTAGGGTTTAGGGTTTAGGGTTTTAGGATTTAGGGTTTTGGGTTTTGGTGTGTCAATGTTAGGGTGTTACGTTCTGGGTTTAGGGTTTGGGGTTTAGGGTATGGGGATTTTGGGATCTAGTGTTTAATAGATAAAGTTTAGGGTTTAGGGTTCACGATTTATGATTTCAAGGGTTTAGGGATTAGGCTTTTATAGTTTAGTGCTTAGGGTTTAGGATTTTGGGTTTTAGACTTTTGGGTTTAGGGTTCGAGGCTTAGGGCTTAGGGTTTAGGGTTTGGGGTTTTTGTGTTTAGGGTTTATATTTTTAGGTTTTAGGGTTTAGGGTTTAGGATTTTGGATATTATAGTCTATGGTTTAGGTTTTTGTGTTTAGGATTTATGGTTTAAGATTTAGGATTTCGGGTTTTGTGTGTAGGATTTAAAGTTTGGGGTTTCGTGTTTTGGGGCGTCAATGTTAGGGTTTTATGGTTGTACGTTTTGGGGTTCAGGATTTGGGTTTTAGGGTTCTAGTGTTTAGTAGATACAATTTTAGGGTTAAGTGTTCACGATCCAAATATTCTAGGGTTTAGGGTTTCAATATTAGGTTTTAGGTTTTCCATGTTAGGGTTTTACATTTTAGGGTTTAGGGTTTAAGGTTTTAGGGTTCTAATGTTCAATAGATAAAGTTTAGGGTTTAGGGTTAACGATAAAAAAATCAAGGATTTCTGGTTTAGGGTTTTATAGCTTAGGGTTTAGAATTGAAATGTTAGAGTTTTAGGTTTATCATGTTAGTGTTTTTGGGTTTTACGTTTTACTGTTAGGATTTTGGGTTTTGGGGTTCTATTGTTTAATAGATAATGTTTAGGGTTTACGGTTCGTGAATTAGGATTTCAACAGGATTTTGGGTTTGGGTTTAAAGGATTTGTGTTTTCAATGTTAGGGTTTCAAGTTTTGGGTTTAGGGTTTGGGTTTTAGGGCTCTAGTGTTTAGTAGAAAAAGTTTAGGGTTAAGTGTTCACGATTCAAATTTTCAAGGGTTTACGGTTTTATCGTTTATGGTTTAGGGTTTCAATGTTAGGGTTTTAGGTTTTCCATGTCAGTGTTTTATATTTTAGGGTTTAGGTTTTAGGGTTTATTTTTTAGGTTTTAGTGTTTAGGGTTTGGGATTTGAATTTATAGTTTAGGGTTTTTGTGTTTAGGATTTTTGAGTTTTGGGGGTGTCAATGTTAGTGTTTTAGGTTTTCCATGTTAGGGTTTTAGGGTTTTACGTTTTAGGTTCTAGGGATCTAGTGTTTAATACATAAAGCTTAGGTTTATGATTTCAAGGGTTTAGGATTTTATAGTTTGGTGTTTAAGGTTTACTATTTAGGGTTTTAGGTTTTAGGGTTTAGGGTTTGGGGCTTAGGGCTTAGGGTTTAGGGCTTAGGGTTCGGGGTTTGGGGTTTTTGGGTTTAGGGTTTATATTTTTTGGTTTTAGGGTTTAGCGTTTTAGGGTTTAGGGTTTCGGGTTTTAGGTTTTAGGGTTTAGGGTTTAGGGTTTTAGGTTTTAGGGTTTATTTTTTAGGTTTAGGGTTTTGGGTTTTGGTTTGTCAATGTTAGGGTGTTACGTTTTGGGGTTTAGGGTTTGGGTTTTAGGGTTCTAGTGTTTAGTAGAAAAAGCTTAGGGTTAATTGTTCACGATTCAAATTTTCAAGGGTTTACGGTTTTATCGTTTATGGTTCAGGGTTTCAATGTTAGGGTTTTAGGTTTTCCATGTTAGTGTTTTACATTTTAGGGTTTAGGGTTTCGGGTTTTAGGATTTAGGGTTAAGGTTTTAGGGTTTATTCTCTAGGTTTTATGGTTTAGGGTTTGGGTTTTCGGAATTTATAGTTTAAGGTTTTGTGTTTAGGATTTAGGGTTTTGGGTTTTGGGGTGCCAATCTTAGTGTTTTAGGTTTTCTATGTTAGGGGTTTAGGGTTTTACGTTTTCGGTTTTAGGGTATATGGTTTTAGGGATCTAGTGTTTAATATATAAAGTTTAGGGTGTAGGGTTCACGGTTTATGATTTCAGGGGTTTAGGGTTTAGCATTTTATAGTTTAGTGTTTAGGGTTTAGGAATTAGGGGTATAGGTTTTAGGGTTTAGGTTTCGGGGCTTAGGGCTTAGGGTTTAGGGTTTAGGGTTTAGGGTTTGTGGTTTTTGTGTCTAGGGTTTATATTTTTAGCTTTTAGGGTTTAGCGTTTTAGGGTGAAGGGTTTCTGGTTTTAGGTTTTAGGGTTTAGGGTTTAGGGTTTTAGGATTTAGGGTTTTGGGTTTTGGTGTGTCAATGTTAGGGTGTTACGTTCTGGGTTTAGGGTTTGGGGTTTAGGGTTTAGGGTATGGGGATTTTGGGATCTAGTGTTTAATAGATAAAGTTTAGGGTTTAGGGTTCACGATTTATGATTTCAAGGGTTTAGGGATTAGGCTTTTATAGTTTAGTGCTTAGGGTTTAGGATTTTGGGTTTTAGACTTTTGGGTTTAGGGTTCGAGGCTTAGGGCTTAGGGTTTAGGGTTTGGGGTTTTTGTGTTTAGGGTTTATATTTTTAGGTTTTAGGGTTTAGGGTTTAGGATTTTGGATATTATAGTCTATGGTTTAGGTTTTTGTGTTTAGGATTTATGGTTTAAGATTTAGGATTTCGGGTTTTGGGTGTAGGATTTAAAGTTTGGGGTTTCTTGTTTTGGGGCGTCAATGTTAAGGTTTTATGGTTGTACGTTTTGGGGTTCAGGATTTGGGTTTTAGGGTTCTAGTGTTTAGTAGATACAATTTTAGGGTTAAGTGTTCACGATCTAAATTTTCAAGGGTTTAGGGTTTCAATATTAGGTTTTAGGTTTTCCATGTTAGGGTTTTACATTTTAGGGTTTAGGGTTTAAGGTTTTAGGGTTCTAATGTTCAATAGATAAAGTTTAGGGTTTAGGGTTAACGATAAAAAAAATCAAGGATTTACGGTTTAGGGGTTTTATAGTTTAGGGTTTAGAATTGAAATGTTAGAGTTTTAGGTTTTCCATGTTAGTGTTTTAGGGTTTTACGTTTTACTGTTAGGATTTTGGGTTTTAGGGTTCTATTGTTTAATAGATAATGTTTAGGGTTTACGGTTCGTGAATTAGGATTTCAAGGGTTTCGGGTTTTATGTTCAGGATTTTGGGTTTGGGTTTAAAGGATTTGTGTTTTCAATGTTAGGGTTTCAAGTTTTGGGTTTAGGGTTTGGGTTTTAGGGCTCTAGTGTTTAGTAGAAAAAGTTTAGGGTTAAGTGTTCACGATTCAAATTTTCAAGGGTTTACGGTTTTATCGTTTATGGTTTAGGGTTTCAATGTTAGGGTTTTAGGTTTTCCATGTCAGTGTTTTATATTTTAGGGTTTAGGTTTTAGGGTTTATTTTTTAGGTTTTAGTGTTTAGGGTTTGGGATTTCGGAATTTATAGTTTAGGGTTTTGTGTTTAGGATTTTGAGTTTTGGGGTGTCAATGTTAGTGTTTTAGGTTTTCCATGTTAGGGTTTTAGGGTTTTACGTTTTAGGTTCTAGGGATCTAGTGTTTAATACATAAAGCTTAGGTTTATGATTTCAAGGGTTTAGGATTTTATAGTTTGGTGTTTAAGGTTTACTATTTAGGGTTTTAGGTTTTAGGGTTTAGGGTTTGGGGCTTAGGGCTTAGGGTTTAGGGCTTAGGGTTCGGGGTTTGGGGTTTTTGGGTTTAGGGTTTATATTTTTTGGTTTTAGGGTTTAGCGTTTTAGGGTTTAGGGTTTCGGGTTTTAGGTTTTAGGGTTTAGGGTTTAGGGTTTTAGGTTTTAGGGTTTATTTTTTAGGTTTAGGGTTTTGGGTTTTGGTTTGTCAATGTTAGGGTGTTACGTTTTGGGGTTTAGGGTTTGGGTTTTAGGGTTCTAGTGTTTAGTAGAAAAAGCTTAGGGTTAATTGTTCACGATTCAAATTTTCAAGGGTTTACGGTTTTATCGTTTATGGTTCAGGATTTCAATGTTAGGGTTTTAGGTTTTCCATGTTAGTGTTTTACATTTTAGGGTTTAGGGTTTCGGGTTTTAGGATTTAGGGTTAAGGTTTTAGGGTTTATTCTTTAGGTTTTATGGTTTAGGGTTTGGGATTTCGGAATTTATAGTTTAAGGTTTTGTGTTTAGGATTTAGGGTCTAGGGTTTTGGGTTTTCGGGTGCCAATGTTAGTGTTTTAGGTTTTTCATGTTAGGGTTTTAGGGTTTTACGCTTTAGGTTTTAGGGTATGGGGTTTTAGGGATCCTGTGTTTAAAAGATAAAGTTTAGGGTTTAGGGTTCACGACATATGATTTCAAGGGTTTAGGATTTTATAGTTTAGTGTTTAGGGTTTTGGATTTGGGGTTTTAGGTTTTAGGGTTTAGCGTTTAGCGTTTTAGGGTTTATTTTTTTGGTTTAGAGTTTTGGTGTGTCAATGTTAGGGTGTTACGTTCTGGGATCTAGGGTATGGGGTTTTAGGTATCTAGTGTTTAATAGATAAAGTTTAGGGTTTAGGGTTAACGATTTATGATTTCAAGGGTTTAGGATTTTATGGTTTAGTATTTAGGGTTTAGGATTTACGGTTTTAGATTTTAGGGTTTAGGGTTCAAGGCTTAGGGCTTAGGGTTTAGGGTTTAGGGTTTAGGGTTTGGGGTTTTTGTGTTTATGGTTTATATTTTTAGGTTTTAGGGTTTAGGATTTAGGATTTTGGCTATTATAGTTCAGGGTTTAGGTTTTTGTGTTTAGGATTTAGGGTTTAAGATTTAGGGTTTCGGGTTTTGTGTTTAGGATTTAGGGTTTAGGGTTTCGTGTTTTGGGGCATCAATGTTCTGGGTTTATATTTTTAGGTTTTAGGGTTTAGGGTTTCGGGTTTTAGGTTTTAGGATTTAGGGTTTAGGGTTTTAGGTTTTAGGTTTTAGGGTTTATATTTTAGGTTTAGGGTTTTGGGTTTTGGTGTGTTAATGTCAAGGTGTTACGCTCTGGGGTTTAGGGTATGGGATTTTAGGGATCTAGTGTTTAATAGATAAAGTTTAGGGTTTTGGGTTCACGATTTATGATTTCAAGGGTTAAGGCTTTAGGATTTTATAGTTTAGTATTTAGGGTTTAGGATTTTGGGTTTTAGATTTTAGGGTTTAGGGTTCAAGGCTTAGGGCTTAGGGTTTAGGGTTTAGGGTTTAGGGTTTGGGGTTTCTGTGTTTAGGGTTTATATTTTTAGGTTTTAGGGTTTAGGGTTTAAGATTTTGTCTACTATAGTTTAGGGTTTAGGTTTTTGTGTTTAGGGTTTAGGGTTTAGGATTTAGGGTTTTGTGTTTTGTGTTTAAGATCTTGGGTTTAGGGTTTCGTGTTTTGGGACGTCAATGTTAGGGTTTATGGTTTTACGTTTTGGGGTTTAGGGTTTGGGTTTTAGGGTTCTAGTGCTTAATAGATATAGTTTAGGGTTAAGTGTTCACGATTCAAATTTTCAACGGTTTACGATTTTATCGTTTATGGTTCAGGGTTTCAATGTTAGGGTTTTAGGTTTTCCATGTTAGTGTTTTACATTTTAGGGTTTATGGTTTGGGGTTTTAGGATATATGGTTAAGGTTTTAGGGTTTATTTTTTAGGTTTTAGGGTTTAGGGTTTGGGATTTCGGAATTTATAGTTTAAGGTTTTGTGTTTAGGATTTAGGGTTTTGGGTTTTGGGGTGCCAATCTTAGTGTTTTAGGTTTTCCATGTTAGGGTTTTAGGGTTTTACGTTTTAGGTTTTAGGGTATGTGGTTTTAGGGATCTAGTGTTTAATAGATAACGTTTAGGGTGTAGGGTTCACGGTTTATGATTTCAGGGGTTTAGGGTATAGGATTTTATAGTTTAGTGTTTAGGGTTTAGGATTTAGGGTTTTAGGTTTTAGGGTTTAGGGTTCGGGGATTAGGGCTTTGGGTTTAGGGTTTAGGGTTTAGGGTTTGTGGTTTTTGTGTTTAGGGTTTATATTTTTAGGTTTTAGGGTTTAGCGTTTTAGGGTTTAGGGTTTCTGGTTTTAGGTTTTAGGGTTTAGGGTTTAGGGTTTTAGGTTTTAGGGTTTTGGGTTTTGGTGTGTCAATGTTAGGGTGTTACGTTCTGGGGTTTAGGGTTTGGGGTTTTAAGGAACTAGTGTTTAATAGGTAAAGTTTGGGGTTTAGGGTTCACGATTTATGATTTCAAGGGTTTAGGGGTTAGGATTTTATAGTTTAGTGCTTAGGGTTTAGGATTTTGGGTTTTAGATTTTAGGGTTTAGGGTTTGAGGCTTAGGGCTTAGGGTTTAGGGTTTGGGGTTTTTTGTTTAGGGTTTATATTTTTAGGTTTTAGGGTTTAGCGTTTAGGATTTTGGCTATTATACTTTATGGTTTAGGTTTTTGTGTTTAGAATTTAGGGTTTAAGATTTAGGGTTTCGGGTTTTGTGTTTAGGATTTAGGGTTTGGGGTTTCGTGTTTTTGGGCGTCAATGTTAGGGTTTTATGGTTGTACGTTTTGGGGTTTAGGATTTGGGTTTTAGGGTTCTAGTGTTTGGTAGATACAGTTTAGGGTTAAGTGTTCAGGATCCAAATTTTCAAGGGTTTAGGGTTTCAATATTAGGTTTTAGGTTTTCCATGTTAGGGTTTTAGGGTTTTACATTTTAGGGTTTAGGGTTTAGAATTTTAGGGTTCTAATGTTCAATAGATAAAGTTTAGGGTTTAGGGTTAACGATAAAAAAATCAAGGGTTTTGGGTTTAGGGTTTTATAGTTTAGGGTTTAGAATTGAAATGTTAGAGTTTTAGGTTTTCCATGTTAGTGCTTTAGGGTTTTACGTTTTCTTTGTTAGGATTTTTGGATTTTAGGGTTCTATTGTTTAATGGATAAAGTTTAGGATTTTGGGTTTTTAGATTTTTAGGGTTTAGGGTTCGAGGCTTAGGGTTTAGGGTTTAGGGTTTAGGGTTTAGGGTTTGGGGTTTTTTGTGTTTAGGGTTTATATTTTTAGGTTTTAGGGTTTAGGGTTTAGGATTTTGGCTATTATAGTTTAGGGTTTAGGTTTTTGTGTTTAGGATTTAGGGTTTAAGATTTAGGGTTTCGGGTTTTGTGTTTAGGATTTTGGCATTGGGGTTTCGTGTTTTGGTACGTCAACGTTAGGGTTTATGGTTTTACGTTCTGGGGTTTAGGGTTTGGGTTTTAGGGTTCTAGTGTTTAGTAGATATAGTTTAGGGTTAAGTGTTCACGATTCAAATTTTCAACGGTTTACGATTTTATCGTTTATGGTTCAGGGTTTCAATGTTAGTGTTTTAGGTTGTCCATGTTAGTGTTTTACATTTTAGGGTTTAAGGTTTGGGGTTTTAGGATTTATGGTTAAGGTTTTAGGGTTTATTTTTTAGGTTTTAGGGTTTAGGGTTTGGGATTTCGGAATTTATAGTTTAGGGTTTTGTGTTTAGGATTTAGGGTTTTGGGTTTTGGGGTGCCAATCTTAGTGTTTTAGGTTTTCCATGTTAGGGTTTTAGGGTTTACGTTTTAGGTTTTAGGGTATGTGGTTTTAGGGATCTAGTGTTTAATAGATAAAGTTTAGGGTTTAGGGTTCATGATTTATGATTTCAGGGGTTTAGGGCTTACGATTTTATAGTTTAGTGTTTAGGGTTTAGGATTTAGGGTTTTAGGTTTTAAGGTTTAGGGTTCGGGGCTTTGGGCTTCGGGTTTAGGGTTTAGGGTTCAGGATTTTATCGTTTAGTGTTTAGGGTTTAGGAATTAGGGTTTTAGGTTTTAGGGTTTAGTGTTCGGGGCTTAGGGCTTAGGGTTTAGTGCTTAGGGTTTAGGGTTTGGGGTTTTTGGGTTTAGGGTTTAAATTTTTAGGTTTTAGGGTTTAGGATTAAGGGTTTGGGGTTTGTGGTTTTTGTATTTAGGGTTTTTATTTTTCGGTTTTAGGATTTCGCGTTTTAGGGTTTAGGGTTTCGGGTTTTAGGTTTTAGGGTTTAGGGTTTCAGGTTTTATGGTTTATTTTTTAGGTTTAGGGTTCTGGGTTTTGGTGTGTCAATGTTAGGGTGTCACGTTTTGGGGGTTTAGGGTTTGGGTTTTAGGATTCTAGTGTTTAGTAGAAAAAGCTTAGGGTTAAGTGTTCAGTATTCAAATTTTCAAGGGTTTACGGTTTTATCGTTTATGGTTCAGGGTTTCAATGTTAGGGTTTTAGGTTTTCCATGTTAGTGTTTTACATTTTAGGGTTTAGGGTTTCGGGTTTTAGGATTTAGGGTTAAGGTTTTAGGGTTTATTTTTTAGGTTTTAGGGTTTTAGGGATTTCGGAATTTATAGTTTAGGGTTTTGTGTTTATGATTTAGGGTTTAGGGTTTTGGTTTTTGGGGTGCCAATGTTAGTGTTTTAGGTTTTTCATGTTAGGGTTTTAGGGTTTTACGTTTTAGGTTCTAGCGATCTAGTGTTTAATACATAAAGCTTAGGGCTTAGGGTTCACGATTTATGATTTCATGGGTTTAGGGTATAGGATTTTATAGTTTGGTGTTTAAGGTTTACTATTTAAGGGTTTTAGGTTTTAGGGTTTAGGGTTCGGGGCTTAGGGCTTATGGTTTAGGACTTAAGGTTTAGGGTTTGGGGGTTCTGGGTTTAGGGTTTATATTTTTACGTTTTAGGGTTTAGGGTTCAAGGGTTTGGTGTTTGTGGTTTTTGTATTTAGGGTTTATATTTTTCAGTTTTAGGGTTTAGCGTTTTAGGGTTTAGGGTTTCGGGTTTTAGGTTTTAGGGTTTATTTTTTAGTTTTAGGGTTTTGGGTTTTGGTGTGTCAATGTTACGGTGTTACGTTTTTGGGTTTAGGGTTTGGGTTTTAGGGTTCTAGTGTTTAGTAGAAAAAGCTTAGGGTTAAGTGTTCACGATTGAAATTTTCAAGGGTTTACGGTTTTATCGTTTATGGTTCAGGGTTTCAATCTTAGGGTTTTAGGTTTTCCATGTTAGTGTTTTACATTTTAGGGTTTAAGGTTTCGGGTTTTAGGATTTAGGGTTAAGGTTTTAGGGTTTATTTTTTAGGTTTTATGGTTTAGGGTTAGGGATTTCGGAATTTATAGTTTAGGGTTTTGATTTTAGGATTTAGGGTTTAAGGTTTTGGGTTTTGGGTTGCCAATGTCAGTGTTTTAGGTTTTTCATGTTAGGCTTTTAGGGTTTTATGATTTAGGTTTTAGGGTATGTGGTTTTAGGGATTTAGTGTTTAATAGATAAAGTTTAGGGTTTAGGGTTCACGATTTATGATTTCAGGGGTTTAGGGTTAAGGATTTTATAGTTTAGTGTTTAGGGTTTAGGATTTAAGGTTTTAGGTTTTAAGGTTTAGGGTTCGGGGCTTAGGGCATAGGGTTTAGGGTTCAGGGTATAGAGTTTAGGGTTTGTGGTTATTGTGTTTAGGGTTTATATTTTTAGGTTTTAGGGTTTAGCGTTTTAGGGTTTTGGGTTTCTGGTTTTGGGTTTTATGGTTTAGGATTTAGGGTTTTAGGTTTTAGGGTTTTCGTTTTTGGTGTGTCAATGTCAGGGCGTTACATTCTGGGGTTTAGGGTTTGGGGTTTAGTGTATGGGGTTTTAGGGATCTAGTGTTTAATAGATAAAGTTTAGGGTTTAGGGTTCACGATTTATGATTTCAAGGGTTTAGGGGTAAGGATTTTATAGTTTAGTGCTTAGGGTTTAGGATTTTGGGTTTTAGATTTTCGGGTTTAGGGTTTAGGTTTCGAGGCTTGGGCTTAGGGTTTAGGGTTTGGGGTTTTTTTGTTTAGGATTTATATTTTTAGGTTTTAGGGTTTAGCGTTTCGGATTTTTGCAATTATAGTTTAGAGTTTAGGTTTTTGCGTTTAGGATTTAGGGTTTAAGATTTAGGGTTTCGGGTTTTGTGCTTAGGATTTTGGGTTTAGGGTTTCGTGTTTTGGGACGTCAATGTTAGGGTTTATGCTTTTACGTTTTGGGGTTTAGGGTTTGGGTTTTAGGGTTCTAGTGTTTAGTAGATATAGTTTAGGGTTAAGTGTTCACGATTCAAATTTTCAACGGTTTGCGATTTTATAGTTTATGGTTCAGGGTTTCAATGTTAGGGTTTTAGGTTTTCCATGTTAGTGTTTTACATTTTAGGGTTTAAGGTTTGGGGTTTTAGGATTTATGGTTAAGGTTTTAGGGTGTATTTTTTAGGTTTTAGGGTTTAGGGTTTGGGATTTCGGAATTTATAGTTTAGGGTTTTGTGTTTGGAATTTAGGGTTTTGGGTTTTGGGGTGCCAATTTTAGTGTTTTAGGTTTTCCATGGTAGGGTTTTAGGGTTTTATGTTTAGGTTTTAGGGTATGTGGTTTTAGGGATCTAGTGTTTAATAGATAAAGTTTAGGGTTTAGGGTTCACGATTTATGATTTCAGGGGTTTAGGGTTTAGGATTTTATAGTTTAGTGTTTAGGGTTTAGGATTTAGGGTTTTAGGTTTTAGGGTTTAGGGTTCGGGGCTTAGGGCTTAGGGTTTAGGGTTTAGGGTTTGTTGTTTTTGTGTTTACGGTTTATATTTTTAGGTTTTAGGGTTTAGCGTTTTAGGGTTTAGGGTATCTGGTTTTTGGTTTTAGGGTTTAGGGTTTAGGGTTTTAGGTTTCAGGGTTTTGGGTTTTGGTGTGTCAATGTTAGGGTGTTACGTTCTGGGGTTTAGGGTTTGGGGTTCAGGGTATGGGGTTTTGAGGGATCTAGTGTTTAATGGATAAAGTTTAGTGTTTAGGGTTCATGATTTATGGTTTCAAGGGTTTAGGGGTTAGGGTTTTATAGGTTAGTGCTTAGGGTTTAGGATTTTGGGTTTTAGATTTGAGGGTTTAGGGTTTAGGGTTCGAGGCTTAGGGCTTAGGGTTTATGGTTTGGGGTTTTTGTCTTTAGGGTTTATATTTTTGGGTTTTAGGGTTTAGGGTTTAGGATTTTGGCTATTATAGTTTATGGTTTAGGTTTTTGTGTTTAGGATTTAGGGTTTAAGATTTAGGGTTTCGGGTTTTGTGTTTAGGATTTAGGGTTTGGGGTTTCGTTTTTTGGGGCGTCAATGTTAGGGTTTTATGGTTGTACGTTTTGGGGTTTAGGATTTGGGTTTTCGGGTTCTAGTGTTTAGTGGATACAGTTTAGGGTTAAGTGTTCACGATCCAAATTTTCAAGGGTTTAGGGCTTCAATATTAGGTTTTAGGTTTTCCATGTTAGGGTTTTAGGGTTTTACATTTTAGGGTTTAACGTTTAGGGTTTATTTTTTAGGTTTTATGGTTTAGGGTTAGGGATTTCGGAATTTATAGTTTAGGGTTTTGCGTTTAGGATTAAAGGTTTAGGGTTTTGGGTTTTGGGGTGCCAATGTTAGTGTTTTAGGTTTTTCATGTTAGGCTTTTAGGGTTTTATGATTTAGGTTTTAGGGTATGTGGTTTTAGGGATCTAGTGTTTAATAGATAAAGTTTAGGGTTTAGGGTTCACGATTTATGATTTCAGGGGTTTAGGGTATAGGATTTTATAGTTTAGTGTTTAGGGTTTAGGATTTAGGGTTTTAGGTTTTAAGGTTTAGGGTTCGGGGCTTAGGGCTTAGGGTTTAGGGTTTAGGGTTTGTGGTTTTTGTGTTTAGGGTTTATATTTTTAGGTTTTAGGGTTTAGCGTTTTAGGGTTTTGGGTTTCTGGTTTTGGGTTTTAGGGTTTAGGATTTAGGGTTTTAGGTTTTAGGGTTTTCGTTTTTGGTGTGTCAATGTTAGGATGTTACGTTCTGGGGTTTAGGGCTTGGGGTTTAGTGTATGGGGTTTTAGGGATCTAGTGTTTAATAGATAAGGTTTAGGGTTTAGGGTTCACGATTTATGATTTCAAGGGTTTAGGGGTTAGGATTTTATAGTTTAGTGCTTAGGGTTTAGGATTTTGGGTTTTAGATTTTTCGGGTTTAGGGTTTAGGGTTCGAGACTTTGGGCTTAGGGTTTAGGGCTTAGGGTTTAGGATTTTGGCTATTATAGTTTATGGTTTAGGTTTTTGTGTTTAGGATTTAGGGTTTAAGATTTAGGGTTTCGGGTTTTGTGTTTAGGATTTAGGGTTTGGGGGTTTCGTGTTTTGGGGCGTCAATGTTAGGGTTTTTATGGTTGTACGTTTTGGGGTTCAGGATTTGGGTTTTCGGGTTCTAGTGTTTAGTAGATACAGTTTAGGGTTAAGTGTTCACGATCCAAATTTTCAAGGGTTTAGGGTTTCAATATCAGGTTTTAGGTTTTCCATGTTAGGGTTTTAGGGTTTTACATTTTAGGGTTTAGGGTTTAGGGTTTTAGGGTTCTAATGTTCAATAGATAAAGTTTAGGGTTTAGGGTTAACGATAAAAAAATCAAGGGTTTTGGGTTTAGGGTTTAGAATTGAAATGTTAGAGTTTTAGGTTTTCCATGTTAGTGTTTTAGGGTTCTACGTTTTACTGTTAGGATTTTGGGTTTTAGGGTTCTATTGTTTAATAGGTAAAGTTTAGGGTTTACGGTTCATGAATTAGGATTTCAGGGGTTTCGGGTTTTGATTTTAGGATTTAGGGTTTGGGTTTTATGGATTTGTGTTTTCAATGTTAGGGTTTCAAGTTTTGGGTTTAGGGTTTGAGTTTTAGGGCTCTAGTGTTTAGTAGAAAAAGTTTAGGGTTAAGTGTTCACGATTCAAATTTTCAAGGGTTTACGGTTTTATCTTTTTTGGTTTAGGGTTTCAATGTTAGGGTATTAGGTTTTCCATGTCAGTGTTTTATATTTTAGGGTTAAGGTTTTAGGGTTTCTTTTTTAGTTTTTAGTGTTTAGGGTTTGGGATTTCGGAATTTATAGTTTAGGGTTTTGTGTTTGGGATTTTCGGTTTTGGGGTGTCAATGTTAGTCTTTTAGGTTTTCCATGTTAGGGTTTTAGGGTTTTACGTTATAGGTTCAAGGGATCTAGTGTTTAATACATAAAGTTTAGGGCTTAGGGTTCACGATTTATGATTTCAAGGGTTTAGGGTTTAAGATTTTATAGTTTGGTTTAGGTTTTAGGGGTTGGGGTTCGGGGCTTGGGGCTTAGAGCTTAGGGTTTAGGGCTTAGGGTTTGGGGTTTGGGGTTTTTGGGTTTAGGGTTTATATTTTTAGGTTTTAGGGTTTAGGGTTCAGGGTTTGGGGTTTGTGGTTTTTGCATTTAGGGTTTATATTTTTCGGTTTTAGGGTTTAGCGTTTTAGGGTTTAGGGTTTCGGGTTTTAGGTTTTAGGGTTTAGGGCTTAGGGTTTTTGGGTTTATGGTTTATTTTTTAGGTTTAGGGTTCTGGGTTTTGGTGTGTCAATGTTAGGGTCTTATGTTTTGGGGTTTAGGGTTTGGGTTTTAGGGTTCTAGTGTTTAGTAGAAAAAGCTTAGGGTTAAGTGTTCAGGATTCAAATTTTCAAGGGTTTACGGTTTTATCGTTTATGGTTCAGGGTTTCAATGTTAGGGTTTTAGGTTTTCCATGTCAGTGTTTTACATTTTAGGGTTTAGGGTTTTGGGTTTTAGGATTTAGGGTTATGGTTTTAGGGTTTATTTTTTAGGTTTTATGGTTTAGGGTTAGGGATTTTGGAATTTATAGTTTAGGGTTTTGTGTTTAGGATTTTGCGTTTTGGGGTGTCAATGTTAGTGTTTTAGGTTTTCCATGTTAGGGTTTTAGGGTTTTACATTTTAGGTTCTAGGGATCTAGTGTTTAATACATAAAGTTTAGGGCTTAGGGTTTACGATTTATGATTTCAAGGGTTTAGGGTTTAGGATTTTATAGTTTGGTGTTTAAGGTTTACTATTTAGGGGTTTAGGTTTTAGGGTTTAGGGTTCTGGGCTTAGGGCTTAGGGTTTAGGGTTTGGGGTTTTTGGGTTTAGGGTTTATATTTTTAGGTTTTAGGGTTTATGGTTCAGGGTTTAGGGTTTTAGGTTTTAGGGTTTAGGGTTCGGGGCTTAGGGCTTAGGGTTTAGGGTTTAGGGTTTAGGGTTTGTGGTTTTTGTGTTTAGGGTTTATATTTTTAGGTTTTAGGGTTTAGCGTCTTAGGCTTTCGGGTTTCTGGTTTTACGTTTTAGGGTTTAGGGTTTTAGGTTTTAGGGTTTTAGGTTTTATTGTGTCAATGCTAGGGTGTTACGTTCTGGGGTTTAGGGTTTTGGGTTTAGGGTTTGGGGTTTTAGGGATCTAGTGTTTAATAGATAAGGTTTAGGGTTTAGGGTTCACGATTTATGATTTCAAGGGTTTCGGGGTTAGGATTTTATAGTTTAGTGCTTAGGGTTTAGGATTTTGGGTTTTAGATTTTAGGGTTTAGGGTTTAGGGTTCGAGGCTTAGGGCTTAGGGTTTAGGGTTTGGGGTTTTTGTGTTTAGGGTTTATATTTTTAGGGTTTAGGGTTTAGGGTTTAGGATTTTGGCTATTATAGTATATGGTTTGGGTTTTTGTGTTTAGGATTTAGGGTTTAAGATTTAGGGTTTCGGCTTTTGTGTTTAGGATTTAGGGTTTGGGGTTTCGTGTTTTGGGGCGTCAATGTTAGGGTTTTATGGTTGTACGTTTTGGGGTTAAGGATTTGGGTTTTAGGGTTCTAGTGTTTAGTAGATACAGTTTAGGGTTAAGTGTTCACGATCCAAATTTTCAATGGTTTAGGGTTTCAATATTAGGTTTTAGGTTTTCCTTGTTAGGGTTTTAGGGTTTTACATTTTAGGGTTTAGGGTTTAGGGTTTTAGGGTTCTAATGTTGAATAGATAAAGTTTAGGGTTTAGGGTTAACGATAAAAAAATCAAGGGTTTTGGGTTTAGGGTTTTATAGTTTAGGGTTTAGAATTGAAATGTTAGAGTTTTAGGTTTTCCATATTAGTGTTTTAGGATTTTACGTTTCTTTGTTAGGATTTTGGGTTTTAGGGTTCTATTGTTTAGTAGATAAAGTTTAGGGTTTACGGTTCATGAATTAGGATTTCAAGGGTTTCGGATTTTGTGTTTAGGATTTAGGGTTTGGGTTTTAAGGATTTGTGTTTTCAATGTTACGGTTTCAAGTTTTGGGTTTAGGGTTTGGGTTTTAGGGCTCTAGTGTCTAGTAAAAAAAGTTTAGGGTTAAATGTTCACGATTCAAATTTTCAAGGGTTTACGGTTTTATCGTTTATGGTTTAGGGTTTCAATGTTAGGGTTTTTGGTTTTCCATGTCAGTGTTTTATATTTTAGGGTTTAGGTTTTAGGGTTTATTTTTTAGGTTTTAGTGGATTTCGGAATTTATAGTTTAGGGTTTTGTGTTTAGGATTTTGGGTTTTGGGATGTCAATGTTAGTGTTTTAGGTTTTCCATATTAGGGTTTTACGTTATAGGTTCTAGGGATCTAGTGTTTAATACATAAAGTTTAGGGCTTAGGGTTCACGATTTATGATTTCAAGGGTTTAGGGTTTAGGATTTTATAGTTTGGTGTTTAAGGTTTACTATTTAGGGTTTTAGGTTTTAGGGTTTAGGGTTCGGGGCTTAGGGCTTAGGGTTTAGGGCTTAGGGTTTAGGGTTTTGGGTTTTTGGGTTTAGGGTTTATATTTTTAGGTTTTAGGGTTTAGGGTTTGTATTTTTCGGTTTTAGGGTTTAGCGTTTTAGGGTTTAGGGTTTCGGGTTTTAGGTTTTAGGGTTTAGGTTTTAGGGTTTATTTTTTAGGTTTTATGGTATAGGGTTAGGGATTTCGGAATTTATAATTTAGGGTTTTGTGTTTAGGATTTAGGGTTTAGGGTTTTGGGTTTTGGGGTGCCAATGTTAGTGTTTTAGGTTTTTCATGTTAGGGTTTTAGGGTTTTACGCTTTAGGTTTTAGGGTATGGGGTTTTAGGGATCCTGTGTTTAATAGATAAAGTTTAGGGTTTAGGGTTCACGACATAAGATGTCAAGGGTTTAGGGTTTAGGATTTTATAGTTTAGTGTTTAGGGTTTTGGATTTAGGGTTTTACGTTATAGGGTTTAGGGTTTAGGGTTTAGGGTTTTAGGGTTTATTTTTTTGGCTTAGTGTTTTGGGTTTTGGTGTGTCAATGTTAGGGTGTTACGTTTTGGGGTTTAGGGTTTGGGGTTTAGGGTATGGGGTTTTAGGGATCTAGTGTTTAATAGATAAAGTTTGGGGTTTAGGGTTAACGATTTATGATTTCAAGGGTTTAGGGTTTAGGATTTTATAATTTAGTATTTAGGGTTTAGGATTTAGGGTTTTAGATTTTCGGGTTTAGGGTTCAAGGCTTAGGGCTTAGGGTTTAGGGTTTAGGGTTTGGGGTTTTGTGTTTAGGGTTAATATATTTAGGTTTTAGGGTTTAGGGTTGAGGATTTTAGATATTGTAGTTTATGGTTTAGGTTTTTGTGTTTAGGATTTAGGGTTTAAGATTTAGGGTTTCGGGTTTTGTGTTTAGGATTTAGGGTTTGGGGTTTCGTGTTTTGGGGCGTCAATGTTAGGGCTTTATGGTTGTACGTTTTGGGATTTAGGATTTGGGTTTTAGGGTTCTAGTGTTAAGTAGATACAGTTTAGGGTTAAGTGTTCATGATCCAAATTTTCAAGGGTTTAGGGTTTCAATATTAGGTTTTAGGTTTTCCATGTTAGGGTTTTAGGGTTTTACATTTTAGGGTTTAGGGTTTAGGGTTTTAGGGTTCTAATGTTCAATAGATAAAGTTTAGGATTTAGGGTTAACGATAAAAAAATCAAGGGTTTTGGGTTTAGGGTTTTATAGTTTAGGGTTTAGAATTTAAATGTTAGAGTTTTAGGTTTTCCATGTTAGTGTTTTAGGGTTTTACGTTTTACCGTTAGGATTTTGGGTTTTAGGGTTCTACTGTTTAATAGATAACGTTTAGGGTTTACGGTTCTTGAATTAGGATTTCAAGGGTTTCGGGTTTTGTGTTTAGGATTTAGGGTTTGGGTTTTAAGGATTTGTGTTTTCAGTGTTAGGGTTTCAAGTTTTGGGTTTAGGGTTTGGGTTTTAGGGCTCTAGTGTTTAGTAGAAAAAGTTTAGGGTTAAGTGTTCACGATTCAAATTTTCAAGGGTTTACGGTTTTATCGTTTATGGTTTAGGGTTTTAATGTTAGGGTTTTACGTTTTCCATGTCAGTGTTTTACATTTTAGGGTTTATTTTTTAAGTTTTAGTATTTAAGGTTTGGGATTTCGGAATTTATAGTTTAGGGTTTTGTGTTTAGGATTTTGGGTTTTGGGGTGTCAATGTTAGTGTTTTAGGTTTTCCATGTTAGGGCTTTAGGGTTTTACGTTTTAGGTTCTAGGGATCTAGTGTTTAATACATAAAGCTTAGGGCTTAGGGTTCACGATTTATGATTTCAAGGGTTTAGGATTTTATAATTTGGTGTTTGAGGTTTACTAATTAGGGTTTTAGGTTTTAGGGTTTGGGGTTCGGGGCTTAGGGCCTAGGGTTTAGGGCTTAGGGTTTAGGGTTTGGGGTTTTTGGGTTTAGGGTTTATATTTTTAGGTTTTAGGGTTTAGGGTTCAGGGTTTGGGGTTTGTGGTTTTTGTATTTAGGGTTTCTATTTTTCGGTTTTAGGGTTTAGCGTTTTAGGTTTAGGGTTTTAGGTTTTAGGGTGTAGGGTTTAGGGTTTTAGGTTTTAGGGTTTATTTTTTAGGTTTAGGGTTTTGGGTTTTGGTGTGTCAATGTTAGGGTGTTACGTTTTGGGGTTTAGGGTTTGGGTTTTAGGGTTCTAGTGTTTAGTAGAAAAAGCTTAGGGTTAAGTGTTCACGATTCAAATTTTCAAGGGTTTACGGTTTTATCGTTTATGGTTCACATTTTCAAAGTTAGGGTTTTAGATTTTCCATGTTAGTGTTTTACATTTTAGGGTTTAGGGTTTCGGGTTTTAGGATTTAGGGTTAAGGTTTTAGGGTTTATTTTTTAGGTTTTATGGTTTAGGGTTTGGGATTTCGGAATTTATAGTTTAAGGTTTTGTGTTTAGGATTTAGGGTTTTGGGTTTTTGGTTTTTGGGTGCCAATGTTAGTGTTTTAGGTTTTTCATGTTTGGGTTTTAGGGTTTTACTCTTTAGGTTTTAGGGTATGGGGTTTTAGGGATCCTGTTTTTAATAGATAAAGTTTAGGGTTTAGGGTTCACGACATATGATTTCAAGCTTAGGATTTTATTGTTTAGTGTTTAGGGTTTTGGATTTAGGGTTTTAGGTTTTAGGGTTTAGGGTTTAGGGTTTTAGGGTTTATTTTTTACGTTTAGGGTTTTGGGTTTTGGTGTGTCAATGTTAGGGTGTTACGTTCTGGGGTTTAGGGTTTGGGGTTTAGGGTATGGGGTTTTAGGGATCTAGGGTTTAATAGGTAAAGCTTAGGGTTTAGGGTTAACGATTTATGATTTCAAGAGTTTAAGGTTTAGGATTTTATAGTTTAGACTTTAGGGTTTGGGATTTAGGGTTTTAGATTTTAGGGTTTAGGGTTCAAGGCTTAGGGCTTAGGGTTTAGGGTTTAGGGTTTGGGGTTTTGTGTTTAGGGTTTATATTTTTAGGTTTTAGGGTTTAGGGTTTAGGATTTTGCCTATTATAGTTTAGGGTTTAGGTTTTTGTGTTTAGGATTTAGGGTTTAAGATTTAGGGTTTGGGGTTTTGTGTTTAGGATTTAGGGTTTTACATTTTCGGTTTTAGGGTATATGGTTTTACAGATCTAGTGTTTAATATATAAAGTTTAGGGTGTAGGGTTCACGGTTTGTGATTTCAGGGGTTTAGGGTTTAGGATTTTATAGTTTAGTGTTTAGGGTTTAGGAATTAGGGGTTTAGGTTTTAGGGTTTAGGTTTTGGGGCTTAGGGCTTAGGGTTTAGGGTTTAGGGTTTGTGGTTTTTGTGTCTAGGGTTTATATTTTTAGGTTATAGGGTTTAGCATTTTAGGGTAAAGGGTTTCTGGTTTTAGGTTTTAGGGTTTAGGGTTTAGGGTTTTAGGATTTAGGGTTTTGGGTTTTGGTGTGTCAATGTTAGGGTGTTACGTTCTGGGTCTAGGGTTTGGGGTTTAGGGTATGGGGATTTTGGGATCTAGTGTTTAATAGGTAAAGTTTAGGGTTTAGGGTTCACGATTTATGATTTCAAGGGTTTAGGGATTAGGCTTTTATAGTTTAGTGCTTAGGGTTTAGGATTTTGGGTTTTAGATTTATGGGTTTAGGGTTCGAGGCTTAGGGCTTACGGTTTAGGGTTTGGGGTTTTTGTGTTTAGGGTTTATATTTTTAGGTTTTAGGGTTTAGGGTTTAGGATTTTGGCTATTATAGTCTATGGTTTCAGTTTTTGGGTTTTGGATTTATGGTTTAAGATTTAGGATTTCGGGTTTTGTGTGTAGGATTTAAAGTTTGGGGTTTCGTGTTTTGGGGCGTCAATGTTAGGGTTTTATGGTTGTACATTTTGGGGTTCAGGATTTGGGTTTTAGGGTCCTAGTGTTTAGTAGATACAGTTTAGGGTTAAGTGTTCACGATCCAAATTTTCAAGGGTTTAGGGTTCAATATTAGGTTTTAGGTTTTCCATGTTAGGGTTTTAGGGTTTTACATTTTAGGGTTTAGGGTTTAAGGTTTTAGGGTTCTAATGTTCAATAGATAAAGTTTAGGGTTTAGGGTTAACGATAAAAAAATCAAGGGTTTCTGGTTTAGGGTTTTATAGTTTAGGGTTTAGAATTGAAATGTTAGAGTTTTAGGTTTTCCATGTTAGTGTTTTAGGGTTTTACGTTTTACTGTTAGGATTTTGGGTTTTAGGGTTCTATTGTTTAATAGATAATGTTTAGGGTTTACGGTTCATGAATTAGGATTTCAAGGGTTTCGGGTTTTATGTTCAGGATTTTGGGTTTGGGTTTAAAGGATTTGTGTTTTCAATGTTAGGGTTTCAAGTTTTGGGTTTAGGGTTTGGGTTTTAGGGCTCTAGTGTTTAGCAGAAAAAGTTTAGGATTAAGTGTTCACGATTCAAATTTTCAAGGGTTTACGGTTTTATCGTTTATGGTTTAGGGTTTCAATGTTAGGGTTTTAGGTTTTCCATGTCAGTGTTTTATATTTTAGGGTTTAGGTTTTAGGGTTTATTTTTTAGGTTTTAGTGTTTAGGGTTTGGGATTTCGGAATTTATAGTTTAGGGTTTTGTGTTTAGGATTTTGAGTTTTGGGGTGTCAATGATGGTGTTTTAGGTTTTCCATGTTAGGGCTTTCGGGTTTTACGTTTTAGGTTCTAGGGATCTAGTGTTTAATACATAAAGCTTAGGTTTATGATTTCAAGGGTTTAGGATTTTATAGTATGGTGTTTAAGGTTTACTATTTAGGGTTTTAGGTTTTAGGGTTTAGGGTTTGGGGCTTAGGGCTTAGGGTTTAGGGCTAAGGGTTCGGGGTTTGGGGTTTTTGGGTATAGGGTTTATATTTTTTGGTTTTAGGGTTTAGCGTTTTAGGGTTTAGGGTTTCGGGTTTTAGGTTTTAGGGTTTAGGGTTTAGGGTTTTAGGTTTTAGGGTTTATTTTTTAGGTTTAGGGTTTTGGGTTTTGGTGTGTCAATGTTAGGGTGTTACGTTTTGGGGTTTAGGGTTTGGGTTTTAGGGTTCTAGTGTTTAGTAGAAAAAGCTTGGGGTTAATTGTTCACGATTCAAATTTTCAAGGGTTTACGGTTTTATCGTTTATGGTTCAGGGTTTCAATGTTAGGGTTTTAGGTTTTCCATGTTAGTGTTTTACATTTTAGGATTTAGGGTTTCGGGTTTTAGGATTTAGGGTTAAGGTTTTATGGTTTATTCTTTAGGTTTTATGGTTTAGGGTTTGGGATTTCGGAATTTATAGTTTAAGGTTTTGTGTTTAGGATTTAGGGTCTAGGGATTTGGGTTTTCGGGTGCCAATGTTAGTTTTTAGGTTTTTCATGTTAGGGTTTTAGGGTTTTACGCTTTAGGTTTAGGGAATGGGGTTTTAGGGATCCTGTGTTTAATAGATAAAGTTTAGGGTTTAGGGTTCACGACATATGATTTCAAGGGTTTAGGATTTTCTAGTTTAGTGTTTAGGGTTTTGGATTTGGGGTTTAGCGTTTAGGGTCTTAGGCTTTATTTTTTTGGTTTAGGGTTTTGGTGTGTCAATGTTAGGGTGTTACATTCTGGGGTCTAGGGTATGGGGTTTTAGGTATCTAGTGTTTAATAGATAAAGTTTAGGGTTTAGGGTTAACGATTTATGATTTCAAGGGTTTAGGATTTTATGGTTTAGTATTTAGGGTTTAGGATTTAGGGTTTTAGATTTTAGGGTTTAGGGTTCAAGGCTTAGGGCTTAGGGTTTAGGGTTTAGGGTTTAGGGTTTGGGGTTTTTGTGTTTAGGGTTTATATTTTTAGGTTTTAGGGTTTAGGGTTTAGGATTTTGGCTATTATAGTTTAGGGTTTAGGTTTTTGTGTTTAGGATTTAGGGTTTAAGATTTAGGGTTTCGGGTTTTGTGTTTAGGATTTAGGGTTTAGGGTTTCGTGTTTTGGGGCATCAATGTTTAGGGTTTATATTTTTAGGTTTTAGGGTTTAGCGTTTTAGGGTTTAGGGTTTCGGGTTTTAGGTTTTAGGATTTAGGGTTTACGGTTTTATGTTTTAGGTTTTAGGGTTTATATTTTAGGTTTAGGGTTTTGGGTTTTGGTGTGTCAATGTCAGGGTGTTACGCTCTGGGGTTTACGGTATGGGATTTTAGGGATCTAGTGTTTAGTAGATAAAGTTTAGGGTTTTGGGTTCACGATTTATGATTTCAAGGGTTAAGGCTTTAGGATTTTATAGTTTAGTATTTAGGGTTTAGGATTTTGGGTTTTAGATTTTAGGGTTTAGGGTTCGAGGCTTAGGGCTTAGGGTTTGGGGTTTAGGGTTTAGGGTTTGGGGTTTCTGTGTTTAGGGTTTATATTTTTAGGTTTTAGGGTTTAGGGTTTAGGATTTTGTCTACTATAGTTTAGGGTTTAGGCTTTTGTCTTTAGGGTTTAGGGTTTAAGATTTAGGGTTTTGTGTTTTATGTTTAAGATTTTGGGTTTAGGGTTTCGTGTTTTGGGACGTCAATGCTAGGGTTTATGGTTTTACGTTTTGGGGTTTAGGGTTTGGGTTTTAGGGTTCTAGTGTTTAATAGATATAGTTTAGGGTTAAGTGTTCACGATTCAAATTTTCAAGGGTTTACGATTTTATCGTTTATGGTTCAGGGTTTCAATGTTAGGGTTTTAGGTTTTCCATGTTACTGTTTTACATTTTAGGGTTTAAGGTTTGGGGTTTTAGGATATATGGTTAAGGTTTTAGGGTTTATTTTTTAGGTTTTAGGGTTTAGGGTTTGGGATTTCGGAATTTATAGTTTAAGGTTTTGTGTTTAGGATTTAGGGTTTTGGGTTTTGGGGTGCCAATCTTAGTGTTTTAGGTTTTCCATGTTAGGGTTTTAGGGTTTTACGTTTTAGGTTTTAGGGTATGTGGTTTTAGGGATCTAGTGTTTAATAGATAACGTTTGGGGTGTAGGGTTCACGGTTTATGATTTCAGGGGTTTAGGGTATAGGATTTTATAGTTTGGTGTTTAGGGTTTAGGATTTAGGGTTTTCTGTTTTAGGGTTTAGGGTTCGGGGATTAGGGCTTAGGCTTTAGGGTTTAGGGTTTGTGGTTTTTGTGTTTAGGGTTTATATTTTTAGGTTTTAGGGTTTAGCGTTTTAGGGTTTAGGGTTTCTGGTTTTAGGTTTTGGGGTTTAGGGTTTAGGGTTTTAGGTTTTTGGGTTTTGGGTTTTGGTGTGTCAATGTTAGGGTGTTACGTTCTGGGGTTTAGGGTTTGGGGTTTTAGGGAACTAGTGTTTAATAGATAAAGTTTGGGGTTTAGGGTTCACGATTTATGATTTCAAGGGTTTAGGGGTTAGGATTTTATAGTTTAGTGCTTAGGGTTTAGGATTTTGGGTTTTAGATTTTAGGGTTTAGGGTTCGAGGCTTAGGGCTTAGGGTTTAGGGTTTGGGGTTTTTGTGTTTAGGGTTTATATTTTTAGGTTTTAGGGTTTAGCGTTTAGGATTTTGGCCATTATACTTTATGGTTTAGGTTTTTGTGTTTAGAATTTAGGGTTTAAGATTTAGGGTTTCGGGTTTTGTGTTTAGGATTTAGGGTTTGTGGTTTCGTGTTTAGGGGCGTCAATGTTAGGGTTTTATGGTTGTACGTTTTAGGGTTTAGGATTTGGGTTTTAGGGTTCTAGTGTTTGGCAGATACAGTTTAGGGTTAAGTGTTCACGATCCAAATTTTCAAGGGTTTAGGGTTTCAATATTAGGTTTTAGGTTTTCCATGTTAGGGTTTTAGGGTTTTACATTTTAGGGGTTAGGGTTTAGGGTTTTAGGGTTCTAACGTTCAATAGATAAAGTTTAGGGTTTAGGGTTAACGATAAAAAAATCAAGGGTTTTGGGTTTAGGGTTTTATAGTTTAGGGTTTAGAATTGAAATGTTAGAGTTTTAGGTTTTCCATGTTAGTGCTTTAGGGTTTTACGTTTTACTGTTAGGATTTTGGATTTTAGGGTTCTATTGTTTAATAGATAAAGTTTAGGATTTTGGGTTTTAGATTTTAGGGTTTAGGGTTCGAGGCTTAGGGTTTAGGGTTTAGGGTTTAGGGTTTAGGGTTTGGGGTTTTTGTGTTTAGGGTTTATATTTTTAGGTTTTAGGGTTTAGGGTTTAGGATTTTGGCTATTATAGTTTAAGGTTTAGGTTTTTGTGTTTAGGATTTAGGGTTTAAGGTTTAGGGCTTAGGGTTTAGGGTTTAGGTTTTAGGGTTTAGGGTTTAGGGTTTTAGGATTTAGGGTTTTGGGTTTTGGTGTGTCAATGTTAGGGTGTTACGTTCTGGGGTTTAGGGTTTGGGGTTTTAGGGTTTAGGGTTCACGATTTATGATTTCAAGGGTTTAGGAGCCAGGATTTTATAGTTTAGTGATTAGGGTTTAGGATTCTGGATTTTAGATTTTCGGGTTTAGGGTTTAGGGTTCGAGGCTTAGGGCTTAGGGTTTAGGGTTTGGGGTTTTTTTGTTTAGGGTTTATATTTTTAGGTTTTAGGGTTTAGCGTTTAGGATTTTGGCTATTATAGTTTATGGTTTAGGTTTCTGTGTTTAGGATTTAGGGTTTAAGCTTTAGGGTTCTGGTTTTGTGTTTTGGATTTTGGATTTAGGGTTTCGTGTTTGGGACGTCAATGTTTGGGTTTATGGTTTTACGTTTTGGAGTTTAGGGTTTGGGTTTTAGGGTTCTAGTGTTTAGTAGATATAGTTTAGGGTTAAGTGTTCACGATTCAAATTTTCAACGGTTTACGATTTTATCGTTTATGGTTCAGGGTTTCAATGTTAGGGTTTTTGGTTTTCCATGTTAGTGTTTCACATTTAAGTTTTCAGGTTTGGGGTTTTAGGATATATGGTTGAGGTTTTAGGGTTTATTTTTTAGGTTTTAGGGTTTAGGGTTTTGGATTTCGGAATTTATAGTTTAGGGTTTTGTGTTTAGGATTTAGGGTTTTGGGTTTTGGGGTGCCAATCTTAGTGTTTTAGGTTTTCTATGTTATAGGGGTTTAGGGTTTTATGTTTTCGGTTTTAGGGTATGTGGTTTTAGGGATCTAGTGTTTAATATATAAAGTTTGGGGTGTAGGGTTCACGGTTTATGATTTCAAGGGTTTAGGGTTTAGGATTTTATAGTTTAGTGTTTAGGGTTTAGGAATTAGGGGTTTAGGTTTTAGGGTTTAGGTTTAGGGGCTTAGGGCTTAGGGTTTAGGGTTTAGGGTTTAGGGTTTGTGGTTTTTGTGTCTAGGGTTTATATTTTTTAGGTTTTAGGGTTTAGCGTTTTAGGGTTAAGGGTTTCTAGTTTTAGGTTTTAGGGTTTAGGGTTTAGGGTTTTAGGTTTTAGGGTTTTGGGTTTTGGTGTGTCAATGTTCGGGTGTTACGTTCTGGGTTTAGGGTTTGGGGTTTAGGGTATGGGGATTTTGGGATCTAGTGTTTAATAGATAAAGTTTAGGGTTTAGGGTTCACGATTTATGATTTCAAGGGTTTAGGGATTCGGCTTTTATAGTTTAGTGCTTAGGGTTTAGGATTTTGGGTTTTAGATTTTTGGGTTTAGGGTTCGAGGCTTAGGGCTTAGGGTTTAGGGTATGGGGTTTTTGTGTTTAGGGTTTATATTTTTAGGTTTTAGGGTTTAGGGTTTAGGATTTTGGCTATTATAGTCTATGGTTTAGGTTTTTGTGTTTAGGATTTAGGGTTTAAGATTTAGGATTTCGGGTTTTGTGTGTAGGATTTAAAGTTTGGGGGTTTTCGTGTTTTGGGCGTCAATGTTAGGGTTTTTATGGTTGTACGTTTTGGGGTTCAGGATTTGGGTTTTAGGGTTCTAGTGTTTAGTAGATACAGTTTAGGGTTAAGTGTTCGCGATCCAAATTTTCAAGGGTTTAGGGTTTCAATATTAGGTTTTAGGTTTTCCATGTTAGGGTTTTAGGGTTTTACATTTTAGGGTTTAGGGTTTAGGGTTTTAGGGTTCTAATGTTCAATAGATAAAGTTTAGGGTTTAGGGTTAACGATAAAAAAATCAAGGGTTTTGGGTTTAGGGTTTTATAGTTTAGGGTTTAGAATTGAAATGTTAGAGTTTTAGGGTTTAGGGTTTGCGGTTTTACGTTTTAGGTTTTAGGGTATGTAGTTTTAGGGATCTAGTGTTTAATAGATAACGTTTAGGGTTTACGGTTCATGAATTAGGATTTCAAGGGTTTCGGGTTTTATGTTCAGGAGGGTTTAGGGTTTAGGGTTTAGGGTTTGGGGTTTTTGTGTTTAGGGTTTATATTTTTAGGTTTTAGGGTTTAGGGTTTAGGATTTTGGCTATTATAGTTTAGGGTTTAGGTTTTTGTGTTTAGGATTTAGGGTTTAAGATTTAGGGTTTCGGGTTTTGTGTTTAGGATTTTGGCATTGGGGTTTCGTGTTTTGGTACGTCAACGTTAGGGTTTATGGTTTTACGTTTTGGGGTTTAGGGTTTGGGTTTTAGGGTTCTAGTGTTTAGTAGATATAGTTTAGGGTTAAGTGTTCACGATTCAAATTTTCAACGGTTTACGATTTTATCGTTTATGGTTCAGGGTTTCAATGTTAGGGTTTTAGGTTTTCCATGTTAGTGTTTTACATTTTAGGGTTTAAGGTTTGGGGTTTTAGGATTTATGGTTAAGGTTTTAGGGTTTATTTTTTAGGTTTTAGGGTTTAGGGTTTGGGATTTCGGAATTTATAGTTTAGGGTTTTGTGTTTAGGACTTAGGGTTTTGGGTTTTGGGGTGCCAATCTTAGTGTTTTAGGTTTTCCATGTTAGGGTTTTAGGGTTTTACGTTTTAGGTTTTAGGGTATGTGGTTTTAGGGATCTAGTGTTTAATAGATAAAGTTTAGGGTTTAGGGTTCATGATTTATGATTTCAGGGGTTTAGGGCTTAGGATTTTATAGTTTAGTGTTTAGGGTTTAGGATTTAGGGTTTTAGGTTTTAAGGTTTAGGGTTCGGGGCTTTGGGCTTACGGTTTAGGGTTTAGGGTTTAGGGTTTGTGGTTTTTGTGTTTAGGGTTTATATTTTTAGGTTTTAGGGTTTAGCGTTTTAGGGTTTTGGGCTTCTGGTTTTAGGTTTTAGGGTTTAGGGTTTAGGGTTTTAGGTTTTAGTGTTTTCGGTTTTGGTGTGTCAATGTTAGGGTGTTACGTTTTGGGGTTTAGGGTTTGGGGTTTTAGGGTTTAGGGTTGACGATTTATGATTTCAAGGGTTTAGGAGCCAGGATTTTATAGTTTAGTGCTTAGGGTTTAGGATTCTGGATTTTAGATTTTCGGGTTTAGGGTTCGAGGCTTAAGGCTTAGGGTTTAGGGTTTGGGGTTTTTTTGTTTAGGGTTTATATTTTTAGGTTTTAGGGTTTAGCGTTTAGGATTTTGGCTATTATAGTTTATGGTTTAGGTTTCTGTGTTTAGGATTTAGGGTTTAAGCTTTAGGGTTCTGGTTTTGTGTTTAGGATTTTGGATTTAGGGTTTCGTGTTTAGGACGTCAATGTTAGGGTTTATGGTTTTACGTTTTGGGGTTTAGGGTTTGGGTTTTAGGGTTCTAGTGTTTAGTAGATATAGTTTAGGGTTAAGTGTTCACGATTCAAATTTTCAACGGTTTACGATTTTATCGTTTATGGTTCAGGGTTTCAATGTTAGGGTTTTTGGTTTTCCATGTTAGTGTTTTACATTTTAGTTTTAAGGTTTGGGGTTTTAGGATATATGGTTGAGGTTTTAGGGTTTATTTTTTAGGTTTTAGGGTTTTTGATTTCGGAATTTATAGTTTAGGGTTTTGTGTTTAGGATTTAGGGTTTTGGGTTTTGGGGTGCCAATCTTACTGTTTTAGGTTTTCTATGTTAGGGGTTTAGGGTTTTATGTTTTCGGTTTTAGGGTATGTGGTTTTAGGGATCTAGTGTTTAATATATAAAGTTTAGGGTGTACGGTTCACGGTTTATGATTTCAGGGGTTTAGGGTTTGGGATTTTATAGTTTAGTGTTTAGGGTTTAGGAATTAGGGGCTTAGGTTTTAGGGTTTAGGTTTCGGGGCTTAGGGCTTAGGGTTTAGGGTTTAGGGTTTAGGGTTTGTGGTTTTCGTGTCTAGGGTTTATATTTTTAGGTTTTAGGGTTTAGCGTTTTAGGGTTAAGGGTTTCTAGTTTTAGGTTTTAGGGTTTAGGGTTTAGGGTTTTAGGTTTTAGGGTTTTGGGTTTTGGCGTGTCAATGTTAGGGTGTTACGTTCTGGGTTTAGGGTTTGGGGTTTAGGGTATGGGGATTTTGGGATCTAGTGTTTAATAGATAAAGTTTAGGGTTTAGGGTTCACGATTTATGATTTCAAGGGTTTAGGGATTAGGCTTTTATAGTTTAGTGCTTAGGGTTTAGGATTTTGGGTTTTAGATTTTTGGGTTTAGGGTTCGAGGCTTAGGGCTTAGGGTTTAGGGTTTGGGGTTTTTGTGTTTAGGGTTTATATTTTTAGGTTTTAGGGTTTAGGGTTTAGGATTTTGGCTATTATAGTCTATGGTTTAGGTTTTTGTGTTTAGGATTTAGGGTTTAAGATTTAGGATTTCAGGTTTTGTGTGTAGGATTTAATGTTTGGGGTTTCGTGTTTTGGGGCGTCAATGTTAGGGTTTTATGGTTGTACGTTTTGGGGTTCAAGATTTGGGTTTTAGGGTTCTAGTGTTTAGTAGATACAGTTTAGGGTTAAGCGTTCACGATCCAAATTTTCAAGGGTTTAGGGTTTCAATATTAGGTTTTAGGTTTTCCATGTTAGGGTTTTAGGGTTTTACATTTTAGGGTTTAGGGTTTAGGGTTTTAGGGTTCTAATGTTCAATAGATAAAATTTAGGGTTTAGGGTTAACGATAAAAAAATCAAGGGTTTTGGGTTTAGGGTTTTATAGTTTAGGGTTTAGAATTGAAATGTTTGAGTTTTAGGTTTTCCATGTTAGTGTTTTAGGGTTTTACGTTTTACTGTTAGGATTTTGGGTTTTAGGGTTCTACTGTTTAATAGATAATGTTTAGGGTTTACGGTTCATGAATTAGGATTTCAAGGGTTTCGGGTTTTATGTTCAGGAGGGTTTAGGGTTTAGGGTTTAGGGTTTGGGGTTTTTGTGTTTAGGGTTTATATTTTTAGGTTTTAGGGTTTAGGGTTTAGGATTTTGGCTATTATAGTTTAGGGTTTAGGTTTTTGTCTTTAGGATTTAGGGTTTAAGATTTAGGGTTTCGGGTTTTGTGTTTAGGATTTTGGCATTGGGGTTTCGTGTTTTGGTACGTCAACGTTAGGGTTTATGGTTTTACGTTTTGGGGTTTAGGGTTTGGGTTTTAGGGTTCTAGTGTTTAGTAGATATAGTTTAGGGTTAAGTGTTCACGATTCAAATTTTCAACGGTTTACGATTTTATCGTTTATGGTTCAGGGTTTCAATGTTAGGGTTTTAGGTTTTCCATGTTAGTGTTTTACATTTTAGGGTTTAAGGTTTGGGGTTTTAGGATTTAATGGTTAAGGTTTTAGGGTTTATTTTTTAGGTTTTTAGGGTTTAGGGTTTGGGATTTCGGAATTTATAGTTTAGGGTTTTGTGTTTAGGACTTAGGGTTTTGGGTTTTGGGGTGCCAATCTTAGTGTTTTAGGTTTTCCATGTTAGGGTTTTAGGGTTTTACGGTTTAGGTTTTAGGGTATGTGGTTTTAGGGATCTAGTGTTTAATAGATAAAGTTTAGGGTTTAGGGTTCATGATTTATGATTTCATGGGTTTAGGGCTTAGGATTTTATAGTTTAGTGTTTAGGGTTTAGGATTTAGGGTTTTAGGTTTTAAGGTTTAGGGTTCGGGGCTTTGGGCTTAGGGTTTAGGGTTTGTGGTTTTTGTGTTTAGGGTTTATATTTTTAGTTTTTAGGGTTTAGCGTTTTAGGGTTTTGGGCTTCTGGTTTTAGGTTTTAGGGTTTAGGGTTTTAGGTTTTAGGGTTTTCGGTTTTGGTGTGTCAATGTTAGGGTGTTACGTTCTGGGGTTTAGGGCTTGGAGTTTTAGGGTTTAGGGTTCACGATTTATGATTTCAAGGGTTTAGGAGCCAGGATTTTATAGTTTAGTGCTTAGGGTTTAGGATTCTGGATTTTAGATTTTCGGGTTTAGGGTTTAGGGTTCGAGGCTTAGGGCTTAGGGTTTAGGGTTTGGGGTTTATTTGTTTGGGGTTTATATTTTTAGGTTTTAGGGTTTAGCGTTTAGGATTTTGGCTATTATAGTTTATGGTTTAGGTTTCTGTGTTTAGGATTTAGGGTTTAAGCTTTAGGGTTCTGGTTTTGTGTTTAGGATTTTGGATTTAGGGTTTCGTGTTTGGGACGTCAATGTTAGGGTTTATGGTTTTACGTTTTGGGGTTTAGGGTTTGGGTTTTAGGGTTCTAGTGTTTAGTAGATATAGTTTAGGGTTAAGTGTTCACGATTCAAATTTTCAACGGTTTACGATTTTATCGTTTATGGTTCAGGGTTTCAATATTAGGGTTTTAGGTTTTCCATGTTAGTGTTTTACATTTTAGTTTTAAGGTTTGGGGTTTTAGGATATATGGTTGAGGTTTTAGGGTTTATTTTTTTAGGTTTTAGGGTTTAGGGTTTTGGATTTGAATTTATAGTTTAGGGTTTTGTGTTTAGGATTTAGGGTTTTGGGTTTTGGGGGTGCCAATCTTAGTGTTTTAGGTTTTCTATGTTAGGGGATTTAGGGTTTTATGTTTTTCGGTTTTAGGGTATGTGGTTTTAGGGATCTAGTGTTTAATATATAAAGTTTAGGGTGTAGGGTTCACGGTTTATGATTTGGGGGTTTAGGGTTTAGGATTTTATAGTTTAGTGTTTAGGGTTTAGGAATTAGGGGTTTAGGTTTTAGGGTTTAGGTTTAGGGGGCTTAGGGCTTAGGGTTTAGGGTTTAGGGTTTAGGGTTTGTGGTTTTTGTGTCTAGGGTTTTATATTTTTTAGGTTTTTAGGGTTTAGCGTTTTAGGGTTAAGGGTTTCTAGTTTTAGGTTTTAGGGTTTAGGGTTTAGGGTTTTAGGTTTTAGGGTTTTGGGTTTTGGTGTGTCAATGTTAGGGTGTTACGTTCTGGGTTTAGGGTTTGGGGTTTAGGGTATGGGGATTTTGGGATCTAGTGTTTAATAGATAAAGTTTAGGGTTTAGGGTTCACGATTTATGATTTCAAGGGTTTAGGGGATTAGGCTTTTATAGTTTAGTGCTTAGGGTTTAGGATTTTGGGTTTTTAGATTTTTGGGTTTAGGGTTCGAGGCTTAGGGCGTAGGGTTTAGGGTTTGGGGTTTTTGTGTTTAGGGTTTATATTTTTAGGTTTTAGGGTTTAGGGTTTAGGATTTTGGCTATTATAGTCTATGGTTTAGGTTTTTGTGTTTAGGATTTAGGGTTTAAGATTTAGGATTTCGGGTTTTGTGTGTAGGATTTAAAGTTTGGGGTTTCGTGTTTTGGGGCGTCAATGTTAGGGTTTTATGGTTGTACGTTTTGGGGTTCAGGATTTGGGTTTTAGGGTTCTAGTGTTTAGTAGATACAGTTTAGGGTTAAGTGTTCACGATCCAAATTTTCAAGGGTTTAGGGTTTCAATATTAGGTTTTAGGTTTTCCATGTTAGGGTTTTAGGGTTTTACATTTTAGGGTTTAGGGTTTAGGGTTTTAGGGTTCTAATGTTCAATAGATAAAGTTTAGGGTTTTGGGTTAACGATAAAAAAATCAAGGGTTTTGGGTTTAGGGTTTTATAGTTTAGGGTTTAGAATTGAAATGTTTGAGTTTTAGGTTTTCCATGTTAGTGTTTTAGGGTTTTACGTTTTACTGTTAGGATTTTGGGTTTTAGGGTTCTACTGTTTAATAGATAATGTTTAGGGTTTACGGTTCATGAATTAGGATTTCAAGGGTTTCGGGTTTTATGTTCAGGAGGGTTTAGGGTTTAGGGTTTAGGGTTTGGGGTTTTTGTGTTTAGGGTTTATATTTTTAGGTTTTAGGATTTAGGGTTTAGGATTTTGGCTATTATAGTTTAGGGTTTAGGTTTTTGTGTTTAGGATTTAGGGTTTAAGATTTAGGGTTTCGGGTTTTGTGTTTAGGATTTTGGCATTGGGGTTTCGTGTTTTGGTACGTCAACGGTAGGGTTTATGGTTTTACGTTTTGGGGTTTAGGGTTTGGGTTTTAGGGTTCTAGTGTTTAGTAGATATAGTTTAGGGTTAAGTGTTCATGATTCAAATTTTCAACGGTTTACTATTTTATCGTTTACGGTTCAGGGTTTCAATGTTAGGGTTTTAGGTTTTCCATGTTAGTGTTTTACATTTTAGGGTTTAAGGTTTGGGGTTTTAGGATTTATGGTTAAGGTTTTAGGGTTTATTTTTTAGGTTTTAGGGTTTAGGGTTTGGGATTTCGGAATTTATAGTTTAGGGTTTTGTGTTTAGGACTTAGGGTTTTGGGTTTTGGGGTGCCAATCTTAGTGTTTTAGGTTTTCCATGTTAGGGTTTTTAGGGTTTTACGTTTTAGGTTTTAGGGTATGTGGTTTTAGGGATCTAGTGTTTAATAGATAAAGTTTCGGGGTTTAGGGTTCATGATTTATGATTTCAGGGGTTTAGGGCTTAGGATTTTATAGTTTAGTGTTTAGGGTTTGGGATTTAGGGTTTTAGGTTTTAAGGTTTAGGGTTCGGGGTTTTGTGCTTTGGGTTTAGGGTTTAGGGTTTAGGGTTTGTGGTTTTTGTGTTTAGGGTTTATATTTTTAGGTTTTAGGGTTTAGCGTTTTAGGGTTTTGGGCTTCTGGTTTTAGGTTTTAGGGTTTAGGGTTTAGGGTTTTAGGTTTTAGTGTTTTCGGTTTTGGTGTGTCAATGTTAGGGTGTTACGTTCTGGGGTTTAGGGTTTGGGGTTTTAGGGTTTCGGGTTCAGGATTTATGATTTCAAGGGTTTAGGAGCCAGGATTTTATAGTTTAGTGCTTAGGGTTTAGGATTCTGGATTTTTAGATTTTTCGGGTTTAGGGTTCGAGGCTTAGGGGCTTAGGGTTTAGGGTTTGGGGTTTTTTTTGTTTAGGGTTTATATTTTTTTAGGTTTTAGGGTTTAGCGTTTAGGATTTTGGCTATTATAGTTTATGGTTTAGGTTTCTGTGTTTAGGATTTAGGGTTTAAGCTTTAGGGTTCTGGTTTTGTGTTTAGGATTTTGGATTTAGGGTTTCGTGTTTGGGACGTCAATGTTAGGGTTTATGGTTTTACGTTTTGGGGTTTAGGGTTTGGGTTTTAGGGTTCTAGTGTTTAGTAGATATAGTTTAGGGTTAAGTGTTCACGATTCAAATTTTCAACGGTTTACGATTTTATCGTTTATGGTTCAGGGTTTCAATATTAGGGTTTTAGGTTTTCCATGTTAGTGTTTTACATTTTAGTTTTAAGGTTTGGGGTTTTAGGATATATGGTTGAGGTTTTAGGGTTTATTTTTTAGGTTTTAGGGTTTAGGGTTTTGGATTTCGGAATTTATAGTTTAGGGTTTTGTGTTTAGGATTTAGGGTTTTGGGTTTTGGGGTGCCAATCTTAGTGTTTTAGGTTTTCTATGTTAGGGATTTAGGGTTTTATGTTTTCGGTTTTAGGGTATGTGGTTTTAGGGATCTAGTGTTTAATATATAAAGTTTAGGGTGTAGGGTTCACGGTTTATGATTTCAGGGGTTTAGGGTTTAGGATTTTATAGTTTAGTGTTTAGGGTTTAGGAATTAGGGGTTTAGGTTTTAGGGTTTAGGTTTCGGGGCTTAGGGCTTAGGGTTTAGGGTTTAGGGTTTAGGGTTTGTGGTTTTTGTGTCTAGGGTTTATATTTTTAGGTTTTAGGGTTTAGCGTTTTAGGGTTAAGGGTTTCTAGTTTTAGGTTTTAGGGTTTAGGGTTTAGGGTTTTAGGTTTTAGGGTTTTGGGTTTTGGTGTGTCAATGTTAGGGTGTTACGTTCTAGGTTTAGGGTTTGGGGTTTAGGGTATGGGGATTTTGGGATCGAGTGTTTAATAGATAAAGTTTAGGGTTTAGGGTTCACGATTTATGATTTCAAGGGTTTAGGGATTAGGCTTTTATAGTTTAGTGCTTAGGGTTTAGGATTTTGGGTTTTAGATTTTTGGGTTTAGGGTTCGAGGCTTAGGGCGTAGGGTTTAGGGTTTGGGGTTTTTGTGTTTAGGGTTTATATTTTTAGGTTTTAGGGTTTAGGGTTTAGGATTTTGGCTATTATAGTCTATGGTTTAGGTTTTTGTGTTTAGGATTTAGGGTTTAAGATTTAGGATTTCGGGTTTTGTGTGTAGGATTTAAAGTTTGGGGTTTCGTGTTTTGGGGCGTCAATGTTAGGGTTTTATGGTTGTACGTTTTGGGGTTCAGGATTTGGGTTTTAGGGTTCTAGTGTTTAGTAGATACAGTTTAGGGTTAAGTGTTCACGATCCAAATTTTCAAGGGTTTAGGGTTTCAATATTAGGTTTTAGGTTTTCCATGTTAGGGTTTTAGGGTTTTACATTTTAGGGTTTAGGGTTTAGGGTTTTAGGGTTCTAATGTTCAATAGATAAAGTTTAGGGTTTTGGGTTAACGATAAAAAAATCAAGGGTTTTGGGTTTAGGGTTTTATAGTTTAGGGTTTAGAATTGAAATGTTTGAGTTTTAGGTTTTCCATGTTAGTGTTTTAGGGTTTTACGTTTTACTGTTAGGATTTTGGGTTTTAGGGTTCTACTGTTTAATAGATAATGTTTAGGGTTTACGGTTCATGAATTAGGATTTCAAGGGTTTCGGGTTTTATGTTCAGGAGGGTTTAGGGTTTAGGGTTTAGGGTTTGGGGTTTTTTGTGTTTAGGGTTTATATTTTTTAGGTTTTAGGGATTTAGGGTTTAGGATTTTGGCTATTATAGTTTAGGGTTTAGGTTTTTGTGTTTAGGATTTAGGGTTTAAGATTTAGGGTTTCGGGTTTTGTGTTTAGGATTTTGGCATTGGGGTTTCGTGTTTTGGTACGTCAACGTTAGGGTTTATGGTTTTACGTTTTGGGGTTTAGGGTTTGGGTTTTAGGGTTCTAGTGTTTAGTAGATATAGTTTAGGGTTAAGTGTTCACGATTCAAATTTTCAACGGTTTACTATTTTATCGTTTACGGTTCAGGGTTTCAATGTTAGGGTTTTAGGTTTTCCATGTTAGTGTTTTACATTTTAGGGTTTAAGGTTTGGGGTTTTAGGATTTATGGTTAAGGTTTTAGGGTTTATTTTTTAGGTTTTAGGGTTTAGGGTTTGGGATTTCGGAATTTATAGTTTAGGGTTTTGTGTTTAGGACTTAGGGTTTTGGGTTTTGGGGTGCCAATCTTAGTGTTTTAGGTTTTCCATGTTAGGGTTTTTAGGGTTTTACGTTTTAGGTTTTAGGGTATGTGGTTTTAGGGATCTAGTGTTTAATAGATAAAGTTCAGGGTTTAGGGTTCATGATTTATGATTTCAGGGGTTTAGGGCTTAGGATTTTATAGTTTAGTGTTTAGGGTTTGGGATTTAGGGTTTTAGGTTTTAAGGTTTAGGGTTCGGGGTTTTGTGCTTTGGGTTTAGGGTTTAGGGTTTAGGGTTTGTGGTTTTTGTGTTTAGGGTTTATATTTTTAGGTTTTAGGGTTTAGCGTTTTAGGGTTTTGGGCTTCTGGTTTTAGGTTTTAGGGTTTAGGGTTTAGGGTTTTAGGTTTTAGTGTTTTCGGTTTTGGTGTGTCAATGTTAGGGTGTTACGTTCTAGGGGTTTAGGGTTTGGGGTTTTAGGGTTTCGGGTTCACGATTTATGATTTCAAGGGTTTAGGAGCCAGGATTTTATAGTTTAGTGCTTAGGGTTTAGGATTCTGGATTTTAGATTTTCGGGTTTAGGGTTCGAGGCTTAGGGCTTAGGGTTTAGGGTTTGGGGTTTTTTTGTTTAGGGTTTATTTTTTTAGGTTTTAGGGTTTAGCGTTTAGGATTTTGGCTATTATAGTTTATGGTTTAGGTTTCTGTGTTTAGGATTTAGGGTTTAAGCTTTAGGGTTCTGGTTTTGTGTTTAGGATTTTGGATTTAGGGTTTCGTGTTTGGGACGTCAATGTTAGGGTTTATGGTTTTACGTTTTGGGGTTTAGGGTTTGGGTTTTAGGGTTCTAGTGTTTAGTAGATATAGTTTAGGGTTAAGTGTTCACGATTCAAATTTTCAACGGTTTACGATTTTATCGTTTATGGTTCAGGGTTTCAATATTAGGGTTTTAGGTTTTCCATGTTAGTGTTTTACATTTTAGTTTTAAGGTTTGGGGTTTTAGGATATATGGTTGAGGTTTTAGGGTTTATTTTTTAGGTTTTAGGGTTTAGGGTTTGGATTTCGGAATTTATAGTTTAGGGTTTTGTGTTTAGGATTTAGGGTTTTGGGTTTTGGGGTGCCAATCTTAGTGTTTTAGGTTTTCTATGTTAGGGGATTTAGGGTTTTATGTTTTCGGTTTTAGGGTATGTGGTTTTAGGGATCTAGTGTTTAATATATAAAGTTTAGGGTGTAGGGTTCACGGTTTATGATTTCAGGGGTTTAGGGTTTAGGATTTTATAGTTTAGTGTTTAGGGTTTAGGAATTAGGGGTTTAGGTTTTAGGGTTTAGGTTTTGGGGGCTTAGGGCTTAGGGTTTAGGGTTTAGGGTTTAGGGTTTGTGGTTTTTGTGTCTAGGGTTTATATTTTTAGGTTTTAGGGTTTAGCGTTTTAGGGTTAAGGGTTTCTAGTTTTAGGTTTTAGGGTTTAGGGTTTAGGGTTTTAGGTTTTAGGGTTTTGGGTTTTGGTGTGTCAATGTTAGGGTGTTACGTTCTGGGTTTAGGGTTTGGGGTTTAGGGTATGGGGATTTTGGGATCTAGTGTTTAATAGATAAAGTTTAGGGTTTAGGGTTAACGATAAAAAAATCAAGGGTTTTGGGTTTAGGGTTTTATAGTTTAGGGTTTAGAATTGAAATGTTTGAGTTTTAGGTTTTCCATGTTAGTGTTTTAGGGTTTTACGTTTTACTGTTAGGATTTTGGGTTTTAGGGTTCTACTGTTTAATAGATAATGTTTAGGGTTTACGGTTCATGAATTAGGATTTCAAGGGTTTCGGGTTTTATGTTCAGGAGGGTTTAGGGTTTAGGGTTTAGGGTTTGGGTTTTTGTGTTTAGGGTTTATATTTTTAGGTTTTAGGGTTTAGGGTTTAGGATTTTGGCTATTATAGTTTAGGGTTTAGGTTTTTGTGTTTAGGATTTAGGGTTTAAGATTTAGGGTTTCGGGTTTTGTGTTTAGGATTTTGGCATTGGGGTTTCGTGTTTTGGTACGTCAACGTTAGGGTTTATGGTTTTACGTTTTGGGGTTTAGGGTTTGCGTTTTCGGGTTCTAGTGTTTAGTAGATATAGTTTAGGGTTAAGTGTTCACGATTCAAATTTTCAACGGTTTACTATTTTATCGTTTACGGTTCAGGGTTTCAATGTTAGGGTTTTAAGGTTTCCATGTTAGTGTTTTACATTTTAGGGTTTAAGGTTTGGGGTTTTAGGATTTATGGTTAAGGTTTTAGGGTTTATTTTTTTAGGTTTTAGGGTTTAGGGTTTGGGATTTGAATTTATAGTTTAGGGTTTTGTGTTTAGGACTTAGGGTTTTGGGTTTTGGGGTGCCAATCTTAGTGTTTTAGGTTTTCCATGTTAGGGTTTTTTAGGGTTTTACGTTTTAGGTTTTAGGGTATGTGGTTTTAGGGATCTAGTGTTTAATAGATAAAGTTTAGGGGTTTAGGGTTCATGATTTATGATTTCGGGGGTTTAGGGCTTAGGATTTTATAGTTTAGTGTTTAGGGTTTGGGATTTAGGGTTTTAGGTTTTAAGGTTTAGGGTTCGGGGCTTTTGTGCTTTAGGGTTTAGGGTTTAGGGTTTAGGGTTTGTGGTTTTTGTGTTTAGGGTTTATATTTTTAGGTTTTAGGGTTTAGCGTTTTAGGGTTTTGGGCTTCTGGTTTTAGGTTTTAGGGTTTAGGGTTTAGGGTTTTAGGTTTTAGTGTTTTCGGTTTTGGTGTGTCGATGTTAGGGTGTTACGTTACGGGGTTTAGGGTTTGGGGTTTTAGGGTTTAGGGTTCACGATTTATGATTTCAAGGGTTTAGGAGCCAGGGATTTTATAGTTTAGTGCTTAGGGTTTAGGATTTATGGATTTTTAGATTTTCGGGTTTAGGGTTTAGGGTTCGAGGCTTAGGGCTTAGGGTTTTAGGGTTTGGGGTTTTTTTGTTTAGGGTTTATATTTTTTAGGTTTTAGGGTTTAGCGTTTAGGATTTTAGCTATTATAGTTTATGGTTTAGGTTTTACGTGTTTAGGATTTAGGGTTTAAGCTTTAGGGGTTACGGTTTTTGTGTTTAGGATTTTGGATTTAGGGTTTCGTGTTTGGGACGTCAATGTTAGGGTTTATGGTTTTACGTTTTGGGGTTTAGGGTTTGGGTTTTAGGGTTCTAGTGTTTAGTAGATATAGTTTAGGGTTAAGTGTTCACGATTCAAATTTTCAACGGTTTACGATTTTATCGTTTATGGTTCAGGGTTTCAATGTTAGGGTTTTTGGTTTTCCATGTTAGTGTTTTACATTTTAGTTTTAAGGTTTGGGGTTTTAGGATATATGATTGAGGTTTTAGGGTTTATTTTTTAGGTTTTAGGGTTTAGGGTTTTGGATTTCGGAATTTATAGTTTAGGGTTTTGTGTTTAGGATTTAGGGTTTTGGGTTTTGGGGTGCCAATCTTAGTGTTTTAGGTTTTCTATGTTAGGGGTTTAGGGTTTTATGTTTTCGGTTTTAGGGTATGTTGTTTTAGGGATCTAGTGTTTAATATATAAAGTTTAGGGTGTAGGGTTCACGGTTTATGATTTCAGGGGTTTAGGGTTTGGGATTTTATAGTTTAGTGTTTAGGGTTTAGGAATTAGGGGTTTAGGTTTTAGGGTTTAGGTTTCGGGGCTTAGGGCTTAGGGTTTAGGGTTTGTGGTTTTCGTGTCTAGGGTTTATATTTTTAGGTTTTAGGGTTTAGCGTTTTTAGGGTTAAGGGTTTCTAGTTTTAGGTTTTAGGGTTTAGGGTTTAGGGTTTTAGGTTTTAGGGTTTTGGGTTTTGGTGTGTCAATGTTAGGGTGTTACGTTACAGGGTTTTAGGGTTTGGGGTTTAGGGTATGGGGATTTTGGGATCTAGTGTTTAATAGATAAAGTTTAGGGTTTAGGGTTGACGATTTATGATTTCAAGGGTTTAGGGTTTGAGGGCTTTTATAGTTTAGTGCTTAGGGTTTAGGATTTTGGGTTTTAGATTTTTGGGGTTTAGGGTTCGAGGCTTAGGGCTTAGGGTTTAGGGTTTGGGGTTTTTGTGTTTAGGGTTTATATTTTTTAGGTTTTAGGGTTTAGGGTTTAGGATTTTGGCTATTATAGTCTATGGTTTAGGTTTTTGTGTTTAGGATTTAGGGTTTAAGATTTAGGGATTTCGGGGTTTTGTGTGTAGGATTTAAAGTTTAGGGTTTCGTGTTTTGGGGCGTCGATGTTAGGGTTTTTATGGTTGTACGTTTTTGGGGTTTCGGGATTTGGGTTTTAGGGTTCTAGTGTTTAGTAGATACGGTTTAGGGTTAAGTGTTCACGATCCAGATTTTCAAGGGTTTAGGGTTTTCAATATTAGGGTTTTAGGTTTTTCCATGTTAGGGTTTTAGGGTTTTACGTATTAGGGGTTTAGGGTTTAGGGGTTTTAGGGTTCTAATGTTTCAATAGATAAAAGTTTAGGGTTTAGGGTTAACGATAAAAGAAAATCAAGGGTTTTGGGTTTAGGGTTTTATAGTTTAGGGTTTAGAATTGAAATGTTTGAGTTTTAGGGTTTTCCATGTTAGTGTTTTAGGGTTTTACGTTTTCGGTTTTAGGGATATTTGGGTTTTAGGGATCTCAGTGTTTAATAGATAATGTTTAGGGTGTACGGGTTCACGATTTAGGATTTCGAGGGTTTAGGGTTTTATGTTAGGGAGGGTTTTAGGGTTTAGGGTTTAGGGTTTGGGGTTTTTGTGATTTAGGGTTTATATTTTTAGGTTTTAGGGTTTAGGGATTTTGGCTATTATAGTTTAGGGTTTAGGTTTTTGTCTTTAGGATTTAGGGTTTAAGATTTAGGGTTTCGGGTTTTGTGTTTAGGATTTTGGCATTGGGGTTTCGTGTTTTGGTACGTCAACGTTAGGGTTTATGGTTTTACGTTTTGGGGTTTAGGGTTTGGGTTTTAGGGTTCTAGTGTTTAGTAGATATAGTTTTGGGTTAAGTGTTCACGATTCAAATTTTCAGCGGTTTACGATTTTATGGGTTTAGGGTTTGGGGTTTTCAATGTTAGGGTTTTAAGGTTTCCATGTTAGTGTTTTACATTTTAGGGTTTAGGGTTTAGGGTTTAGGGTTCACGATTTATGATTTCAAGGGTTTAGGGGTTAGGATTTTATAGTTTAGTGCTTAGGGTTTAGGATTTTGGGTTTTAGATTTTAGGGTTTAGGGTTCGAGGCTTAGGGCTTAGGGTTTAGGGTTTGGGGTTTTTGTGTTTAGGGTTTATATTTTTAGGTTTTAGGGTTTAGCGTTTAGGATTTTGGCTACTATACGTTATGGTTTAGGTTTTTGTGTTTAGAATTTAGGGTTTAAGATTTAGGGTTTCGGGTTTTGTGTTTAGGATTTAGGGTTTGGGGTTTCGTGTTTTGGGGCGTCAATGTTAGGGTTTTATGGTTGTACGTTTTGGGGTTCAGGATTTGGGTTTTAGGGTTCTAGTGTTTAGTAGATACAGTTTAGGGTTAAGTGTTCACGATCCAAATTTTCAAGGGTTTAGGGTTTCAATATTAGGTTTTAGGTTTTCGATGTTAGGGTTTTTGGGTTTTACACTTTAGGGTTTAGGGTTTAGGGTTTTAGGGTTCTAATGTTCAATAGATAAAGTTTAGGGTTTAGGGTTAGCGATAAAAAAATCAAGGGTTTTGGGTTTAGGTTTTATAGTTTAGGGTTTAGAATTGAAATGTTAGAGTTTTAGGTTTTCCATGTTAGTGCTTTAGGGTTTTACGTTTTACTGTTAGGATTTTGGATTTTAGGGTTTTATTGTTTAATAGATAAAGTTTAGGATTTTGGGTTTTAGATTTTAGGGTTTAGGGTTCGAGGCTTAGGGTTTAGGGTTTAGGGTTTAGGGTTTAGGGTTTAGGGTTTGGGGTTTTTGTGTTTAGGGTTTATATTTTTAGGTTTTAGGGTTTAGCGTTTTAGGGTTTTGGGCTTCTGGTTTTAGGTTTTAAGGTTTAGGGTTTTAGGTTTTAGGGTTTTCGGTTTTGGTGTGTCAATGTTAGGGTGTTACGTTCTGGGGTTTAGGGTTTGGGGTTTTAGGGTTTAGGGTTCACGATTTATGATTTCAAGGGTTTAGGAGCCAGGATTTTATAGTTTAGTGCTTAGGGTTTAGGATTTTGGATTTTAGATTTTCGGGTTTAGGGTTTAGGGTTCGAGGCTTAGGGCTTAGGTTTTAGGGTTTGGGGTTTTTTTGTTTAAGGTTTATATTTTTAGGTTTTAGGGTTTAGCGTTTAGGATTTTGGCTATTATAGTTTATGGTTTAGGTTTCTGTGTTTAGGATTTAGGGTTTAAGATTTAGGGTTCTGGTTTTGTGTTTTAGATTTTGGATTTAGGGTTTCGTGTTTGGGACGTCAATGTTAGGGTTTATGGTTTTACGTTTTGGGGTTTAGGGTTTGGGTTATAGGGTTCTAGTGTTTAGTAGATATAGTTTAGGGTTAAGTATTCACGATTCAAATTTTCAACGGTTTACGATTTTATCGTTTATGGTTCAGGGTTTCAATGTTAGGGTTTTAGGTTTTCCATGTTAGTGTTTTACATTTTAGGGTTTAAGGTTTGCGGTTTTAGGATATATGGTTGAGGTTTTAGGGTTTATTTTTTAGGTTTTAGGGTTTAGCGTTTTGGATTTCGGAATTTATAGTTTAGGGTTTTGTGTTTAGGATTTAGGGTTTTGGGTTTTGGGGTGCCAATCTTAGTGTTTTAGGTTTGCTATGTTAGGGGTTTAGGGTTTTACGTTTTCGGTTTTAGGGTATGTGGTTTTAGGGATCTAGTGTTTAATAGATAAAGTTTAGGGTGTAGGGTTCACGGTTTATGATTTCAGGGGTTTAGGGTTTAGGATTTTATAGTTTAGTGTTTAGGGTTTAGGAATTAGGGGTTTAGGTTTTAGGGTTTAGGTTTAGGGGCTTAGGGCTTAGGGTTTAGGGTTTAGGGTTTAGGGTTTATGGTTTTTGTGTCTAGGGTTTATATTTTTAGGTTTTAGGGTTTAGCTTTTTAGGGTTAAGGGTTTCTGGTTTTAGGGTTTAGGGTTTAGGGTTTTAGGTTTTAGGGTTTTGGGTTTTGGTGTGTCAATGTTAGGGTGTTACGTTACTGGGGTTTAGGGTTTGGGGTTTTAGGGTTTAGGGTTCACGATTTATGATTTCAAGGGTTTAGGAGCCAGGATTTTATAGTTTAGTGCTTAGGGTTTAGGATTTTGGATTTTAGATTTTCGGGTTTAGGGTTTAGGGTTCGAGGCTTAGGGCTTAGGTGTTAGGGTTTGGGGTTTTTTTTTTAAGGTTTATATTTTTAGGTTTTAGGGTTTAGCGTTTAGGATTTTGGCTATTATAGTTTGTGGTTTAGGTTTCTGTGTTTAGGATTTAGGGTTTAAGATTTAGGGTTCTGGTTTTGTGTTTTAGATTTTGGATTTAGGGTTTCGTGTTTGGGACGTCAATGTTAGGGTTTATGGTTTTACGTTTTGGGGTTTAGGGTTTGGGTTATAGGGTTCTAGTGTTTAGTAGATATAGTTTAGGGTTAAGTATTCACGATTCAAATTTTCAACGGTTTACGATTTTATCGTTTATGGTTCAGGGTTTCAATGTTAGGGTTTTAGGTTTTCCATGTTAGTGTTTTACATTTTAGGGTTTAAGGTTTGCAGTTTTAGGATATATGGTTGAGGTTTTAGGGTTTATTTTTTAGGTTTTAGGGTTTAGCATTTTGGATTTCGGAATTTATAGTTTAGGTATTTGTGTTTAGGATTTAGGGTTTTGGGTTTTGGGGTGCCAATCTTAGTGTTTTAGGTTTGCTATGTTAGGGGTTTTAGGGTTTTACGTTTTCGGTTTTAGGGTATGTGGTTTTAGGGATCTAGTGTTTAATAGATAAAGTTTAGGGTGTAGGGTTCACGGTTTATGATTTCAGGGGTTTAGGGTTTAGGATTTTATAGTTTAGTGTTTAGGGTTTAGGAATTAGGGGTTTAGGTTTTAGGGTTTAGGTTTAGGGGCTTAGGGCTTAGGGTTTAGGGTTTAGGGTTTAGGGTTTATGGTTTTTGTGTCTAGGGTTTATATTTTTAGGTTTTAGGGTTTAGCGTTTTAGGGTTAAGGGTTTCTGGTTTTAGGTTTTAGGGTTTAGGGTTTAGGGTTTTAGGTTTTAGGGTTTTGGGTTTTGGTGTGTCAATGTTAGGGTGTTACGTTCTGGGTTTAGGGTTTGGGGTTTAGGGTATGGGGATTTTGGGATCTAGTGTTTAATAGATAAAGTTTAGGGTTTAGGGTTAACGATAAAAAAATCAAGGGTTTTGGGTTTAGGGTTTTATAGTTTAGGGTTTAGAATTGAAATGTTAGAGTTTTAGGGTTTAGGGTTTGCGGTTTTACGTTTTAGGTTTTAGGGTATGTGGTTTTAGGGATCTAGTGTTTAATAGATGACGTTTAGAGTGTAGGGTTCACGGTTTATGATTTCAGGGGTTTAGGGTATAGGATTTTATAGTTTAGTGTTTAGGGTTTTGGATTTAGGGTTTTAGGTTTTAGGGTTTAGGGTTCGGGGATTAGGGCTTAGGGTTTAGGGTTTAGGGTTTGTGGTTTTTGTGTTTAGGGTTTATATTTTTAGGTTTTAGGGTTTAGCGTTTTAGGGTTTTGGGTTTCTGGTTTTAGGTTTTAGGGTTTAGGGTTTAGGGTTTTAGGTTTTTGGGTTTTGGGTTTTGGTGTGTCAATGTTAGGGTGTTACGTTCTGGGGTTTAGGGTTTGGGGTTTAGGGTATGGGGTTTTAGGGATCTAGTGTTTAATAGATAAAGTTTAGGGTATAGGGTTCACGATTTATGATTTCAAGGGTTTAGGGGTTAGGATTTTATAGTTTAGTGCTTAGGGTTTAGGATTTTGGGTTTTAGATTTTAGGGTTTAGGGTTCGAGGCTTAGGGCTTAGGGTTTAGGGTTTGGGGTTTTTGTGTTTAGGGTTTATATTTTTAGGTTTTAGGGTTTAGCGTTTAGGATTTTGGCTATTATACGTTATGGTTTAGGTTTTTGTGTTTAGAATTTAGGGTTTAAGATTTAGGGTTTCGGGTTTTGTGTTTAGGATTTAGGGTTTGGGGTTTCGTGTTTTGGGGCGTCAATGTTAGGGTGTTACGTTCTGGGTTTAGGGTTTGGGGTTTAGGGTATGGGGATTTTGGGATCTAGTGTTTAATAGATAAAGTTTTGGGTTTAGGGTTAACGATAAAAAAATCAAGGGTTTTGGGTTTAGGGTTTTATAGTTTAGGGTTTAGAATTGAAATGTTAGAGTTTTAGGTTTTCCATGTTAGGGCTTTAAGTTTTACGTCTTACTGTTAGGATTTTGGATTTTAAGGTTCTATTGTATAATAGATAAAGTTTAGGATTTTGGGTTTTAGATTTTAGGGTTTAAGGTTCGAGGCTTAGGGTTTAGGGTTTAGGGTTTAGGGTTTAGGGTTTGGGGTTTTTGTGTTTAGGGTTTATATTTTTAGGTTTTAGGGCTTAGGGTTTAGGATTTTGGCTATTATAGTTTAAGGTTTAGGTTTTTGTGTTTAGGATTTAGGGTTTAAGATTTAGGGTTTCGGGTTTTGTGTTTAGGATTTAGGGTTTAGGGTTTCGAGTTTTGGGGCATCAATGTTTAGGGTTTATATTTTTAGGTTTTAGGGTTTAGCGGTTTGGGGTTTAGGGTATCGGGTTTTAGGTTTTAGGATTTAGGGTTTAGGGTTTTAGGTTTTAGGGTTTATATTTTAGGTTTAGGGTTTTGGATTTTGGTGTGTCAATGTCAGGGTGTTACGTTCTGGGGTTTAGGGTTTAGGGTTTAGGGTATGGGGTTTTAGGGATCTAGTGTTTAATAGATAAAGTTTAGGATTTAGGGTTCACGATTTATGGTTTCAAGGGTTAAGGCTTTAGGATTTTATAGTTTAGTATTTAGGGTTTAGGATTTTGGGTTTTAGATTTTAGGGTTTAGGGTTCGAGGCTTAGGGTTCAGGGTTTAGGATTTAGGGTTTAGGGTTTAGGCTTTGGCGTTTCTGTGTTTAGGGTTTATATTTTTTAGGTTTTAGGGTTTAGGGTTTAGGATTTTGTCTATTATAATTTAGGGTTTAGGTTTTTGTGTTTAGGATTTAGGGTTTAAGATTTAGGGTTTCGGGTTTTGTGTTTAGGATTTTGGGTTTAGGGTTTCGTGTTTTGGGACGTCAATGTTAGGGTTTAAGGTTTTACGTTTTGGGGTTTAGGGTTTGGGTTTTAGGGTTCTAGTGTTTAGTAGATATAGTTTAGGGTTAAGTGTTCACGATTCACATTTTCAACGGTTTACGATTTTATCGTTTATGGTTCAGGGTTTCAATGTTAGGGTTTCAGGTTTTCCATGTTAGTGTTTTACATTTTAGGGTTTAAGGTTTGGGGTTTTAGCATATGTGGTTGAGGTTTTAGGGTTTATTTTTTAGGTTTTAGGGTTTAGGGTTTGGGATTTCGGAATTTATAGTTTAGGGTTTTGTGTTTAGGATTTAGGGTTTTAGGTTTTAGGGTTTAGGGTTCGGGGATTAGGGCTTAGGGTTTAGGGTTTGTGGTTTTTGTGTTTAGAGTTAATATTTTTAGGTTTTAGGGTTTAGCGTTTTAGGGTTTAGGGTTTCTGGTTTTAGGTTTTAGGGTTTAGGGTTTTAGGTTTTAGGGTTTTAGGTTTTGTTGTTTCAATGTTAGGGTGTTACGTTCTGGGGTTTAGGGTTTGGGGTTTAGGGTATGGGGTTTTAGGGATCTAGTGTTTAATAGATAAAGTTTAGGGTTTAGGGTTCACGATTTATGATTTCAAGGGTTTAGGGGTTAGGATTTTATATTTTAGTGCTTAGGGTTTAGGATTTTGGGTTTTAGATTTTAGGGTTTAGGGATCGAGGCTTAGGGCTTAGGGTTTAGGGTTTGGGGTTTTTGTGTTTAGGGTTTATATTTTTAGGTTTTAGGGTTTAGCGTTTAGGATTTTGGCTATTATACTTTATGGTTTAGGTTTTTATGTTTAGGATTTAGGGTTTAAGATTTAGGGTTTCGGGTTTTGTGTTTAGGATTTAGGGTTTGGGGTTTCGTGTTTTGGGGCATCAATGTTAGGGTTTTATGGTTGTACGTTTTGGGGTTTAGGATTTTGGTTTTAAGGTTCTAGTGTTTAGTAGATACAGTTTAGGGTTAAGTGTTCACGATTCAAATTTTCAAGGGTTCAGGGTTTCAATATTAGGTTTTAGGTTTTCCATGTTAGGGTTTTAGGGTTGTACATTTTAGGGTTTAGGGTTTAGGGTTCTAATGTTCAATAGATAAAGTTTAGGGTTTAGGGTTAACGATAAAAAAATCAAGGGTTTTGGGTTTAGGGTTTTATAGTTTAGGGTTTAGAATTGAAATGTTAGAGTTTTAGGTTTTCCATGTTAGTGTTTTAGGGTTTTACGTTTTACTGTTAGGATTTTAGATTTTAGGGTTCTATTGTTTAATAGATAAAGTTAAGGGTTTACGGTTCATGAATTAGGATTTCAAGGGTTTCGGGTTTTGTGTTTAGGATTTAAGGTCCGGGTTTTAAGGATTTGTGTTTTCAATGTTAGGGTTTCAAGTTTTGGGTTTCGGGTTTGGGTTTTAGGGCTCTAGTGTTTAGTAGAAAAAGTTTAGGGTTAAGTGTTCACGATTCAAATTTTCAAGGCTTTACGGTTTTATTGTTTATGGTTTACGGTTTCAATGTTAGGGTTTTAGGTTTTCCATGTCAGTGTTTTATATTTTAGGGTTTAGGTTTTAGGGTTTATTTTTTAGGTTTTAGTGTTTAGGGTTTGGGATTTCGGAATTTATAGTTTAGGGTTTTGTGTTTAGGATTTTGGGTTTTGGGGTGTCAATGTTAGTGTTTTAGGTTTTCCATGTTAGGGTTTTAGGGTTTTACGTTTTAGGTTCTAGGGATCTAGTGTTTAATACATAAAGCTTAGGGCTTAGGGTTCACGATTTATGATTTCAGGGGTTTAGGGTTTAGGATTTTATAGTTTGGTGTTTAAGGTTTACTATTTAGGGTTTTAGGTTTTAGGGTTTAGGGTTCGGGGCTTAGGGCTTAGGGTTTAGGGCTTAGGCTTTGGGGTTTGGGGTTTTTGGGTTTAGGGTTTATATTTTTAGGTTTTAGGGTTTAGGGTTCAGGGTTTTGGGTTTGTGGTTTTTATATTTAGGGTTTATATTTTTCGGTTTTAGGGTTTAGTGTTTTAGGGTTTAGGGTTTCGGGTTTTAGATTTTAGGGTTTAGGGTTTAGGGTTTAGGGTTTTAGGTTTTAGGGTTTATTTTTTAGGTTTAGGGTTTTGGGTTTTGGTGTGTCAATGTTAGGGTGTTACGTTTTGGGGTTTAGGGTTTGGGTTTTAGGGTTCTAGTGTTTAGTAGAAAAAGCTTAGGGTTAAGTGTTTACGATTCAAATTTTCAAGGGTTTACGGTTTTATCGTTTATGGTTCAGGGTTTCAATGTTAGGGTTTTAGGTTTTCCATGTTAGTGTTTTACATTTTAGGGTTTAGGGTTTCGGGTTTTAGGATTTAGGGTTAAGGTTTTAGGGTTTATTTTTTAGGTTTTATGGTTTTGGGTTAGGGATTTCGGAATTTATAGTTTAGGGTTTTGTGTTTAGGATTTAGGGTTTAGGGTTTTGGGTTTTCGGGTGCCAATGTTAGTGTTTTAGGTTTTTCATGTTAAGGTTTTAGGGTTTTACGCTTTAGGTTTTAGGGTATGGGGTTTTACGGATCCTGTGTTTAATAGATAAAGTTTAGGGTTTAGGGTTCACGACATATGATTTCAAGGGTTTAGGATTTTATAGTTTAGTGTTTAGGGTTTTGGATTTGGGGTTTTCGGTTTTAGGGTTTAGCGTTTAGGGTTTTAGGGTTTATTTTTTTGGTTTGGGGTTTTGGTGTGTCAATGTTAGGGTGTTACGTTCTGGGGTTTAGGGTTTGGGGTTTAGGGTATGGGGTTTTAGGTATCTAGTGTTTAATAGATAAAGTTTAGGGTTTAGGGTTAACGATTTATGATTTCAAGGGTTTAGGGTTAAGGATTTTATGGTTTAGTATTTAGGGTTTAGGATTTCGGGTTTTAGATTTTAGGGTTTAGGGTTCAAGGCTTAGGGCTTAGGGTTTAGGGTTTAGGGTTTAGGGTTTGGGGTTTTTGTGTTTAGGGTTTATATTTTTAGGTTATAGGGTTTAGGATTTTGGCTATTGTAGTTTAGGGTTTAGGTTTTTGTGTTTAGGATTTAGGGTTTAAGATTTAGGGTTTCGGGTTTTGTGTTTAGGATTTAGGGTTTAGGGTTTCGTGTTTTGGGGCATCAATGTTTAGGGTTAATATTTTTAGGTTTTAGGGTTTAGCGTTTTAGGGTTTAGGGTTTCGGGTTTTAGGTTTTAGGATTTAGGGTTTAGGGTTTTAGGTTTTAGGGTTTATATTTTAGGTTTAGTGTTTTGGGTTTTGGTGTGTCAATGTCAGGGTGTTACGTTCTGGGGTTTGGGTTTGGGGTTTTGGGTATGGGATTTTAGGGATCTAGTGTTTAATATATAAAGTTTAGGGTTTTGGGTTCTCGATTTTTGAATTCATGGGTTAAGGCTTTAGGATTTTATAGTTTAGTATTTAGGGTTTCGGATTTTGGATTTTAGATTTTAGGGTTTAGGGTTCGAGGCTTAGGGCTTAGGGTTTAGGGTTTGGGGTTTGGGGTTTCTGTGTTTAGGGTTTATATTTTTATGTTTTAGGGTTTAGGGTTTAGGATTTTGTCTATTATAGTTTAGGGTTTAGATTTTTGTGTTTAGGATTTAGGGTTTAAAATTTAGGGTTTCGGGTTTTGTGTTTAGGATTTTGTGTCAAGGGTTTCGTGTTTTGGGACGTCAATGTTAGGGTTTATGGTTTTACGTTTTGGGGTTTAGGGTTTGGGTTTTAGGGTTCTAGTGTTTAGTAGATATAGTTTAGGGTTAAGTGCTCAAGATTCAAATTTTCAACGGTTTACGATTTTATCGTTTATGGTTCATGGTTTCAATGTTAGGGTTTTAGGTTTTCCATGTTAGTGTTTTACATATTAGGGTTTAAGGTTTTGGGTTTTAGGATATACGGTTGAGGTTTTAAGGTTCATTTTTTAGGTTTTAGGGTTTAGAGTTTGGGATTTCGGAATTTATAGTTTAGGGTTTTGTGTTTAGGATTTAGGGTTTTGGGTTTTGGGGTGCCAATCTTAGTGTTTTAGGTTTTCCATGTTAGGGTTATAGGGTTTTACGTTTTAGGTTTTAGGGTATGTGGTTTTAGGGATCTAGTGTTTAATAGATAAAGTTTAGGGTGTAGGGTTCACGGTTTATGATTTCAAGGGTTTAGGGTTTAGGATTTTATAGTTTAGTGTTTAGGGTTTAGGATTTAGGGTTTTAGGTTTTAGGGTTTAGGGTTCGGGGATTAGGGCCTAGGGTTTAGGGTTTAGGGTTTAGGGTTTGTGGTTTTTGTGTTTAGGGTTTATATTTTTAGGTTTTAGGGTTTAACGTTTTAGGGTTTAGGGTTTCTGGTTTTAGGTTTTAGGGTTTAGGGTTTAGGGTTTTAGGTTTTAGGGTTTTGGGTTTTGGTGTGTCAATGTTAGGGTGTTACGTTCTGGGGTTTAGGGTTTGGGGTTTAGGGTATGGGATTTTAGGGATCTAGTGTTTAATAGATAAAGTTTAGGGTTCAGGGTTCACGATTTATGATTTCAAGGGTTTAGGGGTTAGGATTTTATAGTTTACTGCTTAGGGTTTAGGATTTTGGGTTTTAGATTTTAGGGTTTAGGGTTTAGGGATCGAGGCTTAGGGCTTAGGGTTTAGGGTTTGGGGTTTTTGTGTTTAGGGTTTATATTTCTAGGTTTTAGGGTTTAGCGTTTAGGATTTTTGCTATTATACTTTATGTTTAGGTTTTTGTGTTTAGGATTTAGGGTTTAAGATTTAGGGTTTCGTGTTTTGTGTTTAGGATTTAGGGTTTGGGGTTTCGGGTTTTGGGGCGTCAATGTTAGGGTTTTATGGTTGTACGTTTTGGGGTTTGGGATTTGGGTTTTAGGGTTCTAGTGTTTAGTAGATACAGTTTAGGGTTAAGTGTTCACGATCCAAATTTTCAAGGGTTTAGGGTTTCAATATTAGGTTTTAGGTTTTCCATGTTAGGGTTTTCGGGTTTTACATTTTAGGGTTTAGGGTTTAGGGTTTTAGGGTTCTAATGTTCAATAGATAAAGTTTATGGTTTAGGGTTAACTATAAAAAAATCAAGGGTTTTGGGTTTAGGGTTTTACAGTTTAGGGTTTAGAATTGAAATGTTAGAGTTTTAGGTTTTCCATGTTAGTGGTTTAGGGTTTTACGTTTTACTGTTAGGCTTTTGGATTTTAGGGTTCTATTGTTTAATAGATAAAGTTTAGGGTTTACGGTTCATGAATTAGGATTTCAAGGGTTTCGGGTTTCGGGTTTAGGATTTAGGGTTTGGGTTTTAAGGATTTGTGTTTTCAATGTTAGGGTTTCAAGTTTTGGGTTTAGGGTTTGGGTTTTAGGGCTCCAGTGTTTAGTAGAAAAAGTTTAGGGTTAAGTGTTCACGATTAAAATTTTCAAGGGTTTACGGTTTTATTGTTTATGGTCTAGGGTTTCAATGTTAGGGTTTTAGGTTTTCCATCTCAGTGTTTTATATTTTAGGGTTTAGGTTGTAGAGTTTATTTTTTAGGTTTTAGTGTTTACAGTTTGGGATTTTGGAATTTATAGTTTAGGGTTTTGTGTTTAGGATTTTGGGTTTGGGGTGTCAATGTTAGTGTTTTAGGTTTTCCATGTTAGGGTTTTACGTTTTAGGTTCTAGGGATCTAGTGTTTAATACATAAAGCTTAGGGATTAGGGTTCACGATTTATGATTTCAAGGATTTAGGGTTTAGGATTTTATAGTTTAGTGTTTAAGGTTTACTATTTAGGGTTTTAGGTTTTAGGGATTAGGGTTCGGGGCTTAGGGCTTAGGGTTTAGGGCTTAGGGTTTGGGGTTTGGGGTTTTTGGGTTTAGGGTTTCGGGTTTATGTTTTAGGGTTTAGGGTTTAGGGTTTTAGGGTTTATTTTTTAGGTTTAGGGTTTTGGGTTTTGGTGTATCAATGTTAGGGTGTTACGTTTTGGGGTTTAGGGTTTGGGTTTTAGGGTTCTAGTGTTTAGTAGAAAAAGCTTAAGGTTAAGTGTTCACAATTCAAATTTCCGAGGGTTTACGGTTTTATCGTTTATGGTTCAGGGTTTCAATGTTAGGGTTTTACGTGTTCCATGTTAGTGTTTTACATTTTAGGGTTTAGGGTTTCGGGTTTTAGGATTTAGGGTTAAGGTTGTAGGGTTTATTTTTTAAGTTTTATGGTTTAGGGTTAGGGATTTCGGAATTTATAGTTTAGGGTTTTGTGTTTAGGATTTAGGGTTTAGGGTTTTGGGTTTTGGGGTGCCAATGTTAATGTTTTAGGTTTTTCATGTTAGGGTTTTAGGGTTTTGTGCTTTAGGTTTTAGGGTATGGGGTTTTAGGGATCCTGTGTTTAATAGATAAAGTTTAGGGTTTAGGGTTCACGACATAAGATTTCAAGGGTTTACGGTTTCGGATTTTATAGTTTAGTGTTTAGGGTTTCGGATTTAGGGTTTTAGGTTTTAGGGTTTAGGGTTTAGGGTTTTAGGGTTTATTTTTTAGGTTTAGGGTTTTGGTGTGTCAATGTTAGGGTGTTACGTTCTGGGTTTTACGGTTTGGGGTTTAGGGTATGGGTTTTAGGGATCTAGTATTTAATAGATAAAGTTTGGGGTTTAGGGTTAACGATTTATGATTTTAAGGGTTTAGGGTTTTAGGATTTTATAGTTTAGTATTTAGGCTTTAGGACTAAGGGTTTTAGATTTTAGGGTTTGGGGTTCAAGGCTTAGGGCTTAGGGTTTAGGGTTTAGGGTTTGGGGTTTTTGTGCTTAGGGTTTATATTTTTAGGTTTTAGGGTTTAGGATTTTGGCTATTATAGTTCAGGGTTTAGGTTTTTGTGTTTAGGATTTAGGGTTTAAGATTTAGGATTTCGGGTTTTGTGTTTAGGATTTAGGGTTTAGGGTTTCGTGTTTTGGGGCATCAATGTTTAGGGTTTATATTTTTAGGTTTTAGGGTTTAGCGTTTTAGGGTTTAGGGTTTCGGGTTTTAGGTTTTAGGATTTAGGGTTTAGGGTTTAGGTTTTAGGGTTTATTTTTTAGGTTTAGGGTTTTGGGTTTTGGTGTGTCAATGTTAGGGTGTTACGTTATGGGGTTTAGGGTTTGGGGTTTAGGGTATGGGATTTTAGGGATCTAGTGTTTAATAGATAAAGTTTAGGGTTTAGGGTTCACGATTTATGATTTCAAGGGTTAAGGCTTTAGGATTTTATAGTATCGTATTTAGGGTTTAGGATTTTGGGATTTAGATTTTAGGGTTTAGGGTTTCGAGGCTTAGGGCTTAGGGTTTAGGGTTTGGGGTTTCTTTTTTTAGGGTTTATATTTTTAGGTTTTAGGGTGTAGGGTTTAGGATTTTGCCTATTATAGTTTAGGGTTTAGGCTTTAGGGTTTAAGATTTAGGGTTTCGGGTTTTGTGTTTAGGATTTTGGGTTTAGGGTTTCGTGTTTTGGGACGTCAATGTTAGGGTTTATGGTTTTACGTTTTGGGGTTTAAGGTTTGGGTTTTAGGGTTCTAGTGTTTAGTAGATATAGTTTAGGGTTAAGTGTTCACGATTCAAATTTTCAACGGTTTACGATTTTAGCGTTTATGGGTCAGGGTTTCAATGTTAGGGTTTTAGGTTTTCCATGTTTGTGTTTTACATTTTAGGGTTTAAGGTTTGGGGTTTTAGGATATAAGGTTGAGGTTTTAGGGTTTATTTTTTAGGTTTTTGGGTTTAGGGTTTGGGATTTCGAAATTTTTAGTTTATGGCTTTGTGTTTAGGATTTAGGTTTTGGGTTTTGGGGTGCCAATCTTAGTATTTTAGGTTTTCCATGTTAGAGTTTTATCTTTTAGGTTTTAGGGTATGTGGTTTTAGGGATCTAGTGTTGAATAGATAAAGTTTGGGGTGTAAGGTTCACGGTTTATGATTTCAGGGGTTTAGGATTTTATAGTTCAGTGTTTAGGGTTTAGAATTTAGGGTTTTAGGTTTTAAGGTTTAGGGTTCGGGGCTTAGTGCTTAGGGTTTAGGGTTTAGGGTTTGTGGTTTTTGTGCTTAGGGTTTATATTTTTAGGTTTTAGGGTTTAGCGTTTTGGGGTTTAGGGTTTCTGGTTTTAGGTTTTAGGGTTTCGGGTTTAGGGTTTAGGTTTTAGGGTTTTGGGTTTTGGTGTGTCAATGTTAGGGTGTTACGTTCTGGGGTTTAGGGTTTGGGGTTTAGGGTATGGGGTTTTAGGGATCTAGTGTTTAATAGATAAAGTTTAGGGTTTAGGGTTCACGATTTATGATTTCAAGGGTTTAGGGGTTAGGATTTTATAGTTTACTGCTTAGGGTTTAGGATTTTGGGGTTTATATTTTAGGGTTTAGGGTTTAGGGTTCGAGTCTTAGGGCTTAGGGTTTAGGGTTTGGGGTTTTTGTGTTTTGGGTTTATATTTTTAGGTTTTAGGGTTTAGCGTTTAGGATTTTGGCTATTATACTTTATGGTTTAGGTTTTTATGTTTAGGATTTAGGGTTTAAGATTTAGGGTTTCGGGTTTTGTGTTTAGGATTTAGGGTTTAGGGTTTCGTGTTTTGGGGCATCAATTTTTTGGGTTTATATTTTTAGGTTTTAGGGTTTAGCGTTACAGGTTTTACGATTTAGGGTTTAGGGTTTTAGGTTTTAGGGTTTGTATTTTAGGTTTAGGGTTTTGGGTTTTGGTGTGTCAATGTTAGGGTGTTACGTTCTGCGGTTTAGGGTTTCGGGTTTAGGGTATGGGGTTTTAGGGATCTGGTGTTTAATAGATAAAGTTTAGGGTTTACGGTTCACGATTTATGATTTCAAGGGTTAAGGCCTTAGGATTTTATAGTTTAGTATTTAGGGTTTAGGATTTTGGGTTTTAGATTTTAGGGTTTAGGGTTCGAGGCTTAGGGCTTAGGGTTTAGTGTTTAGGGTTTGGGGTTTCTGTGTTTAGGGTTTATATTTTTAGGTTTTTCGGGTTTAGGGTTTAGGATTTGGTCTATTATAGTTTAGGGTTTAGGTTTTTGTGTTTAGGATTTAGGGTTTAAGATTTAGGGTTTCGGGTTTTGTGTTTAGGATTTTGGGTTTAGGGTTTCGTGTTTTGGGACGTCAACGTTAGGGTTTATGCTTTTACGTTTTGGGGTTTAGGCTTTGGGTTTTAGGGTTCTAGTGTTTAGTAGATATAGTTTAGGGTTAAGTGTTCACGATTCAAATTTTCAACAGTTTACGATTTTATCGTTTATGGTTCAGGGTTTCAATGTTTGGGTTTTAAGGTTTCCATGTTAGTGCTATACATTTTAGGGTTTAAGGTTTGGGGTTTTAGGATTTATGATTGAGGTTTTAGGGTTTTTTTTTAGGTTTTAGGGTTTAGGGTTTGGGATTTCGGAATTTATAGTTTAGGGTTTTGTGTTTAGGATTTCGGGTTTTGGGTTTTGGGGTGCCAATCTTAGTGTTTTAGGTTTTCCATGTTAAGATTTTAGGGTTTTACGTTTAAGGTTTTAGTGTATGTGGTTTTAGGGATCTAGTGTTTAATGGATAAAGTTTAGGGTGTAAGGTTCATGATTTATGATTTCAGGGGTTTAGGGTTTAGGATTTTATGGTTTAGTGTTTAGGGTTTAGGATTTAGGGTTTTAGGTTTTAGGGTTTAGGGTTCGGGGCTTAGGGCTTAGGGTTTAGGGTTTAGGGTTTGTGGTTTTTGTGTTTAGGGTTTATATTTTTAGGTTTTAGGGTTTAGCATTTTCGGGTTTTGGGGGTTTCTGGTTTTAGGTTTTAGGGTTTAGGGTTTAGGGTTTTAGGTTTTAAGGTTTTGGGTTTTGGTGTGTCAATGTTAGGGTGTTACATTCTAGGGTTTAAGTTTTTTGGTTTAGGGTATGGGGTTTTAGGGATCTAGTGTTTAATAGATAAAGTTTAGGGTTTAGGGTTCACGATTTATGATTTCAAGGGTTTAGGGGTTAGGATTTTATAGTTTAGTGCTTAGGGTTTAGGATTTTGGGTTTTAGATTTCAGGGTTTAGGGTTCGAGGCTTAGGGCTTAGGGTTTAGGGTTTGGGGTTTTTGTGTTTAGGGTTTATATTTTTAGGTTTTAGGGTTTAGGGTTTAGGATTTTTGCTATTATAGTTTATGGTTTAGGTTTTTGTGTTTAGGATTTAGGGTTTAAAATTTAGGGTTTCGGGTTTTGTGTTTAGGATTTAGGGTTCGGGGTTTCGTGTTTTGGGGCGTCAATGTTAGGGTTTTATGGTTGTACGTTTTGGGGTTTGGGATTTGGGTTTTAGGGTTCTAGTGTTTAGTAGATACAGTTTAGGGTTAAGTGTTCACGATCCAAATATTCAAGGGTTTAGGGTTTCAATATTAGGTTTTAGGTTTTCCATGTTAGGGTTTTCGGGTTTTACATTTTAGGATTTAGGGTTTAGGGTTTTAGGGGTTCTAATGTTCAATAGATAAAGTTTAGGGTTTAGGGTAAACGATAAAAAAATCACGGGTTTTGGGTTTAGGGTTTTATAGTTTATGGTTTAGAATTGAAATGTTAGAGTTTTAGGTTTTCCATGTTAGTTTTTTAGGGTTTTACATTTTACTGTTAGGATTTTTGGTTTTAGGGTTCTATTGCTTAATAGATAAAGTTTAGGTTTTACGGTTCATGAATTAGGATTTCAAGGGTTTCGGGTTTTGTGTTTAGGATTTTGGGTTTGGGTTTTAAGGATTTGCGTTTTCAATGTTTGGGTTTCAAGTTTTGGGTTTAGGGTTTGGGTTTTAGGGCTCTAGTGTTTAGTAGAAAAAGTTTAGGGTTAAGTGTTCACGATTCAAATTTTCAAGGGTTTACGGTTTTATCATTAATGGTTTAGGGTTTCAATGTTAGGGTTTTAGGTTTTCCATGTCAGTGTTTTATATTTTAGGGTTTAGGTTTTAGGGTTTATTTTTTAGGTTTTAGTGTTTAGGGTTTCGGATTTTGGAATTTATAGTTTAGGGTTTTGTGTTTAGGATTTTGGGTTTAGGGTTTCGTGTTTTGGGATGTCAATGTTAGGGTTTATGGTTTTACGTTTCAGGGTTTAGGGTTTGGGTTTTAGGGTTCTAGTGTTTAGTAGATATAGTTTAGGGTTAAGTGTTCACGATTCAAACTTTCAACGGTTTACGATTTTATCGTTTATGGTTCACGGTTTCAATGTTAGGGTTTTATGTTTTCCATGTTAGTGTTTTACATTTTAGGGTTTAAGGTTTGGGGTTTTAGGATTTATGGTTAAGGTTTTAGGGTTTATTTTTTAGGTTTTAGGGTTTAGGGTTTGGGATTTCGGAATTTATAGTTTAGGGTTTTGTGTTTAGGATTTAGGGTTTTGGGTTTTGGGTTGCCAATCTTGGTGTTTTAGGTTATCCATGTTAGGGTTTTAGGGTTTTACGTTTTAGGTTTTAGGGTATGTGGTTTTAGGGATCTAGTGTTTAATAGATGAAATTTAGGGTTTAGGGTTCACGATATATGATTTCAGGGGTTTAGGGTTTAGGATATTGTAGTTTAGTGCTTAGGGTTTAGGATTTAGGGTTTTAGGTTTTAGGGTTTAGGGTTCGGGGCTTAGGGCTTAGGGTTTTGGGTTTAGGGTTTGTGGTTTTTGTGTTTAGGGTTTATATTTTTAGGTTTTAGGGTTTAGCATTTTCGGGTTTTGGGGGTTTCTGGTTTTAGGTTTTAGGGTTTAGGGTTTAGCGTTTTAGGTTTTAGGGTTTTGGGTTTTGGTGTGTCAATGTTTGGGTGTTACGTTATGGGGTTTGGGGTTTGGGGTTTCGGGTATGGGGTTTTAGGGATCTACTGTTTAATAGATATAGCTTAGGGTTTAGGGTTCACGATTTATGATTTCAAGGGTTTAGGGGTTAGGATTTTATAGTTTAGTGCCTAGGGTTTAGGTTTTTGGGTTTTAGATTTTGGGGTTTAGGGTTCGAGGCTTAGGGCTTAGGGTTTAGGGTTTGGGGTTTTGTGTTTAGGGTTTGTATTTTTAGGTTTTAGGGTTTAGGGTTTAGGATTTTGGCTATTATAGTTTATGGTTTAGGTTTTTGTGTTTAGGATTTAGGGTTTATGATTTAGGGTTTCGGGTTTTGTGTTTAGGATTTAGGGTTTGGGGTTTCATGTTTTGGGATGTCAATGTTAGGGTTTTATAGTTGTACGTTTTGGGGTTTAGGATTTGGGTTTTAGGGTTCTAGTGTTTAGTAGATACAGTTTAGGGTTAAGTGTTCACGATCAAAATTTTCAAGGGTTTAGGGTTTCAATATTAGGTTTTAGGTTTTCCATGTTAGGGTTTTAGGGTTTTACATTTTAGGGTTTAGGGTTTAGGGTTAACGATAAAAAAATCAAGGTTTTGGGTTTAGGGTTTTATGGTTTAGGGTTTAGAATTGAAATGTAAGAGTTTTAGGTTTTCCATGTTAGTGTTTTAGGGTTTTACGTTTTACTGTTCGGATTTTGGGTTTTAGGGTTCTATCGTTTAATAGATAAAGTTTAGGGTTTACGGTTCATGAATTAGGATTTCAAGGGTTTCGGGTTTTGTGTTTAGGATTTGGGTTTTAAGGATTTGTGTTTTCACTGTTAGGGTTTTAGGTTTTCCATCTCAGTGTTTTATATTTTAGGGTTTAGGTTTTAGGGTTTATTTTTTAGGTTTTAGTGTTTACGGTTTGGGATTTTGGAATTTATAGTTTAGGGTTTTGTGTTTAGGATTTATGGTTTTGGGGTGTCAATATTAGTGTTTTAGGTTTTCCATGTTAGGGTTTTAGGGTTTTACGTTTTAGGTTCTAGGGATCTAGTGTTTAATACATAAAGCTTAGGGATTAGGGTTCAAGATTTATGATTTCAAGGGTTTAGGGTTTAGGATTTTATAGTTTGGTGTTTAAGGTTTACTATTTAGGGTTTTAGGTTTTAGGGATTAGGGTTCGGGGCTTAGGGTTTAGGGTTTAGGGCTTAGGGTTTGGGGTTTGGGGTTTTTGGGTTTAGGGTTTATATTTTAAGGTTTTAGGTTTAGGGTTCAGGGTTTGGGGTTTGTGGTTTTTGTATTTAGGGTTTATATTTTTTGGTTTTAGGGTTTAGTGTTTTAGGGTGTAGGGTTTCGGGTTTAGGTTTTAGGGTTTAGGGTTTAGGGTTTTAGGGTTTATTTTTTAGGTTTAGGGTTTTGGGTTTTGGTGTGTCAATGTTAGGGTGCTACGTTTTGGGGTTTAGGGTTTGGGTTTTAGGGTTCTAGTGTTTAGTAGAAAAAGCTTAAGGTTAAGTGTTCACGATTCAAATTTCCAAGGGTTTACGGTTTTATCGTTTATGGTTCAGGGTTTCAATGTTAGGGTTTTACGTTTTCCATGTTAGTGTTTTACATTTTAGGGTATAGGGTTTCGGGTTTTAGGATTTAGGGTTAATGTTGTAGGGTTTATTTTTTAGGTTTTATGGTTTAGGGTTAGGGATTTCGGAATTTATAGTTTAGGGTTTTTTGTTTAGGATTTAGGGTTTAGGGTTTTGGGTTTTGGGGTGCCAATATTAGTGTTTTCGGTTTTTCATGTTAGGCTTTTAGGGTTTTGTGCTTTAGGTTTTAGGGTATGGGGTTTTAGGGATCTTATGTTTAGTAGATAAAGTTTAGGGTTTAGGGTTCACGACATAAGATTTCAAGGGTTTACGGTTTAGGATTTTATAGTTTAGTGTTTAGGGTTTCGGATTTATGGTTTAGGTTTTTGTGTTTAGGATTTAGGGTTTCAGGTTTTGTGTTTAGGATTTAGGGTTTAGGGTTTCGTGTTTTGGGGCATCAATTTTTAGGGTTTATATTTTTAGGTTTTAGGGTTTAGCGTTATAGGTTTTAGTATTTAGGGTTTAGGGTTTTAGGTTTTAGGGTTTGTATTTTAGGTTTAGGGTTTTGGGTTTTGGTGTGTCAATGTTAGGGTGTTACGTTCTGCGGTTTAGGGTTTGGGGTTTAGGGTATGGGGTTTTAGGGATCTAGTGTTTAATAGATAAAGTTTTGGAATTAGGGTTCACGATTTATGATTTCAAGGGTTAATGCTTTAGGATTTTATAGTTTAGTATTTAGGGTTTAGGATTTTGGGTTTTAGATTTTAGGGTTTAGGGTTCGATGCTTAGGGCTTAGGGTTTAGGGTTTAGGGTTTGGGGTTTCTATGTTTAGGGTTTATATTTTTAGGTTGTAGGGTTTAGGGTTTAGGATTTTGTCTATTATAGTTTAGGGTTTAGGTTTTTGTGTTTAGGATTTAGGGTTTAAGATTTAGGGTTTCGGGTTTTGTGTTTAGGATTTTGGGTTTAGGGTTTCGTGTTTTGGGACGTCAATGTTAGGGTTTATGCTTTTACGTTTTGGGGTTTAGGGTTTGGGTTTAAGGGTTCTAGTGTTTAGTAGATATAGTTTAGGGTTAAGTGTTCACGATTCAAATTTTCAACGGTTTACGATTTTATCGTTTATGGTTCAGGGTTTCAATGTTAGGGTTTTAGGTTTTCCATGTTAGTGTTTTACATTTTAGGGTTTAAGGTTTGGGGTTTTAGGATTTATGATTGAGGTTTTAGGGTTTATTTTTTAGGTTTTACGGTTTAGGGTTTGGGACTTCGTAATTTATAGTTTAGGGTTTTGTGTTTATGATTTCGGGTTTTGGGTTTTGGGTTTTGGGGTGCCAATCTTAGTGTTTTAGGTTTTCCATGTTAGGATTTTAGGGTTTTACGTTTAAGGTTTTAGGGTATGTGGTTTTAGGGATCTAGTGTTTAATAGATAAAGTTTAGGGTGTAGGGTTCATGATTTATGATTTCAGGGGTTTAGGGTTTAGGATTTTATGGTTTAGTGTTTAGGGTTTAGGATTTAGGGTTTTAGGTTTTAGGGTTTAGGGTTCGGGGCTTATGGCTTAGGGTTTAGGGTTTAGGGTTTGTGGTTTTTGTGTTTAGGGTTTATATTTTTAGGTTTTAGGGTTTAGCGTTTTAGGGTTTAGGGTTTCTGGTTTTATATTTTAGGGTTTAGGGTTTAGGGTTTTAGGTTTTAGGTTTTAGGGTTTTGGGCTTTGGTGTGTCAAGGTTAGGGTGTTACATTCTGGGGTTTAGGTTTTGGGGTTTAGGGTATGGGGTTTTAGGGATCTAGTGTTTAATAGATAAAGTTTAGGGTTTAGGGTTCACGATTTATGATTTCAAGGGTCTAGGGGTTAGGATTTTATAGTTTAGTGCTTAGGGTTTAGGATTTTGGGTTTTAGATTTTAGGGTTTACGGTTCGAGGCTTAGGGCTTAGGGTTTAGGGTTTGGGGTTTTTGTGTTTAGGGTTTATATTTTTTGGTTTTAGGGTTTAGGGTTTAGGATTTTGGCTATTATAGTTTATGGTTTAGTTTTTTGTGTTTAGGATTTAGGGTTTAAAATTTAGGCTTTCGGGTTTTGTGTTTAGGATTTGGGGTTTGGGGTTTCGTGTTTTGGGGGCGTCAATGTTAGGGTTTTATGGTTGTACGTTTTGGTGTTTAGGATTTGGGTTTTAGGGTTCTAGTGTTTAGTAGATACAGTTTAGGGTTAAGTGTTCACGATCCAAATTTTCAAGGGTTTAGGGTTTCAATATTAGGTTTTAGGTTTTCCATGTTAGGGTTTTAGGGTTTTACATTTTAGGGTTTAAGGTTTTGGGTTTTAGGGTTCTAATGTTCAATAGATAAAGTTTAGGGTTTAGGGTAAACGATAAAAAAAGCACGGGTTTTGGGTTTAGGGTTTTATAGTTTAGGGTTTAGAATTGAAATGTTAGAGTTTTAGGTTTTCTATGTTAGTTTTTTAGGGTTTTACATTTTACTGTTAAGATTTTTGGTTTCAGGGTTCTATTGTTTAATAGATAAAGTTTAGGGTTTCCCGTTCATGAATTAGGATTTCAAGGGTTTCGGGTTTTGTGTTTAGGATTTAGTGTTTGGGTTTTAAGGATTTGCGTTTTCAATGTTTGGGTTTCAAGTTTTGGGTTTAGGGTTTGGGTTTTAGGGCTCTAGCGTTTAGTAGAAAAAGTTTAGGGTTAAGTGTTCACGATTCAAATTTTCAAGGGTTTACGGTTTTATCGTTAATGGTTTAGGGTTTCAATGTTAGGGTTTTAGATTTTCCATGTCAGTGTTCTATATTTTAGGGTTTAGGTTTTAGGGTTTATTTTTTAGGTTTTAGTGTTTAGGGTTTGGGATTTTGGAATATATAGTTTAGGGTTTTGTGTTTAGGATTTTGGGTTTAGGGTTTCGTGTTTTGGGATGTCATTGTTAGGGTTTATGGTTTTACGTTTCGGGGTTTAGGGTTTGGGTTTTAGGGTTCTAGTGTTTAGTAGATATAGTTGAGGGTTAAGTGTTCACGATTCAAACTTTCAACGGTTTACGATTTTGTCGTTTATGGTTCAGGGTTTCAATGTTAGGGTTTTATGTTTTCCATGTTAGTGTTTTACATTTTAGGGTTTAAGGTTTGGGGTTTTAGGATTTATGGTTAAGGTTTTAGGGTTTATTTTTTAGGTTTTTCGGGGTTTAGGGTCTGGGACTTTTGAATTTATAGTTTAGGGTTTTGTGTTTAGGATTTAGGGTTTTGGGTTTTGGGGTGCCAATCTTAGTGTTTTATGTTTTCCATGTTAGGGTTTTAGGGTTTTACGTTTTAGGTTTTAGGGTATGTGGTTTTAGGGATCTAGTGTTTAATAGATAAAGTTTAGGGTTTAGGGTTCACGATTTATGATTTCAGGGGTTTAGGGTTTAGGATATTGTAGTTTAGTGCTTAGGGTTTAGGATTTAGGGTCTTTAGGTTTTAGGGTTTAGGGTCCTGGGGCTTAGGGCTTAGGGCTTTAGGGCTTTAGTGGTCTGTGGTCTTTTGTGTTTAGGGTTTATATTTTTAGGTTTTAGGGTTTAGGATTTTCGGGTTTTGGGGGTTTATGGGTTTAGGTTTTAGGGTTTAGGGTTTAGGGTTTTAGGTTTTAGGGGTTTGGGTTTTGGTGTGTCAATGTTTGGGTGTTACGTTCTGGGGTTTGGGGTTTGGGGTTTTAGGGATCTACTGTTTAATAGATATAGCTTAGGGTTTAGGGTTCACGATTTATGATTTCAAGGGTTTAGGGGTTAGGATTTTATAGTTTAGTGCTTAGTGTTTAGATTTTGGGTTTTAGATTTTGGGGTTTAGGGTTCGAGGCTTAGGGCTTAGGGTTTAGGGTTTGGGGTTTTGTGTTTAGGGTTTATATTTTTAGGTTTTAGGGTTTAGGGTTTAGGATTTTGGCTATTATCGTTTATGGTTTAGGTTTTGGTGATTAGGATTTAGAGTTTATGATTTAGGGTTTCGGGTTTTATGTTTAGGATTTAGGGTTTGGGGTTTCATGTTTTGGGATGTCAATGTTAGGGTTTTATGGTTGTACGTTTTGGGGTTTAGGATTTGGGTTTTAGGGTTCTAGTGTTTAGTAGATACAGTTTAGGGTTAAGTGTTCACGATCCAAATTTTCAAGGGTTTAGGGTATCAATATTAGGTTTTAGGTTTTCCATGTTAGGGTTTTAGGGTTTTACATTTTAGGGTTTAGGGTTTAGGGTTAACGATAAAAAAATCAAGGGTTTTGGGTTTAGGGTTTTATGGTTTAGGGTTTAGAATTGAAATGTTAGAGTTTTTGGTTTTCCATGTTAGTGTTTTAGGGTTTTACGTTTTACTGTTAGGATTTTGGGTTTTAGGGTTCTATTGTTTAATAGATAAAGTTTAGGGTTTACGGTTCATGAATTAGGATTTAAAGGGTTTCGGGTTTTGTGTTTAGGATTTAGGGTTTGGGTTTTAAGGATTTGTGTTTTCAATGTTAGGGTTTCAAGTTTTGGGTTTAGGGTTTGGGTTTTAGGGCTCTAGTGTTTAGTAGAGAAAGTTTGGGGTTAAGTGTTCACGATTCAAATTTTCAAGGGTTTACGGTTTTATCGTTTATGGTTTAGGGTTTCAATGTTAGGGTTTTAGGTTTTCCATGTCAGTGTTTTATATTTTAGGGTTTAGGTTTTAGGGTTTATTTTTTAGGTTTTAGTGTTTAGGGTTTGGGATTTTGGAATTTATAGTTTAGGGTTTTGTGTTTAGGATTTTGGGTTTTGGGGTGTCAATGTTAGTGTTTTAGGTTTTCCATGTTAGGCTGTTAGGGTTTTACGTTTTAGGTTCTAGGGATCTAGTGTTTAATACATAAAGTTTAGGGCTTAGGGCTCACGATTTATGATTTCAAGGGTTTAGGGTTTAGAATTTTATAGTTTGGTGTTTAAGGTTTACTATTTAGGGTTTTAGGTTTTAGGGTATAGGGTTCGGGGCTTAGGGCTTAGGGTTTAGGGCTTAGGGTTTAGGGTTTGGGGTTTTTGGGTTTAGGCTTTATATTTTTAGGTTTTAGGGTTTAAGGTTCAGGGTTTGGGGTTTGTGGTTTTCCTATTTAGGGTTATATTTTTCAGTTTTAGGGTTTAGCGTTTTAGGGTTTAGGGTTTCAGGTTTTAGGTTTTAGGGTTTAGGGTTTTAGGTTTTAGGGTTTATTTTTTAGGTTTAGGGTTTTGGGTTTTGGTGTGTCAATGTTAGGGTGTTACGTTTTGGGGTTTAGGGTTTGGGTTTTAGGGTTTTAGTGTTTAGTGGAAAAACCTTAGGGTTAAGTGTTCACGATTCAAATTTTCAAGGGTTTACGGTTTTATCGTTTATGGTTCAGGGTATCAATGTTAGGGTTTTAGGTTTTCTATGTTAGTGTTTTACATTTTAGGGTTTAGGGTTTCGGGTTTTAGGATTTAGGGTTAAGGTTTTAGGGTTTATTTTTTAGGTTTTATGGTTTAGGTTTAGGGATTTCAGAATTTATAGTTTAGGGTTTTTGTTTAGAATTTAGGGTTTAGGGTTTTGGGTTTTCGGGTGCCAATGTTAGTGTTTTAGGTTTTTCATGTTAGGGTTTTAGGGTTTTACGATTTAGGTTTTAGGGTATGGGGTTTTAGGGATCCTGTGTTTAATAGATAAAGTTTAGGGTTTAGGGTTCACGACATATGATTTCAAGGGTTTAGGGTTTAGGATTTTATAGTTTAGTGTTTAGGGTTTTGGATTTAGGGTTTTAGGTTTTAGGGTCAAGGGTTTAGGGTTTTAGGGTTTATTTTTTAGGTTTAGGGTTTTGGTGTGTCAATGTTAGGGTGTTACGTTCTGGGGTTTAGGGTTTGGGGTTTAGGGTATGGGGTTTTAGGGATCTAGTGTTTAACAGATAAAGTTTAGGGTTTAGGGTTCACGATTTATGATTTCAAGGGTTTAGGGGTTAGGATTTTATAGTTTACTGCTTAGGGTTTAGGATTTTAGGTTTTAGATTTTAGGGTTTAGGGTTTAGGGTTCGAGGCTTAGGGCTTAGGGTTTAGGGTTTGGGGTTTTTGTGTTTTAGGTTTATATTTTTAGGTTTTAGGGTTTAGCGTTTAGGATTTTTGCTATTATAGTTTATGGTTTAGGTTTTTGTGTTTAGGATTTAGGGTTTAAGATTTAGGGTTTCGGGTTTTGTGTTTAGGATTTAGGGTTTAGGGTTTCGTGTTTTGGGGAATCAATTTTTAGGGTTTATAATTTTAGGATTTAGGGTTTAAGGTTTTAGGTTTTAGGGTTTATATTTTAGGTTTAGGGTTTTGGGTTTTGGTGTGTCAATGTTAGGGTGTTACGTTCTGCGGTTTAGGGTTTGGGGTTTAGGGTATGGGGTTTTAGGGATCCAGTGTTTAATAGATAAAGTTTAGGGTTAAGGGTTCACGATTTATTATTTCAAGGGTTAAGGGTTTAGGATTTTATAGTTTACTATTTAGGGTTTAGGATTTTGGGTTTTAGATTTTAGGGTTTAGGGTTCGAGGCTTAGGGCTTAGGGTTTAGGGTTTAGGGTTTGGGGTTTCTTTGTTTAGGGTTTATATTTTTAGGTTTTAGGGTTTAGGGTTTAGGATTTTGTCTATTATAGTTTAGGGTTTGGGTTTTTGTGTTTAGGATTTAGGGTTTAAGATTTAGGGTTTCGGGTTTTGTGTTTAGGATTTTTGGTTTAGGGTTTCGTGTTTTGGGACGTCAATGTTAGGGTTTATGGTTTTACGTTTTGGGGTTTAAGGTTGTGGTTTTAGGGTTCTAGTGTTTATTAGATATAGTTTAGGGTTAAGTGTTCACTATTCAAATTTTCAACGGTTTACGATTTTATCGTTTATGGTTCAGGGTTTCAATGTTAGGGTTTTAGGTTTTCCATGTTAGTGTTTTACATTTTAGGGTTTAAGGTTTGGGGTTTTAGGATTCATGATTGAGGTTTTAGGGTTTATTTTTTAGGTTTTAGGGTTTAGGGTTTGGGAATTCGGAATTTATAGTTTAGGGTTTTGTGTTTAGGATTTCGGGTTTTGGGGTGCCAATCTTAGTGTTTTAGGTTTTCCATGTTAGGGTTTTAGGGTTTTACGTTTTAGGTTTTAGGGTATGTGGTTTTAGGGATCTAGTGTTTAATAGATAAAGTTTAGGGTTGAGGGTTCACGATTTATGATTTCAGGGGTTTATGGTTTAGGATTTTATAGTTTAGTGTTCAGGGTTTAGGATTTAGGGTTTTAGGTTTTAGGGTTTAGGGTTCGGGGCCTCGGGCTTAGAGTTTAGGGTTTAGGGTTTAGGTTTTGTGATTTTTGTGTTTAGGGTTTACATTTTTAGGTTTTAGGGTTTAGCGTTTTTGGGTTTTGATTTTAGGGTTTAGCGTTTTTGGGTTTCTGGTTTTAGGTTTTAGGGTTTAGGGTTTAGGGTTTTTGGTTTTAGGGTTTTGGGTTTTGGTGTGTCAATGTTAGCGTGTTACGTTCTAGGGTTTGGGGTTTGGGGTTTTAGGGATCTAGTGTTTAATAGATAAAGTTTGGGGTTTAGGGTTCACGATTTATTATTTCAAGGGTTTAGGGGTTAGGATTTTATAGTTTAGTGCTTATGGTTTAGGATTTTGGGTTTTAGATTTTAGGGTTTAGGGTTTAGGGTTCGAGGCTTAGGGCTTAGGGTTTAGGGTTTGGGGTTTTTGTGTTTAGGGTTTATATTTTTAGGTTTTAGGGTTTAGGGTTTAGGATTTTGGCTATTTTAGTTTAAGGTTTAGGTTTTTATGTTTAGCATTTAGGGTTTATGATTTAGGGTTTCGGGTTTTGTGTTTAGGATTTAGGGTTTGGGGTTTCGTGTTTTGGGGCGTCAATGTTAGGGTTTTATGGTTGTACGTTTTGGGGTTTAGGATTTGGGTTTTTAGGGTTCTAGTGTTTAGTAGATACAGTTTAGGGTTAAGTATTCACGATCAAAATTTTCAAGGGTTTTGGGTTTCAATATTAGGTTTTAGGTTTTTCATGTTAGGGTTTCAAGGTTTTACATTTTAGGGTTTAGGGTTTAGGATTAACGATAAAAAAATCAAGGGTTTTGGGGTTAAGGTTTTATAGTTTAGGGTTTAGAATTGAAATGTTAGAGTTTTAGGTTTTCCATGTTAGTGTTTTAGGGTTTTACGTTTTACTGTTAGGATTTTGGATTTTAGGGTTCTACTGTTTAATAGATAAAGTGTAGTGTATACGGTTCATGAATTAGGATTTCAAGGGTTTCGGGTTTTGTGTTTAGGATTTAGGGTTTGGGTTTTAAGGATTTGTGTTTTCAATGTTAGGCTTTCAAGTTTTGGGTCTAGGGTTTGGGTTTTAGGGCTCTAGTGTTTAGTAGAAAAAGTTTAGGGTTAGGTGTTCCCGATTCAAATTTTCAAGGGTTTACGGTTTTATCGTTTATGGTTTAGGGTTTCAATGTTAGGGTTTTAGATTTTCCATGTCAGTGTTTTATATTTTAGGTTTAGCTTTTAGGGTTTATTTTTTAGGTTTAGGGTTTGGGATTTTGGAATTTATAGTTTATGGTTTTGTGTTTAGGATTTTTGGTTTTGGGGTGTCAATGTTAGTGTTTTAGGTTTTCCATGTTTGGGTTTTAGGGTTTTATGTTTTAGGTTCTAAGGATCTAGTGTTTAATACATCAAGCTTAGGGCTTAGGGTTAACGATTTATGATTTCAAGGGTTTAGGGTTTAGGATTTTAGAGTTTCGTGTTTAAGGTTTACTATTTAGGGTTTTAGGTTTTAGGGTTTAGGGTTCGGGGCTTAGGGCTTAGGGTTTTGGGCTTAGGGTTTGGGGTTTGGGGTTTTTGGGTTTAGGGTTTATATTTTTAGGTTTTAGGGTTTAGGGTTAAGGGTTTGGGGTTTGTGGTTTTTGTATTTAGGGTTTATATTTTCCGGTTTTAGGGTTTAGCGTTTTAGGGTTTAGGGTTTCGGGATTTAGGTTTTAGGGTTTAGGGTTTAGGGTTTTACGTTTTTGGGTTTATTTTTTAGGTTTAGGGTTTTGGGTTTTGGTGTGTCAATGTTAGGGTGTTACGTTTTGGGGTTTAGGGTTTGGGTTTTAGGGTTCTAGTGTTTAGTAGAAAAGGCTTTGGGTTAAGTTTTCACGATTCAAATTTTCAAGGGTTTATGGTTTTATCGTTTATGGTTCAGGGTTTCAATGTTAGGGTTTTAGGTTTTCCATGTTAGTGTTTTACATTTTAGGGTTTAGGGTTTCGGGTTTTAGGATTTAGGGTTAAGGTTTTAGGGTTTATTTTTTAGGTTTTATGGTTTAGGGTTAGGGATTTCGGAATTTATAGTTTAGGGTTTTGTGTTTAGGATTTAGGGTTTAGGGTTTTGGGTCTTGGGGTGCCAATGTTAGTGTTTTAGGTTTTTCGTGTTAGGGTTTTAGGGTTTTACGCTTTAGGTTTTAGGGTATGGGGTTTTAGGGATCCTGTGTTTAAAAGATAAAGTTTAGGGTTTAGGCTTCACGACATATGATTTCAAGGGTTTAGGGTTTAGGATTTTATAGTTTAGTGTTTAGGGTTTTTGATTTAGGGTTTTAGGTTTTAGGGTTTAGGGTTTAGGGTTTTAGGGTTTATTTTTTAGGTTTAGGGTTTTGTGTGACGATGTTAGGGTGTTACGTTCTGGGGTTTAGGGTTTGGGTTTAGGGTATGGGGTTTTAGGGATCTAGCATTTAATAGATAAAGTTTAGGGTTTAGGGTTAACGATTTATGATTTCAAGGGTTTAGGATTTTATAGTTTAGTATTTAGGGTTTAGGATTTAGGTTTTAGATTTTAGGGTTCAGGGTTCAAGGCTTAGGGCTTAGGGTTTAGGGTTTATGGTTTGGGGTTTTTGTGTTTAGGGTTTATATTTTTAGGTTTTAGGGTTTAGGATTTTTGCTATTATAGTCTAGGGTTTAGGTTTTTGTGTTTATGATTTAGGGTTTAAGATTTGGGGTTTCAGGTTTTGTGTTTAGGATTTAGGGTTTAGGGTTTCGTGTTTTGGGGCATCAATGTTTAGGGTTTATATTTTTAGGTTTTAGGGTTTAGCGTTTTAGGGTTTCGGGTTTTAGGTTTTAAGATCTAGGGTTTAGGGTTTTACGTTTTAGGGTTTGTATTTTAGGTTTAGGGTTTTGGGTTTCGGTGTGTCAATGTCAGGTTGTTACGTTCTGGGGTTTAGGGTTTGGGGTTTTGGGTATGGGGTTTTAGGGATCTAGTGTTTAATAGATAAAGTTTAGGGTTTAGGGTTCACGATTTATGATTTCAAGGGTTAAGGCTTTAGGATTTTATAGTTTAGTATTTAGGGTTTAGGATTTTGGGTTTTAGATTTTAGGGTTTAGGGTTCGAGGCTTAGGGCTTAGGGTTTAGGGTTTAGGCTTTGGGGTTTCTGTGTTTAGGGTTTATATTTTTAGGTTTTAGGGTTTAGGGTTTTGGATTTTGTCTATTATAGTTTAGGGTTTAGGTTTTTATTTTTAGGATTTAGGGTTTAAGATTTAGGGTTCGGGTTTTGTGTTTAGGATTTTGTGCTTAGGGTTTCGTGTGTTGGGACGTCAATGATAGGGTTTATGGTTTTACGTTTTGGGGTTTAGGGTTTGGATTTTAGGGTTCTAGTGTTTAGTAGATATAGTTAGGTTTAAGTGTTCACGATTCAAATTTTCAACGGTTTACGATTTTATCGTTTATGGTTCAGGGTTTCAATGTTAGGGTTTTAGGTTTTCCATGTTAGTGTTTTACATTTTAGGGTTTAAGGTTTGGGGTGTTAGGATTTATGGTTGAGGTTTTAGGTTTATTTTTTAGGTTTTAGGGTTTAGGGTTTGGGATTTCGGAATTTATAGTTTAGGGTTTTGTGTTCAGGATTTAGGGTTTTGGGTTTTGGGGTGCCAATCTTAGTGTTTTAGGTTTTCCATGTTAGGGTTTTACGGTTTTACGTTTTAGGTTTTAGGGTATGTGGTTTTAGGGATCTAGTGTTTAATAGATAAAGTTTAGGGTGTAGGGTTCACGATTTATGATTTCAGGGGTTTAGGGTTTAGGATTTTATAGTTTAGTGTTTAGGGTTCAGGATTTAGGGTTTTAGATTTCAGGGTTTAGGGTTCGGGGAATATGGCTTAGGGTTTAGGGTTTAGGGTTTGTGGTTTTTGTGTTTAGGGTTTATATTTTTAGGTTTTAGGGTTTACCGTTTTAGGGTTTAGGGTTTCAGGTTTTAGGTTTTAGGGTTTAGGGTTTTAGGGTTTATTTTTTAGGTTTAGGGTTTCGGGTTTTGGTGTGTCAATGTTAGGGTGTTACGTTTTGGGGTTTAGGGTTTGGGTTTTACGGTTTTTATGTTTAGTGGAAAAAGCTTAGGGTTAAGTGTTCACGATTCAAATTTTCAAGGGTTTACGGTTTTATCGTTTATGGTTCAGGGTATCAATGTTATGGTTTTAGGTTTTCCATGTTAGTGTTTTACATTTTAGGGTTTAGGGTTTCGGGTTTTAGGATTTAGGGTTAAGGTTTTAGGGTTTATTTTTTAGATTTTATGGTTTAGGGTTAGGGATTTCAGAATTTATAGTTTAGGGTTTTGTGTTTAGGATTTAGGGTTTAGGGTTTTGGGTTTTCGGGTGCCAATGTTAGTTTTTTAGGTTTTTCATGTTAGGGTTTTAGGGTTTTACGCTTTAGGTTTTAGGGTATGGGGTTTTAGGGATCCTGTGTTTAATAGATAAAGTTTAGGGTTTACGGTTCACGACATATGATTTCAAGGGTTTAGGGTTTAGGATTTTATAGTTTAGTGTTTAGGGTTTTGGATTTAGGGTTTTAGGTTTTAGGGTTTAGGGTTTAGGGTTTTAGGGTTTATTTTTTAGGTTTAGGGTTTCGGTGTGTCAATGTTAGGGTGCTACGTTCTGGGGTTTAGAGTTTGGGGTTTGGGGTATGGGGTTTTAGGGATCTAGTGTTTAATAGATAAAGTTTAGGGTTTAGGGTTAACGATTTATGATTTCAAGGGTTTAGGGTTTAGGATTTTATAGTTTAGTATTTAGGGTTTAGGATTTAGGTTTTAGATTTTAGGGTTTAGGGTTCATGGCTTAGGGCTTAGGCTTTAGGGTTTAGGGTTTTGGGTTTTTGTGTTTAGGGTTTATATTTTTAGGTTTTAGGGTTTAGGATTTTGGCTATTATAGTTTACGGTTTAGGTTTTTGTGTTTAGGATTTAGGGTTTAAGATTTAGGGTTTCGGGTTTTGTGTTTAGGATTTAGGGTTTAAGGTTTCGTGTTTTGGGGCATCAATGTTTAGGGTTTATATTTTTAGGTTTTAGGGTTTAGCGTTTTAGGGTTTCGGGTTTTAGGTTTTAGGATTTAGGGTTTAGGGTTTTAGGTTTTAGGGTTTGTATTTTCGATTTAGGGTTTTGGGTTTTGGTGTGTCAATGTCAGGGTGTTACGTTCTGGGGTTTAGGGTTTGGGGTTTAGGGTACGGGGTTTTAGGGATCTAGTGTTTAATAGATAAAGTTTAAGGTTTAGGGTTAACGATTTTTTATTTCAAGGGTTAAGGCTTTAGGATTTTATAGTTTAGTATTTAGGGTTTAGGATTTTCGGTTTTAGATTTTAGGGTTTAGGGTTCGAGGCTTAGGGCTTAGGGTTTAGGGTTTAGGGTTTAGGGTTTAGGGTTTAGGGTTTGGGGTTTCTGTGTTTAGGGTTTATGTTTTTAGGTTTTAGGGTTTTGGGTTTTGTCTATTATAGTTTAGGGTTTAGGTTTTTGTGTTTAGGATTTAGGGTTTAAGATTTAGGGTTTCGGGTTTTGTGTTTAGGATTTTGGGTTTAGGGTTTTGTGTTTTGGGACGTCAATGTTAGGGTTTATGGTTTTACATTTTGGGGTTTAGGGTTTGGGTTTTAGGGTTCTAGTGTTTAGTAGATATAGTTTAGGGTTAAGTGTTCATGATTCAAATTTTCAACGGTTTACGATTTTATCGTTTATGGTTCAGGGTTTCAATGTTAGGGTTTTAGGTTTTCCATGTTAGTGTTTTAAATTTTAGGGTTTAAGGTTTGGGGTTTTAGGATTTATGGTTGAGGTTTTAGGGTTTAGCGTTTTGGGATTTCGGAATTTGTAGTTTAGGGTTTTGTGGTTTGGATTTAGGGTTTTGGGTTTTTCGGGTGCCAATCTTAGTGTTTTAGGTTTTCCATGTTAGGGTTTTACGGTTTTACGTTTTAGGTTTTTGGGTATGTGGTTTTAGAGATCTAGTGTTTAATAGATATAGTTTAGGGTGTAGGGTTCACGATTTATGATTTCAGGGGTTTACGGTTTAGGATTTTATAGTTTAGTGTTTAGGGTTTAGGATTTAGGGTTTTAGGTTTTAGGGTTTAGGCTTCGGGGCTTATGGCTTAGGGTTTAGGGTTTAGGGTTTAGGGTTTGTGGTTTTTGTTTTTAGGGTTTATATTTTTAGGTTTTAGGGTTTAGGGTTTCTGGTTTTAGGTTTTAGGGTTTAGGGTTTAGGGTTTTAGGTTTTAGGGTTTTGGGTTTTGGTGTGTCAATGTTAGGGTGTTACGTTCTGGGGTTTAGGGTTTGGGGTTTTAGGGATCTAGTGTTTAATAGATAAAGTTTAGGGTTTAGGGTTCACGATTTTTTATTTCAAGGGTTTAGGGGTTAGGATTTTATAGTTTAGTGCTTAGGGTTTTGGATTTTGGGTTTTAGATTTTAGGGTTTAGGGTTCGAGGCTTAGGGCTTAGGGTTTAGGGTTTGGGACTTTCGTGTTTAGGGTTTATATTTTTATGTTTTAGGGTTTAGGGTTTAGGTTTTTGTGTTTAGAATTTAGGGTTTAAGATTTAGGGTTTCGGGTTTTGTGTTTAGGATTTAGGGTTTGGGGTTTTGTGTTTTGGGGCGTCAATGTTAGGCTTTTATGGTTGTACGTTTTGAGTTTAGGATTTGGGTTTTAGGGTTCTAGTGTTTAGTAGATACAGTTTAGGGGTAAGTGTTCACAATCCAAATTTTCAAGGGTTTAGGGTTTCAATATTAGGTTTTAGATTGTCCATGTTAGGGTTTTAGGGCTTTACATTTTAGGGTTTAGGGTTTAGGGTTTTACGGGTCTAATGTTCAATAGATAAAGTTTAGGGTTTACGGTTAACGATAAAAAAAATCAAGGGTTTTGGGTTTAGGGTTTTATAGTTTAGGGTTTAGAATTGAAATGTTAGAGTTTTAGGTTTTCCATGTTAGTTTTTTAGGGTTTTACGTTTTACTGTTAGGATTTTGGGTTTTAGGGTTCTATTGTTTAATAGATAAAGTTTAGGGTTTACGGTTCATGAATTAGGATTTCAAGGGTTTCGGGTTTTGTGTTTAGGATTTAGGGTTTGGGTTTTAAGGATTTGTGTTTTCAATGTTAGGGTTTTAAGTATTGGGTTTAGGGTTTGGGTTTTAGGGCTCTTGTGTTTAGTAGAAAAGGTTTAGGGTAAAGTGTTCACGATTCAAATTTTCAAGGGTTTACGGTTCTATAGTTTATGGTTTAGGGTTTCAATGTTAGGGTTTTAGGTTTTCCATGTCAGTGTTTTATATTTTAGGGTTTAGGTTTTAGGGTTTAGTTTTTAGGTTTTAGTGTTTAGGGTTTGGGATTTCGGAATTTATAGTTTAGGGTTTTGTGTTTAGGATTTTGGGTTTTGGGGTGTCAATGTTAGTGTTTTAGGTTTTCCATGTTAGGATTTTAGGGTTTTACGTTTTAGGTTCTAGGGATCTAGTGTTTATTACATAAAGTTTAGGGCTTAGGGTTCACGATTTATGATTTCGAGGGTTTAGGGTTTAGGATTTGATAGTTTGGTGTTTAAGGTTTACTATTTAGGGTTTTAGGTTTTAGGGTTTAGGGTTCGGGGCTTAGGGCTTAGGGTTTAGGGCTTGGGGTTTAGGGTTTGGGGTTTTTGGGTTTAGGGTTTATATTTTTAGGTTTTAAGGTTTCAGGTTCAGGGTTCGTGGTTTGTGGTTTTTGTATTTAGGGTTTATATTTTCGGTTTTAGGGTTTAGCATTTTAGGGTTTAGGTTTTAGGGTTTATTTTTTAGGTTTTAACGTTTAGGGTTAGGGATTTCGGAATTTATAGTTTAGTGTTTTGTGTATAGGATTTAGGGTTTAGGGTTTTGGGTTTTGGGGTGCCAATGTTAGTGTTTTAGGTTTTTCATGTTAGGGTTTTAGGGTTTTACGTTTTAGGTTCTAGGGATCTAGTGTTTAATACATAAAACTTAGGGCTTAGGTTTCACGATTTATGATTTCAAGGGTTTAGGGTTTAGGATTTTATAGTTTGGTGTTTAAGGTTTACTATTTAGGGTTTTAGGTTTTAGGGTTTAGGGTTCGGGGCTTAGTGCTTAGGGTTTAGGGCTTAGGGTTTGGGGTTTGGGGTTTTTGGGTTTAGGGTTTATATTTTTAGGTTTTAGGGTTTAGGGTTCAGGTTTTGGGGTTTGCGGTTTTTTTATTTAGGGTTTATATATTTCGGTTTTAGGGTTTAGCGTTTTAGGGTGTAGGGTTTCGGGTTTTAGGTTTTAGGGTTTAGGGTTTAGGGTTTTTGGTTTTAGGGTTTATTTTTTAGGTTTAGGGTTTTGGGTTTTGGTGTGTCAATGTTAGGGTGTTACGTTTTGGGGTTTAGGGTTTGGGTTTTAGGGATCTAGTGTTTAGAAGAAAAAGCTTAGGGTTAAGTGTTCACGAATCAAATTTTCAAGGGTTTACGGTTTTATCGTTTATGGTTCAGGGTTTCAATGTTAGGGTTTTAGGTTATCCATGTTAGTGTTTTACATTTTAGGGTTTAGGGTTTCGGGTTTAAGGATTTAGGGTTAAGGTTTTAGGGTTTATTTTTTAGGTTTTATGGTTTAGGGTTAGGGATTTCAGAATTTATAGTTTAGGGTTTTGTGTTTAGGATTTAGGGTTTAGGGTTTTGGGTTTGGGGGTGCCAGTGTTAGTGTTTTAGGTTTTTCATGTTATGGTTTTACGCTTTAGGTTTTAGGGTATGGGGTTTCAGGGATCCAGTGTTCAATAGATAATGTTTAGGGTTTAGGGTTCACGACATATGATTTCAAGGGTTTAGGGTTTAGGATTTTATAGTTTAGTGTTTAGGGTTTCGGATTTAGGGTTTTAGGTTTTAGGGTTTAGGGTTTAGGGTTTTAGGGTTTATTTTTTAGGTTTAGGGTTTTGGTGTGTCAATGTTAGGGTGTTACGTTCTAGGGTTTAGGGTTTAGGGTCTAGGGTATGGGGTTTTAGGGATCTAGTGTTTAATAGATAAAGTTTAGGGTTTAGGGTTAACGATTAATGATTTCAAGGGTTTAGGGTTTAGGATTTTATAGTTTAGTATTTAGGGTTTAGGATTTAAGGTTTTAAGGATCCTGTGTTTAATAGATAAAGTTTAGGGTTTAGGGTTCACGACATATGATTTCAAGGGTTTAGGGTTTAGGATTTTATAGTTTAGTGTTTAGGGTTTTGGATTTAGGGTTTTAGGTTTTAGGGTTTAGGGTTTAGGGTTTTAGGGTTTATTTTTTAGGTTTAGGGTTTTGGGTTTTGGTTGTCAATGTTAGGGTGTTACGTTCTGGGGTTTAGGGTTTGGGGTTTAGGGTATGGGGTTTTAGGGATCTAGTGTTTAATAGATAAAGTTTAGGGTTTAGGGTTAACGATTTATGATTTCAAGGGTTTAGGGTTTAGGATTTTATAGTTTAGCATTTAGGGTTTAGGATTTAAGGTTTTAGATTTTAGGGTTTAGGGTTCAAGGCTTAGGGCTTAGGGTTTAGGGTTTAGGGTTTGGTGTTTTTGTGTTTAGGGTTTATCTTTTTAGGTTTTAGGGTTTAGGCTTTAGGCTTTTGGCTATTCTAGTTTAGGGTTTAGGTTTTTGTGTTTAGTATTTAGGGTTTAAGATTTAGGGTTTCGGGTTTTGTGTTTAGGTTTTAGGGTTTAGGGTTTCGTGTTTTGGGGCATCAATGTTAGGGTTTTATGTTTTACGTTCTGGGGTTTAGGGCTTGGGTTTTAAGGTTCTAGTGTTTAGTAGATACAGTTTAGGGTTAGGCGTTCACAATCAAAATTTTCAAGGGTTTAATATTAGGTTTTAGGGTTTTACATTTTAGGGTTTAGGGTTTGGGGTTTTAGGGTTCTAATATTCTATAGATAAAGTTTAGGGTTTAGGGTTAACGATAAAAAAATCAAGGGTTTTGGGTTTAGGGTTTTATAGTTTAGGGTTTAGAATTCAAATGTTAGAGTTTTAGATTTTCCATGTTAGTGTTTTAGGGTTTTACGTTTACTGTTAGGATTTTGGATTTTAGGGTTCTATTGTTTAATAGTTAAAGTTTAGGGTTTACGGTTCAAGAATTAGGATTTCAAGCGTTTCGAGTTTGGTGTTTAGGATTTAGGGTTTGGGATTTAGGGTTTTAGATTTTACGGTTTAGGATTCGGGGCTTAGGGCTTGGGGTTTACGGTTTAGGGTTTGGGGTTTTTGTGTTTAGGGTTTATATTTTTTAGATTTTAGGATTTTGGGTTTAGGATTATGGCTATTATAGTTTATGGTTTAGGTTTTTTGTGTTTAGGATTTCGGGTTTAAGATTTAGGGTTTCGGGTTTTGGGGTTTAGGGTGTCGTGTTTTGGGCGTCAATGTTAGGGTTTTATGGTTTTACGTTTTGAGGATTAGGGTTTCGGTTTTAGGGTTCTAATGTTTAGTAGATACAGTTTAGGGTTAAGTGTTCACGATTCAAATTTTCAAGGGTTTACGATTTTATCGTTTATGGTTCAGAGTTTCAATGTTAGGGTTTTAGGTTTTCCATGTTAGTGTTTTACATTTTAGGGTTTAGGGTTTGGGGTTTTAGGATTCAGGGTTAAGGTTTAGGGTTTATTTTTAAGGTTTTACGGTTTAGGGTTTGGGATTTCAGAATTTATAGTTTAGGGTTTTGTGTTTAGGGTTTAGGGTTTAGAATTTTGGGTTTTGGGGTGCCAATGTTAGTGTTTTAGGTTTCCATGTTAGGGTTTTAGGGTTTTACGTTTTAGGTTTTAGGGTATGGGGTTTTAGGGATCTAGTGTTTAATAGATAAAGTTTAGGGTTTAGGCTTCACGATTTATGATTTCAAGGGTTTAGGGTTTAGGATTTTGTAGTTTCGTGTTTAGGGTTTAGGATTTAGGGTTTTAGGTTTTAGGTTTTAGGGTTTAAGGTTCGAGCTTAGGGCTTAGGGTTTAGGGTTTGGGGTTTTTGGTTTTTGTGTTTAGGGTTTATATTTTTAGGTTTTAGGGCTTAGGGTTTTATGGTTTAGGGTTTCGGGTTTTAGGTTTTAGGGTTTAGGGTTTAGGGTTTAGGGTTTTAGGTTTTAGGGTTTATTTTTTAGGTTTAGGGTTTTGGGTTTTGGTGTGTCAATGTCAGGGTGTTACGTTCTAGGGTTTCGGGTTTGGGGTTTAGGGTATGGGGTTTTAGGGATCCAGTGTTTAATAGATAAAGTTTAGGGTTTAGGGTTAACGATTTATGATTTCAAGGGTTTAGGGGTTAGGATTTTATAGTTTATTATTTAGGGTTTAGGATTTAGGGTTTTAGATTTTAGGGTTTAGGGTTCAAGGCTTAGGGCTTAGGGTTTAGGGTTTAGGGTTTGTGGTTTTTGTGTTTAGGGTTTATATTTTTAGGTTTTTGGGTTTAGGATTTTGGCTATTATAGTTTAGGGTTTAGGTTTTTGTGTTTAGGATTTAGGGTTTAAGATTTAGGGTTTAGGGTTTAGGGTTTTGGGATGTCAATGTTAGGGTTTTATGGTTGTACGTTTTGGGGTTTAGGATTTGGGTTTTAGGGTTCTAGTGTTTAGTAGATACAGTTTAGGGTTAAGTGTTCACGATCCAAATTTTCAAGGGTTTTGGGTTTCAATATTAGGTTTTAGGTTTTCCATGTTAGGGTTTTAGGGTTTTACATTTTCGGGTTTAGGGTTTGGGGCATCAATGTTAGGGTTTTATGGTTTTACGTTTTGGGGTTTAGGGCTTGGGTTTTAAGGTTCTAGTGTTTAGTAGATACAGTTTAGGGTTAAGCGTTCACAATCCAAAATTTCAAGGGTTTAGGGTTTCAATATTAGGTTTTAGGTTTTCCATGTTAGGGTTTTACATTTTAGGGTTTAGGGTTTGGGGTTTTAGGGTTCTAATGTTCAAAAGATAAAGTTTAGGGTTTAGGGTTAACGATAAAAAAATCAAGGGTTTTGGGTTTAGGGTTTTATAGTTTAGGGTTTAGAATTCAAATGTTAGAGTTTTAGGTTTTCCATGTTAGTGTTTTAGGGTTTTACGTTTTACTGTTAGGATTTTGGGTTTTAGGGTTCTATTGTTTGATAGATAAAGTTTAAGGTTTACGGTTCATGAATTAGGATTTCAAGGGTTTCGGGTTTGGTGTTTAGGATTTAGGGTTTGGGTTTTAAGGTTTTGTGTTTTCAATGTTAGGGTTTTACGTTTTGGGTTTAGGGTTTGGGTTTTAGGGTTCTAGTGTTTAGTAGATAAAGTTTGGGGTTTCGTGTTCACGAGTTAGGATATCGAGGGTTTAGGGTTTAATAGTTTTGTGTTTAACGTTTAGGGTTTAAGGTTTTAGGTGTTGTGGTTTAGGTTTAGGTTTAGGTTTAGGGTTTAGGGTTTAGGTTTTAAGGTTTTAGGGTTTAGGGTTTAGGGTTTAAGATTTCGGGTTTACAATTTTGGGTTTAGGGTTTTTGGTTGTGAATGTTAGGGTTTTAGGTGTTCCATGTTTTAGGGTTTAAGGTTTATCTTTATAGGTTTTACGGTTTTAGGGTTAGGATTTAGGATTTGGGGTTCTATAGTTCAGGGTTTGGCATTTATGGTTTTGTGTTTAGGGTTTTGGGGAGTCAATGTTAGGGTTTTAGGTTTTTCATGTTAGGGTTTTAGGGTTTTATGTTTTAGGATTTAGGGTTTAGGGTTTTAGGTTTTAGGGTTTATTTTTTAGGTTTAGGGTTTTGGGTTTTGGTATGTCAATATTAGGGTTTTACGTTTTGGGGTTTAGGGTTTGGGTTTTAAGGTTCTAGTGTTTAGTAGAAAAAGTTTAGGGTTAAGAGTTCACGATTCAAATTTTCAAGGGTTTACGGTTTTATCGTTTATGGTTTAGGGTTTCAATGTTAGGGTTTTAGGTTTTCCATTTTATTGTTTTACATTTTAGGGTTTCGAGTTTGGGGTTTTAGGATTTAGGGTTTAGGGTTAAGGCTTTAGGGCTTATTTTTTAGGTCTAAGGGTTTAGGGTTTGGGATTTCGGAATTTATAGTTTAGGGTTTTGTGTTTAGGATTTGGGGTATAGGGTTTTGGGTGTTGGGGTGTCAATGTTCGTGTTTTAGGTTTTCCATGTTAGAGTTTTAGTGTTTTACGATTTAGGTTTTTGGGTTTTGGGTTTTATGGATCTAGTGTTTAATAGATAGAGCTTAGGGTTTAGGGTTCACGATTTATGATTTCAAGGGTTTAGGATTTTATAGTTTAGTGTCTAGGGTTTAAGATTTAGGGTTTTAGGTTTAAGGTCTTAGGGTTTAGGGTTCGGGGCTTAGGGCTTAGGGTTTAGGGTTTAAGGTTTAGGGTTTGGGGTTTGTGGGTTTAGGGTTTATATTTTTATATTTTAGGGTTTAGGGTTTAGGATTTTAGCTATTATAGTTTAGGGTTTAGGGTTTTGTGTTTAGGATTTAGGGTTTAAGTTTTAGGGTTTCGGGTTTTTTGTTTAGGATTTAGGGTGTAGGGTTTCGTGTTTTGGGGCGTCAATCTTAGGGTTTTATGGTTTTACGTTTTAGGGATATTAGGGTTAAAGGTTTTAGGGTTCTAGTGTTTAGTAGATATAGTTTAGGGTTAAGTGTTCACAATTCAAATTTTCAAGGGTTTAGGGTTTCAATGTTAGGGTTTTAGGTTTTCCATGTTAGGGTTTTAGGGTTTTACATTTTAGGGTTTAGGGTTTGGGGTTTTAGGGTTCTAGTGTTCGATAGAGAAAGTGTAGGGTTTAGGGTTAACGATAAAAAAATCAAGGGTTTTATAGTTTAGGGTTTAGGATTTAAATATTAGAGTTTTAGGTTTTCCATGTTAGTGTTTTAGGGTTTTACGTTTTACTATTAGCATTTTGGGTTTTAGGGTTCTATTGTTTAATAGATAAAGTTTAGGGTTTATGGTTCATGAATTAGAATTTCAAGGGTTTCGGGTTTTGTGTTTTGGATTTAGGGTTTGGGGTTTAGGGTTTTGTGTTGTCAATGTTAGGGTTTTACGTTTTGGGTTTAGGGTTTGGGTTTTTGGGTTCTAGTGTTTAGTAGATAATGTTTAGGGTTCCGGGTTTTTCAAGTGTTTAGGGTTTAATAGTTTTGTGTTTAACGTTTAGGGTTTAAGGTTTTAGGTGTTAGGGTTTAGGTTTAGGTTTAGGGTTTAGGGTTTTGGGTTTAGGGTTTAGGTTTTAAGGTTTTAGGGTTTAAGATTTCGGGTTTATGGTTTTTGGTTTAGGATTTTTTGGTGTGAATGTTAGGGTTTTAGGTTTTCCATGATTTAGGGTTTCGGGTTTATTTTTTTAGGTTTTAGGGTTAGGATTTAGGATTTGGGGTTTTATAGTTTAAGGTTTTACATTTAGGGTTTTGTGTTTAGGGTTTTGGGGTGTCAATGTTAGGGTTTTAGGTTTTTCATGTTAGGGTTTTAGGGTTTTATGTTTTGGCGTTTAGGGTTTAGGGTTTTAGGGTTTATTTTTTAGGTTTGGGGTTTTGGGTTTTAGTGTGTCGACTTTGTTAGGGTTTTACGTTTTGGGGTTTAGGGTTTGGGTTTTAGGGTTCTAGTGTGTAGCAAAAAAAGTTTAGGGTTAAGTGTTCACGATTCAAATTTTCAGGGGTTTACGGTTTTATCGTTTATGGTTAAGTGTCTTAATGTTAAGGTTTTAGGTTTTCCATGTTATTGTTTTACATTTTAGGGTTTAAGGGTTTGGAGTTTTAGGATTTAGGGTTTAGGGTTAAGGCTTTAGGGTTTATTTTTTAGGTTTAATGGTTTAGGGTTTTGGATTTCGGAATTTATAGTTTCGGGTTTTGTGTTTAGGATTTAAGGTTTAGGGTTTTGGGTGTTGGGGTGTCAATGTTAGTGTTTTAGGTTTTCCAAGTTAGGGTTTTACGTTTAGGGTTTAGCTTTAGGGTTTAGGGTTTCGGGTTTAGGGTTTAGGTTTTAAGGTTTTAGGGTTAGGGTTTAGGGTTTAATATTTCGGGTTTATAGTTTTGGGTATAAGATTTTTCGGTGTGAACGTTAGGGTTTTAGGTTTTCCATGTTTTAGGGTTTAGGGTTTATTTTTTTAGGTTTTAGGGTTTTAGGGTTAGGATTTAGGATTTGGAGTTTTATAGTTTAAGGTTTGGCATTTAGGGTTTTGTGTTTAGGGTTTTGGGGTGTCAATGTTAGGGTTTTAGGCTTTTCATGTTAGGGTTTTATGTTTTAGGGTTTAGGGTTTTAGGGTTTATTTTTTAGGTTTAGGGTTTTGGGTTTTGGTGTGTCAATGTTAGGGTTTTACGTTTTGGGGTTTAGGGTTTTGGTTTTAGGGTTCTAATGTTTAGCAGAAAAAGTTTAGGGTTAAGTGTTCACGATTCAAATTTTCAGGGGTTTACGGTTTTATCGTTTATGGTTAAGGGTCTTAATGTTAAGGTTTTAGGTTTTCCGTGTTATTGTTTTACATTTTAGGGTTTAAGGGTTTGGAGTTTTAGGATTTAGGGTTTAGGGTTTAGGGTTAAGGCTTTAGGGTTTATTTTTTAGGTTTAATGGTTTAGGGTTTTGGATTTCGAAATTTATAGTTTAGGGTTTTGTGTTTAGGATTTAAGGTTTAGGGTTTTGGTTGTTGGGGTGTCAATGTTAGTGTTTTAGGTTTTCCAAGTTAGGGTTTTAGGGTTTTACGTTTAGGGTTCAGCTTTAGGGTTTAGGGTTTCGGGTTTAGGGTTTAGGTTTTAAGGTTTTAGGGTTTATGGTTTAAGAGCTCGGGTTTATAGTTTTGGGTTTAAGATTTTTGGGTGTGAATGTTAGGGTTTTAGGTTTTCCATGTTTTAGTGTTTAGGGTTTATTTTTTTAGGTTTTAGGGTTTTAGGGTTAGGATTTAGGATATGGGGTTTTATAGTTTAAGGTTTGGCATTTAGGGTTTTGTGTTTAGGGTTTTGGGGTGTCAATGTTAGGGTTTTAGGTTTTTCATGTTAGGGTTTTAGGGTTTTATGTTTTAGGGTTTAGGGTTTAGGGTTTTAGGGTTTATTTTTTAGGTTTAGTGTTTTCGGTTTTGGTGTGTCAATGTTAGGGTTTTACGTTTTGGGGTTTAGGGTTTGGGTTTTAGGGTTCTAGTGTTATAGCAGAAAAAGTTTAGGGTTAACTGTTCCCGATTCAAATTTTCAAGGGTTTACGGTTTTATCGTTTATGGTTTCAGGTTTTCCATGTTATTGTTTTACATTTTAGGGTTTAACGGTTTGGAGTTTTAGGATTTAGGGTTTAGGGTTAAGGCTATAGGGTTTATTTTTTAGGTTTAACAGTTTAGGGTTTGGGATTTCGGAATTTATAGTTTAGGGTTTTGTGTTTAGGGTTTTGGGTGTTGGGGTGTCAATGTTAGTGTTTTAGGTTTTCCAAATCAGGATTTTAGGGTTTTACGTTTAGGGTTTAGCTTTAGGGTTTAGGATTTTTGGTTTAGTGTTTAGGTTTTAAGGTTTTAGGGTTTAGGGTCTAGGGTTTAATATTTCGGGTTTATAGTTTTGGGTTTAAGATTTTTGGGTGTGAATGTTAGGGTTTTAGGCTTTCCATGTTTTAGGGTTTAGGGTTTATTTTTTTAAGTTTTTGGGTTTTACGGTTAGGATTTAGGATTTGGAGTTTTATAGTTTAAGGTTTGGCATTTAGGGTTTTGTGTTTAGGGTTTTGGGGTGTCAATGTTAGGGTTTTAGGTTTTTCATGTTAGGGTTTTTTGTTTTAAGGTTTAGGGTTTTAAGGTTTATTTTTTCGGTTTAGGGTTTTGGGTTTTGGTGTGTCAATGTTAGGGTTTTACGTTTTGGGGTTTAGGGTTTGGGTTTTAGGGTTCTAGTGTTTAGCAAAAAAAGTTTAGGGTTAAGTGTTCACGATTCAAATTTTCAGGGGTTTACGGTTTTATCGTTTATGGTTAAGGGTCTTAATGTTAAGGTTTTAGGTTTTCCATGTTATTGTTTTACATTTTAGGGTTTAAGGGTTTGGAGTTTTAGGATTTAGGGTTTAGCGTTTAGGGTTAAGGCTTTAGGGTTTATTTTTTAGGTTTAATGGTTTAGGGTTTGGGATTTCGGAATTTATAGTTTAGGGTTTTGTGTTTAGGATTTAAGGTTTAGGGTTTTGGGTGTTGAGGTGTCAATGTTAGTGTTTTAGGTTTTCCGAGTTAGGGTTTTAGGGTTTTACGTTTAGGGTTTAGCTTTAGGGTTTAGGGCTTTTGGGTCTTTGGGTTTAGGGCTTTTAAGGCTTTTAGGGTTTAGGGTTTAGGGTTTAAGAGTTCGGGTTTATTGTTTTGGGTTTAAGATTTTTGGGTGTGAATGTTAGGGTTTTAGGTTTTTCGTGTTAGGGTTTTTAATTTTAGTGTTTAGGGTTTTAGGGTTTTGGGTTTTGGTGTGTCAATGTTAGGGTTTTACGTTTTGGGGTATAGGGTTTCGGTTCTAGGGTTCTAGTGTTTAGTAGAAAATGTTTAGGGTTAAGTGTTCACGATTCAAATTTTCAAGGGTTTACGATTTTATCGTTTATGGTTTTGGGTTTCAATGTTAAGGTTTTAGGTTTTCCATGTTATTATTTTACATTTTAGGGTTTAAGTGTTTTGGATTTTAGGATTTAGGGTTTAGGGTTAAGGCCTTAGGGTTTATTTTTTAGGTTTAAGGGTTTAGGGTTTGGGATTACGGAATTTATAGTTTAGGGTTTTGTGTTTAGGATTTCAATGTTAGCGTTTTAGGTTTTCCATGTTAGTGTTTTATATTTTAGGGTTTTAGTTTTAGGGTTTATTTTTTTGGTTTTAGGGTTTAGGGTTTGGGATTTCGGAATTTATAGTTTAGGGTTTCGTGTTTAGGATTGAGGGTTTTGGGTTTTGGGTGTTGGGGTGTCAATGTTAGTGGTCTAGGTTTTCCAAGTTAGGGTTTTAGGGTTTTACGTTTTAGGTTTTTAGGTTTAGGGTTTTAGGGATCTAGTGTTTAATAGATAAAGTTTAGGGTTTAGGGTTCACGATTTATGATTTCAAGGGTTTAGGGTTTAGGATTTTATAGTTTATAGTTTAGGGTTTAGGATTTAGCGTTTTAGGTTTTAGGTTTTAGTGTTTAGGGTTTGGGGCTAAGGGCTTAGGGTTTAGGGTTTAGGGTTTGGGGTTTGGGGTTTTTGTGTTTAGGGTTTACATTTTTTTGTTTTAGGGTTTAGCGTTTTAGGGTTTAGGGTTTCGAGTTTTAGGTTTTCAGGGTTTATCTTTTAGGTTTATGGTTTTGGGTTTTGGCGTGTCAATTTAGGGTGTTACGTTCTGGGGTTTTGGGTTTGGGTTATAGTGTTCTAGCGTTTGGTAGAAAAAGTTTAGGGTTAAGTGTTCACGATTCGATACATTTTACAGTTAGGATTTTGGGTTTTAGGGTTCTATTGTTTAATAGATAAAGTTCAGGGTTTACGGTTCATGAATCAGGATTTCAAGGGTTTCGGGTTTTATGTCTAGGATTTAGTGTTTTGGGTCTAGGGTTTTGTGTTGTCAATGTTAGGGTTTTACGTTTTAGGTTTAGGGTTTGGGTTTTAGGGTTCTAGTGTTTAGTAGATAAAGTTTAGGGTTTCAGGTTCATGAGTTAGGATTTCAAGGGTTTAGGATTTAATAGTTTTGTGTTTAACCATTAGCGTTTAATGTTTTAGGTATTAGGGTTTAGGTTTAGGTTTAGGGTTTAAGGTTTTGGGTTTAGGGTTTAGGTTTTAAGGTGTTAGGGTTTAGGGTTTAAGATTTCGGGTTTGTAGTTTCGGGTTTAGGATTTTTTTATGTCAATGTTAGGGTTTTAGGTTTTCCATGTTTTAGGGTTTACGGTTTATCTTTTTAGGTTATAGGGTTTTAGGGTTAGGATTTAGGATTTGGGGTTTTATAGTTTAGGGGTTGGCATTTAGGGTTTTGTGTTTAGGGTTTTGGGGTGTCAGTGTTAGGGTTTCAGGTTTTTCATGTTAGGGTTTTATGTTTTAGGGTTTAAGGTTTAGGTTTTTAGGTTTTAGGGTTTATTTTTTTACGTTTAGGGTTTTCGGCTTTTGGTGTGTCAATGTTAGGGTTTTACGTTTTGGGGTTTAGGGTTTGGGTTTTAGGGCTCTAGTGTTTAGTAGAAAATGCTTAGGGTTAAGTGTTCACGATTCAAATTTTCAAGGGTTTACGGTTTTGTCGCTTATGGTTTAGGGTTTCAATGTTAGGGTTTTAGGTTTTCCATGTTAGTGTTTTTACATTTTAGGGTCTCGTGGGTCTGGGGTTTTAGGATTTAGGGTTTAGGTTTTAGGGTTAATTTTTTAGGTTTTAGGGTTAAGGGTTCGGGATTTCGAAATTTATAGTTTAGTGGTCTCTGTGTTTAGGATTTAGGGTATAGGGTTTTGGGGCTTTTGGGGTGTCAATGCTATTGTTTTAGGTTTTCCATGTTAGGGTTTTAGGGTTTTACGTTTTAAGTTTTAGGGTTTGGGGTTTTAGGGATCTAGTGTTAAATAGATAAGGTTTAGGGTTTAGGGTTCACGATTTATGATTTCAAGGGTTCAGGGTTTAAGATTCTATAGTTTAGTGTTTAAGGTTTAGGATTTAGGGTTTTATGCTTTAGGTTTTAGGGTTTATGGTTCGGGGCTTAGGGTTAGGGTTTAAGGTTTTTGGGTTTAGGGTTCACATTTTTAGGTTTTAGGGTTTAGGGTTTAGGATTTTGGCTATTATAGTTTAGGGTTTAGGTTTCTGTGTTTAGGATTTAGGGTTTAAGATTTAGGGTTTCGGATTATGTATTTAGGATTTAGGGTTTAGGGTTTCGTGTTTTGGGGCGTCAATGTTTCGGTTTTATGCCTTTACGTTTTGGGGTTTAGGGTTTGGGTTTTAGGGTTCTAGTGTTTAGTTGATATAGTTTAGGGTTAAGTGTTCACGATTCAACTTTTCAAAGGTTTACAGTTTTATCGTTTAGGGTTTAGGGTTTAAATATTAGGGTATTAGGTTTTCCATGTTAGGGTTTTACATTTTAGGGTTTAGGGTTTGGGGTTTTAGGGTTCTAGTGTTCAATAGATAAAGTTTAGGGTTTAGGGTTAACGATAAAAAAATCAAGGTTTTTGGGTTTAGGGTTTTATAGTTTAGTGTTTAGGATTTAAATGTTAGAGTTTTAGGTTTTCCATGTTAGTGTTTTATGGTTTTACGTTTTACTGTTTGGATTTAGGTTTTAGGGTTCTATTGTTTAATAGATAAAGTTTAGGGTTTACGGTTCATGAATTAGGATTTCAAGGGTTTCGGGTTTTGTACTTAGGATTTAGGGTTCGGGCTTTAGGGTTTTGTGTTTTCAATGTTAGGGTTTTACGTTTTAGGTTTAGGGTTTGGGCTCACGAATTAGGATTTCAAGGGTTCAGGGATTAATAGTTTTTTGTTTAACGTTTAGGGTTTAAGCTTTTAAGTGTTAGGGTTTAGGTTTAGGGTTTTGGGTTTAGGGTTTAGGTTTTAAGGATTTAGGGTTTAGGGTTTAAGATTTCGGGTTTATAGTTTTGTGTTTAGGATTTTTGGGTATGAATGTTAGGGTTTTAGGTTGTCCATGTTTTATGGTATAGGGTTTATCTTTTCAGGTTTTAGGGTTTTAGGGTTAGGATTTAGGATTTGCGGTTTTATAGTTTAGGGTTTGGCATTTAGGGTTTTGTGTTTGGGGTTTTGGGGAGTCAAAAGTTTTTCATGTTAGGGTTTTATGTTTTAGGGTTTAGGGTTTAGGGTTTTGGGTTCACGAGTTAGGATTTCGAGGGTTTAGGGTTTAATAGTTTTGTGTTTAAGTTTACGGTTTAAGATTTTAGGTATTAGGGGTTAGGTTTAGGGTTTTGGGTTTAGGGTTTAGGTTTTAGGGTTTTAGGGTTTAGGGTTTAACTTTTCGGTTTTATAGTTTCGGGTTTAGGTTTTAGGGTTTTAGGGTTTAGGGTTTAGGATTTTATAGTTTAGTATTTAGGGTTTAGGATTTAAGGTTTTAAGGATCCTGTGTTTAATAGATAAAGTTTAGGGTTTAGGGTTCACGACATATGATTTCAAGGGTTTAGCGTTTAGGATTTTATAGTTTAGTGTTTAGGGTTTTGGATTTAGGGTTTTAGGTTTTAGGGTTTAGGGTTTAGGGTTTTAGGGTTTATTTTTTAGGTTTAGGGTTTTGGGTTTTGGTTGTCAATGTTAGGGTGTTACGTTCTGGGGTTTAGGGTTTGGGGTTTAGGGTATGGGGTTTTAGGGATCTAGTGTTTAATAGATAAAGTTTAGGGTTTAGGGTTAACGATTTATGATTTCAAGGGTTTAGGGTTTAGGATTTTATAGTTTAGCATTTAGGGTTTAGGATTTAAGGTTTTAGATTTTAGGGTTTAGGGTTCAAGGCTTAGGGCTTAGGGTTTAGGGTTTAGGGTTTGGTGTTTTTGTGTTTAGGGTTTATCTTTTTAGGTTTTAGGGTTTAGGCTTTAGGCTTTTGGCTATTCTAGTTTAGGGTTTAGGTTTTTGTGTTTAGTATTTAGGGTTTAAGATTTAGGGTTTCGGGTTTTGTGTTTAGGTTTTAGGGTTTAGGGTTTCGTGTTTTGGGGCATCAATGTTAGGGTTTTATGTTTTACGTTCTGGGGTTTAGGGCTTGGGTTTTAAGGTTCTAGTGTTTAGTAGATACAGTTTAGGGTTAGGCGTTCACAATCAAAATTTTCAAGGGTTTAATATTAGGTTTTAGGGTTTTACATTTTAGGGTTTAGGGTTTGGGGTTTTAGGGTTCTAATATTCTATAGATAAAGTTTAGGGTTTAGGGTTAACGATAAAAAAATCAAGGGTTTTGGGTTTAGGGTTTTATAGTTTAGGGTTTAGAATTCAAATGTTAGAGTTTTAGATTTTCCATGTTAGTGTTTTAGGGTTTTACGTTTACTGTTAGGATTTTGGATTTTAGGGTTCTATTGTTTAATAGTTAAAGTTTAGGGTTTACGGTTCAAGAATTAGGATTTCAAGCGTTTCGAGTTTGGTGTTTAGGATTTAGGGTTTGGGATTTAGGGTTTTAGATTTTACGGTTTAGGATTCGGGGCTTAGGGCTTGGGGTTTACGGTTTAGGGTTTGGGGTTTTTGTGTTTAGGGTTTATATTTTTTAGATTTTAGGATTTTGGGTTTAGGATTATGGCTATTATAGTTTATGGTTTAGGTTTTTGTGTTTAGGATTTCAGGTTTAAGATTTAGGGTTTCGGGTTTTGGGTTTAGGGTGTCGTGTTTTGGGGCGTCAATGTTAGGGTTTTATGGTTTTACGTTTTGAGGATTAGGGTTTCGGTTTTAGGGTTCTAATGTTTAGTAGATACAGTTTAGGGTTAAGTGTTCACGATTCAAATTTTCAAGGGTTTACGATTTTATCGTTTATGGTTCAGAGTTTCAATGTTAGGGTTTTAGGTTTTCCATGTTAGTGTTTTACATTTTAGGGTTTAGGGTTTGGGGTTTTAGGATTCAGGGTTAAGGTTTAGGGTTTATTTTTAAGGTTTTACGGTTTAGGGTTTGGGATTTCAGAATTTATAGTTTAGGGTTTTGTGTTTAGGGTTTAGGGTTTAGAATTTTGGGTTTTGGGGTGCCAATGTTAGTGTTTTAGGTTTCCATGTTAGGGTTTAGGGTTTTACGTTTTAGGTTTTAGGGTATGGGGTTTTAGGGATCTAGTGTTTAATAGATAAAGTTTAGGGTTTAGGCTTCACGATTTATGATTTCAAGGGTTTAGGGTTTAGGATTTTGTAGTTTCGTGTTTAGGGTTTAGGATTTAGGGTTTTAGGTTTTAGGTTTTAGGGTTTAAGGTTCGAGCTTAGGGCTTAGGGTTTAGGGTTTGGGGTTTTTGGTTTTTGTGTTTAGGGTTTATATTTTTAGGTTTTAGGGCTTAGGGTTTTATGGTTTAGGGTTTCGGGTTTTAGGTTTTAGGGTTTAGGGTTTAGGGTTTAGGGTTTTAGGTTTTAGGGTTTATTTTTTAGGTTTAGGGTTTTGGGTTTTGGTGTGTCAATGTCAGGGTGTTACGTTCTAGGGTTTCGGGTTTGGGGTTTAGGGTATGGGGTTTTAGGGATCCAAAGTGTTTAATAGATAAAGTTTAGGGTTTAGGGTTAACGATTTATGATTTCAAGGGTTTAGGGGTTAGGATTTTATAGTTTATTATTTAGGGTTTAGGATTTAGGGTTTTAGATTTTAGGGTTTAGGGTTCAAGGCTTAGGGCTTAGGGTTTAGGGTTTAGGGTTTGTGGTTTTTGTGTTTAGGGTTTATATTTTTAGGTTTTTGGGTTTAGGATTTTGGCTATTATAGTTTAGGGTTTAGGTTTTTGTGTTTAGGATTTAGGGTTTAAGATTTAGGGTTTAGGGTTTAGGGTTTTGGGATGTCAATGTTAGGGTTTTATGGTTGTACGTTTTGGGGTTTAGGATTTGGGTTTTAGGGTTCTAGTGTTTAGTAGATACAGTTTTAGGGTTAAGTGTTCACGATCCAAATTTTCAAGGGTTTTGGGTTTCAATATTAGGTTTTAGGTTTTCCATGTTAGGGTTTTAGGGTTTTACATTTTTCGGGTTTAGGGGTTTGGGGGCATCAATGTTAGGGTTTTTATGGTTTTACGTTTTGGGGGTTTAGGGCTTGGGTTTTAAGGTTCTAGTGTTTAGTAGATACAGCTTTTAGGGTTAAGCTGTTCACAATCCAAAATTTCAAGGGTTTAGGGTTTCAATATTAGGTTTTAGGTTTTCCATGTTAGGGTTTTTACATTTTAGGGTTTAGGGTTTGGGGTTTTAGGGTTCTAATGTTCAAAAGATAAAGTTTAGGGTTTAGGGTTAACGATAAAAAAATCAAGGGTTTTGGGTTTAGGGTTTTATAGTTTAGGGTTTAGAATTCAAATGTTAGAGTTTTAGGTTTTCCATGTTAGTGTTTTTAGGGTTTTACGTTTTACTTGTTAGGATTTTGGGTTTTAGGGTTCTATTGTTTGATAGATAAAGTTTAAGGTTTACTGGTTCATGAATTAGGATTTCAAGGGTTTCGGGTTTGGTGTTTAGGATTTAGGGTCTGGGTTTTAAGGTTTTGTGTTTTCAATGTTAGGGTTTTACGTTTTGGGTTTAGGGTTTGGGTTTTAGGGTTCTAGTGTTTAGTAGATAAAGTTTAGGGTTTCGGGTTCACGAGTTAGGATTTCAAGGGTTTAGGGTTTAATAGTTCTGTGTTTAACGTTTAGGGTTTAATGTTTTAGGTGTTAGGGTTTAGGTTTAGGTTTAGGTTTAGGGTTTAGGGTTTAGGTTTTAAGGTTTTAGGGTTTAGGGTTTAGGGTTTAAGATTTCGGGTTTATAGTTTTGGGTTTAGGATTTTTGGCTGTGAATGTTAGGGTTTTAGGTTTTCCATGTTTTAGGGTTTAAGGTTTATCTTTATAGGTTTTACGGTTTTAGGGTTAGGATTTAGGATTTGGGGTTCTATAGTTCAGGGTTTGGCATTTATGGTTTTGTGTTTAGGGTTTTGGGGAGTCAATGTTAGGGTTTTAGGTTTTTCATGTTAGGGTTTTAGGGTTTTATGTTTTAGGGTTTAGGGTTTAGGGTTTTAGGTTTTAGGGTTTATTTTTTAGGTTTAGGGTTTTGGGTTTTGGTGTGTCAATGTTAGGGTTTTACGTTTTGGGGTTTAGGGTTTGGGTTTTAGGGTTCTAGTGTTTAGTAGAAAAAGTTTAGGGTTAAGAGTTCACGATTCAAATTTTCAAGGGTTTACGGTTTTATCGTTTATGGTTTAGGGTTTCAATGTTAGGGTTTTAGGTTTTCCATTTTATTGTTTTACATTTTAGGGTTTCGAGTTTGGGGTTTTAGGATTTAGGGTTTAGGGTTAAGGCTTTAGGGCTTATTTTTTAGGTCTAAGGGTTTAGGGTTTGGGATTTCGGAATTTATAGTTTAGGGTTTTGTGTTTAGGATTTGGGGTATAGGGTTTTGGGTGTTGGGGTGTCAATGTTCGTGTTTTAGGTTTTCCATGTTAGAGTTTTAGTGTTTTACGATTTAGGTTTTTGGGTTTTGGGTTTTATGGATCTAGTGTTTAATAGATAGAGCTTAGGGTTTAGGGTTCACGATTTATGATTTCAAGGGTTTAGGATTTTATAGTTTAGTGTCTAGGGTTTAAGATTTAGGGTTTTAGGTTTAAGGTCTTAGGGTTTAGGGTTCGGGGCTTAGGGCTTAGGGTTTAGGGTTTAAGGTTTAGGGTTTGGGGTTTGTGGGTTTAGGGTTTATATTTTTATATTTTAGGGTTTAGGGTTTAGGATTTTAGCTATTATAGTTTAGGGTTTAGGGTTTTGTGTTTAGGATTTAGGGTTTAAGTTTTAGGGTTTCGGGTTTTTTGTTTAGGATTTAGGGTGTAGGGTTTCGTGTTTTGGGGCGTCAATCTTAGGGTTTTATGGTTTTACGTTTTAGGGATATTAGGGTTAAAGGTTTTAGGGTTCTAGTGTTTAGTAGATATAGTTTAGGGTTAAGTGTTCACAATTCAAATTTTCAAGGGTTTAGGGTTTCAATGTTAGGGTTTTAGGTTTTCCATGTTAGGGTTTTAGGGTTTTACATTTTAGGGTTTAGGGTTTGGGGTTTTAGGGTTCTAGTGTTCAATAGAGAAAGTTTAGGGTTTAGGGTTAACGATAAAAAAATCAAGGGTTTTATAGTTTAGGGTTTAGGATTTAAATGTTAGAGTTTTAGGTTTTCCATGTTAGTGTTTTAGGGTTTTACGTTTTACTGTTAGGATTTTGGGTTTTAGGGTTCTATTGTTTAATAGATAAAGTTTAGGGTTTATGGTTCATGAATTAGGATTTCAAGGGTTTCGGGTTTTGTGTTTAGGATTTAGGGTTTGGGGTTTAGGGTTTTGTGTTGTCAATGTTAGGGTTTTACGTTTTGGGTTTAGGGTTTGGGTTTTAGGGTTCTAGTGTTTAGTAGATAAAGTTTAGGGTTTCGGGTTTTTCAAGTGTTTAGGGTTTAATAGTTTTGTGTTTAACGTTTAGGGTTTAAGGTTTTAGGTGTTAGGGTTTAGGTTTAGGTTTAGGGTTTAGGGTTTTGGTTTAGGGTTTAGGTTTTAAGGTTTTAGGGTTTAAGATTTCGGGTTTATGGTTTTTGGTTTAGGATTTTTTGGTGTGAATGTTAGGGTTTTAGGTTTTCCATGATTTAGGGTTTCGGGTTTATTTTTTTAGGTTTTAGGGTTAGGATTTAGGATTTGGGGTTTTATAGTTTAAGGTTTTACATTTAGGGTTTTGTGTTTAGGGTTTTGGGGTGTCAATGTTAGGGTTTTAGGTTTTTCATGTTAGGGTTTTAGGGTTTTATGTTTTGGGGTTTAGGGTTTAGGGTTTTAGGGTTTATTTTTTAGGTTTGGGGTTTTGGGTTTTAGTGTGTCAGTTTGTTAGGGTTTTACGTTTTGGGGTTTAGGGTTTGGGTTTTAGGGTTCTAGTGTGTAGCAAAAAAAGTTTAGGGTTAAGTGTTCACGATTCAAATTTTCAGGGGTTTACGGTTTTATCGTTTATGGTTAAGTGTCTTAATGTTAAGGTTTTAGGTTTTCCATGTTATTGTTTTACATTTTAGGGTTTACGGGTTTGGAGTTTTAGGATTTAGGGTTTAGGGTTAAGGCTTTAGGGTTTATTTTTTAGGTTTAATGGTTTAGGGTTTTGGATTTCGGAATTTATAGTTTCGGGTTTTGTGTTTAGGATTTAAGGTTTAGGGTTTTGGGTGTTGGGGTGTCAATGTTAGTGTTTTAGGTTTTCCAAGTTAGGGTTTTACGTTTAGGGTTTAGCTTTAGGGTTTAGGGTTTCGGGTTTAGGGTTTAGGTTTTAAGGTTTTAGGGTTAGGGTTTAGGGTTTAATATTTCGGGTTTATAGTTTTGGGTATAAGATTTTTCGGTGTGAACGTTAGGGTTTTAGGTTTTCCATGTTTTAGGGTTTAGGGTTTATTTTTTTTTAGGTTTTAGGGTTTTAGGGTTAGGATTTAGGATTTGGAGTTTTATAGTTTAAGGTTTGGCATTTAGGGTTTTGTGTTTAGGGTTTTGGGGGTGTCAATGTTAGGGTTTTAGGCTTTTCATGTTAGGGTTTTATGTTTTAGGGTTTAGGGTTTTAGGGTTTATTTTTTTAGGTTTAGGGTTTTGGGTTTTGGTGTGTCAATGTTAGGGTTTTACGTTTTGGGGGTTTAGGGTTTTGGTTTTAGGGTTCTAATGTTTAGCGAAAAAAGTTTAGGGTTAAGTGTTCACGATTCAAATTTTCAGGGGTTTACGGTTTTATCGTTTATGGTTAAGGGTCTTAATGTTAAGGTTTTAGGTTTTCCGTGTTATTGTTTTACATTTTAGGGTTTAAGGGTTTGGAGTTTTAGGATTTAGGGTTTAGGGTTTAGGGTTAAGGCTTTAGGGTTTATTTTTTAGGTTTAATGGTTTAGGGGTTTTGGATTTGAAATTTATAGTTTAGGGTTTTGTGTTTAGGATTTAAGGTTTAGGGTTTTGGTTGTTGGGGTGTCAATGTTAGTGTTTTAGGTTTTCCAAGTTAGGGTTTTAGGGTTTTACGTTTAGGGTTCAGCTTTAGGGTTTAGGGTTTCGGGTTTAGGGTTTAGGTTTTAAGGTTTTAGGGTTTATGGTTTAAGAGCTCGGGTTTATAGTTTTGGGTTTAAGATTTTTGGGTGTGAATGTTAGGGTTTTAGGTTTTCCATGTTTTAGTGTTTAGGGTTTATTTTTTTAGGTTTTAGGGTTTTAGGGTTAGGATTTAGGATATGGGGTTTTATAGTTTAAGGTTTGGCATTTAGGGTTTTGTGTTTAGGGTTTTGGGGTGTCAATGTTAGGGTTTTAGGTTTTTCATGTTAGGGTTTTAGGGTTTTATGTTTTAGGGTTTAGGGTTTAGGGTTTTAGGGTTTATTTTTTAGGTTTAGTGTTTTCGGTTTTGGTGTGTCAATGTTAGGGTTTTACGTTTTGGGGTTTAGGGTTTGGATTTTAGGGTTCTAGTGTTATAGCAGAAAAAGTTTAGGGTTAACTGTTCCCGATTCAAATTTTCAAGGGTTTACGGTTTTATCGTTTATGGTTTCAGGTTTTCCATGTTATTGTTTTACATTTTAGGGTTTAACGGTTTGGAGTTTTAGGATTTAGGGTTTAGGGTTAAGGCTATAGGGTTTATTTTTTAGGTTTAACAGTTTAGGGTTTGGGATTTCGGAATTTATAGTTTAGGGTTTTGTGTTTAGGGTTTTGGGTGTTGGGGTGTCAATGTTACTGTTTTAGGTTTTCCAAATCAGGATTTTAGGGTTTTACGTTTAGGGTTTAGCTTTAGGGTTTAGGATTTTTGGTTTAGTGTTTAGGTTTTAAGGTTTTAGGGTTTAGGGTCTAGGGTTTAATATTTCGGGTTTATAGTTTTGGGTTTAAGATTTTTGGGTGTGAATGTTAGGGTTTTAGGCTTTATGTTTTAGGGTTTAGGGTTTAGGGTTTTATGTTTTAGGGTTTAGGGTTTAGGGTTTTAGGGTTTATTTTTTAGGTTTAGTGTTTTCGGTTTTGGTGTGTCAATGTTAGGGTTTTACGTTTTGGGGTTTAGGGTTTGGGTTTTAGGGTTCTAGTGTTATAGCAGAAAAAGTTTAGGGTTAACTATTCCCGATTCAAATTTTCAAGGGTTTACGGTTTTATCGTTTATGGTTAAGGGTTTTAATGTTATGGTTTCAGGTTTTCCATGTTATTGTTTTACATTTTAGGGTTTAACGGTTTGGAGTTTTACGATTTAGGGTTTAGGGTTAAGGCTATAGGGTTTATTTTTTAGGTTTAACAGTTTAGGGTTTGGGATTTCGGAATTTATAGTTTAGGTTTTTGTGTTTAGGGTTTTGGGTGTTGGGGTGTCAATGTTAGTGTTTTAGGTTTTCCAAATCAGGATTTTAGGGTTTTACGTTTAGGGTTTAGCTTTAGGGTTTAGGATTTTTGGTTTAGTGTTTAGGTTTTAAGGTTTTAGGGTTTAGGGTCTAGGGTTTAATATTTCGGGTTTATAGTTTTGGGTTTAAGATTTTTGGGTGTGAATGTTAGGGTTTTAGGCTTTCCATGTTTTAGGGTTTAGGGTTTATTTTTTTTAAGTTTTTGGGTTTTACGGTTAGGATTTAGGATTTGGAGTTTTATAGTTTAAGGTTTGGCATTTAGGGTTTTGTGTTTAGGGTTTTGGGGTGTCAATGTTAGGGTTTTAGGTTTTTCATGTTAGGGTTTTTTGTTTTAAGGTTTAGGGTTTTAGGGTTTATTTTTTCGGTTTAGGGTTTTGGGTTTTGGTGTGTCAATGTTAGGGTTTTACGTTTTGGGGTTTAGGGTTTGGGTTTTAGGGTTCTAGTGTTTAGCAAAAAAAGTTTAGGGTTAAGTGTTCACGATTCAAATTTTCAGGGGTTTACGGTTTTATCGTTTATGGTTAAGGGTCTTAATGTTAAGGTTTTAGGTTTTCCATGTTATTGTTTTACATTTTAGGGTTTAAGGGTTTGGAGTTTTAGGATTTAGGGTTTAGGGTTTAGGGTTAAGGCTTTAGGGTTTATTTTTTAGGTTTAATGGTTTAGGGTTTGGGATTTCGGAATTTATAGTTTAGGGTTTTGTGTTTAGGATTTAAGGTTTAGGGTTTTGGGTGTTGAGGTGTCAATGTTAGTGTTTTAGGTTTTCCGAGTTAGGGTTTTAGGGTTTTACGTTTAGGGTTTAGCTTTAGGGTTTAGGGTTTTGGGTTTTGGGTTTAGGTTTTAAGGTTTTAGGGTTTAGGGTTTAGGGTTTAAGAGTTCGGGTTTATTGTTTTGGGTTTAAGATTTTTGGGTGTGAATGTTAGGGTTTTAGGTTTTTCGTGTTAGGGTTTTTAATTTTAGTGTTTAGGGTTTTAGGGTTTTGGGTTTTGGTGTGTCAATGTTAGGGTTTTACGTTTTGGGGTATAGGGTTTCGGTTCTAGGGTTCTAGTGTTTAGTAGAAAATGTTTAGGGTTAAGTGTTCACGATTCAAATTTTCAAGGGTTTACGATTTTATCGTTTATGGTTTTGGGTTTCAATGTTAAGGTTTTAGGTTTTCCATGTTATTATTTTACATTTTAGGGTTTAAGTGTTTTGGATTTTAGGATTTAGGGTTTAGGGTTAAGGCCTTAGGGTTTATTTTTTAGGTTTAAGGGTTTAGGGTTTGGGATTACGGAATTTATAGTTTAGGGTTTTGTGTTTAGGATTTCAATGTTAGCGTTTTAGGTTTTCCATGTTAGTGTTTCATATTTTAGGGTTTTAGTTTTAGGGTTTATTTTTTTGGTTTTAGGGTTTAGGGTTTGGGATTTCGGAATTTATAGTTTAGGGTTTCGTGTTTAGGATTGAGGGTTTTGGGTTTTGGGTGTTGGGGTGTCAATGTTAGTGGTCTAGGTTTTCCAAGTTAGGGTTTTAGGGTTTTACGTTTTAGGTTTTTAGGTTTAGGGTTTTAGGGATCTAGTGTTTAATAGATAAAGTTTAGGGTTTAGGGTTCACGATTTATGATTTCAAGGGTTTAGGGTTTAGGATTTTATAGTTTATAGTTTAGGGTTTAGGATTTAGCGTTTTAGGTTTTAGGTTTTAGTGTTTAGGGTTTGGGGCTAAGGGCTTAGGGTTTAGGGTTTAGGGTTTGGGGTTTGGGGTTTTTGTGTTTAGGGTTTACATTTTTTTGTTTTAGGGTTTAGCGTTTTAGGGTTTAGGGTTTCGAGTTTTAGGTTTTCAGGGTTTATCTTTTAGGTTTATGGTTTTGGGTTTTGGCGTGTCCATTTAGGGTGTTACGTTCTGGGGTTTTGGGTTTGGGTTATAGTGTTCTAGCGTTTAGTAGAAAAAGTTTAGGGTTAAGTGTTCACGATTCGATACATTTTACAGTTAGGATTTTGGGTTTTAGGGTTCTATTGTTTAATAGATAAAGTTCAGGGTTTACGGTTCATGAATCAGGATTTCAAGGGTTTCGGGTTTTATGTCTAGGATTTAGTGTTTTGGGTCTAGGGTTTTGTGTTGTCAATGTTAGGGTTTTACGTTTTAGGTTTAGGGTTTGGGTTTTAGGGTTCTAGTGTTTAGTAGATAAAGTTTAGGGTTTCAGGTTCATGAGTTAGGATTTCAAGGGTTTAGGATTTAATAGTTTTGTGTTTAACCATTAGCGTTTAATGTTTTAGGTATTAGGGTTTAGGTTTAGGTTTAGGGTTTAAGGTTTTGGGTTTAGGGTTTAGGTTTTAAGGTGTTAGGGTTTAGGGTTTAAGATTTCGGGTTTGTAGTTTCGGGTTTAGGATTTTTTTATGTCAATGTTAGGGTTTTAGGTTTTCCATGTTTTAGGGTTTACGGTTTATCTTTTTAGGTTATAGGGTTTTAGGGTTAGGATTTAGGATTTGGGGTTTTATAGTTTAGGGGTTGGCATTTAGGGTTTTGTGTTTAGGGTTTTGGGGTGTCAGTGTTAGGGTTTCAGGTTTTTCATGTTAGGGTTTTATGTTTTAGGGTTTAAGGTTTAGGTTTTTAGGTTTTAGGGTTTATTTTTTACGTTTAGGGTTTTCGGTTTTGGTGTGTCAATGTTAGGGTTTTACGTTTTGGGGTTTAGGGTTTGGGTTTTAGGGCTCTAGTGTTTAGTAGAAAATGCTTAGGGTTAAGTGTTCACGATTCAAATTTTCAAGGGTTTACGGTTTTGTCGCTTATGGTTTAGGGTTTCAATGTTAGGGTTTTAGGTTTTCCATGTTAGTGTTTTACATTTTAGGGTTCAGGGTTTGGGGTTTTAGGATTTAGGGTTTAGGTTTTAGGGTTAATTTTTTAGGTTTTAGGGTTAAGGGTTCGGGATTTCGAAATTTATAGTTTAGGGTCTTGTGTTTAGGATTTAGGGTATAGGGTTTTGGGTTTTGGGGTGTCAATGCTATTGTTTTAGGTTTTCCATGTTAGGGTTTTAGGGTTTTACGTTTTAAGTTTTAGGGTTTGGGGTTTTAGGGATCTAGTGTTAAATAGATAAGGTTTAGGGTTTAGGGTTCACGATTTATGATTTCAAGGGTTCAGGGTTTAAGATTCTATAGTTTAGTGTTTAAGGTTTAGGATTTAGGGTTTTATGCTTTAGGTTTTAGGGTTTATGGTTCGGGGCTTAGGGTTAGGGTTTAAGGTTTTTGGGTTTAGGGTTCACATTTTTAGGTTTTAGGGTTTAGGGTTTAGGATTTTGGCTATTATAGTTTAGGGTTTAGGTTTCTGTGTTTAGGATTTAGGGTTTAAGATTTAGGGTTTCGGATTATGTATTTAGGATTTAGGGTTTAGGGTTTCGTGTTTTGGGGCGTCAATGTTTCGGTTTTATGCCTTTACGTTTTGGGGTTTAGGGTTTGGGTTTTAGGGTTCTAGTGTTTAGTTGATATAGTTTAGGGTTAAGTGTTCACGATTCAACTTTTCAAAGGTTTACAGTTTTATCGTTTAGGGTTTAGGGTTTAAATATTAGGGTATTAGGTTTTTCCATGTTAGGGTTTTACATTTTAGGGTTTAGGGTTTGGGGTTTTAGGGTTCTAGTGTTCAATAGATAAAGTTTAGGGGTTTAGGGTTAACGATAAAAAAAATCAAGGTTTTTGGGTTTAGGGTTTTATAGTTTAGTGTTTAGGATTTAAATGTTAGAGTTTTAGGTTTTCCATGTTAGTGTTTTTATGGTTTTACGTTTTACTTGTTTGGATTTAGGTTTTAGGGTTCTATTGTTTAATAGATAAAGTTTAGGGTTTACTGGTTCATGAATTAGGATTTCAAGGGTTTCGGGTTTTGTACTTAGGATTTAGGGTTCGGGCTTTAGGGTTTTGTGTTTTCAATGTTAGGGTTTTACGTTTTAGGTTTAGGGTTTGGGCTCACGAATTAGGATTTCAAGGGTTCAGGGATTAATAGTTTTTTGTTTAACGTTTAGGGTTTAAGCTTTTAAGTGTTAGGGTTTAGGTTTAGGGTTTTGGGTTTAGGGTTTAGGTTTTAAGGATTTAGGGTTTAGGGTTTAAGATTTCGGGTTTATAGTTTTGTGTTTAGGATTTTTGGGTATGAATGTTAGGGTTTTAGGTTGTCCATGTTTTATGGTATAGGGTTTATCTTTTCAGGTTTTAGGGTTTTAGGGTTAGGATTTAGGATTTGCGGTTTTATAGTTTAGGGTTTGGCATTTAGGGTTTTGTGTTTGGGGTTTTGGGGAGTCAAAAGTTTTTCATGTTAGGGTTTTATGTTTTAGGGTTTAGGGTTTTGGGTTCACGAGTTAGGATTTCGAGGGTTTAGGGTTTAATAGTTTTGTGTTTAAGTTTAGGGTTTAAGATTTTAGGTATTAGGGGTTAGGTTTAGGGTTTTGGGTTTAGGGTTTAGGTTTTAGGGTTTTAGGGTTTAGGGTTTAACTTTTCGGTTTTATAGTTTTGGGTTTAGGATTTTTGGGTGTGAATGTTAGGGTTTTAGGTTTTCCATGTTTTAAGCTTTAGGGTTTATCTTTTTAGGTTTTAGGGTTTTGGGGTTAGGATTTAGGATTTGGGGTTTTATAGTTTAGGGTTTGGCATTTAGTGTTTTGTGTTTAGTGTTTTGGGGTGTCAATGTTAGGGTTTTAGGTTTTTCATGTTAGGGTTTTATGTTTTAGGGTTAAGGATAGGGTTTTAGGTTTTAGGGTTTAGGGTTTAGGGTTTTGGCTTTTGGTGTGTCAATGTTAGGGTTTTACGTTTTGGGGTTTAGGGTTTGAGTTTTAGGGCTCTAGTGTTTAGTAGAAAAAGTTTAGGGTTAAGTGTTCACGATTCAAATTTTCAAGGGTTTAGGGTTTCAATGTTAGGGTTTTAGGTTTTCCATGTTAGTGTTTTATATTTTAAGGTTTAGGTTTTAGGGTTTATTTTTTAGATTTAAGGGTTTAGGGTTTGGGATTTCGGAATTTATAGTTTAGGGTTTTGTGTTTAGGATTTAGGGTTTAGGGTTTTGGGTTTTGGGGTGTCAATGTTAGTGTTTTAGGTTTTCCATGTTAGGGTTTTAGGGTTTTACGTTTTAGGTTTTAGGGTTTGGGGTTTTAGGGATCTAGTGTTTAATAGATAAAGTTTAGGGTTTAGGGTTCACGATTTATGATTTCAAGGGTTCAGGGTTTAAGATTCTATAGTTTAGTGTTTAAGGTTTAGGATTTAGGGTTTTATGCTTTAGGTTTTAGGGTTTACGGTTCGGGGCTTAGGGTTAGGGTTTAAGGTTTTTGGGTTTAGGGTTTATATTTTTAGGTTTTAGGGTTTAGGGTTTAGGATTTTGGCTATTATAGTTTAGGGTTTTGGTTTCTGTGTTTAGGATTTAGGGTTTAAGATTTAGGGTTTCGGGTTACGTGTTTAGGATTTAGGGTTTAGGGTTTCGTGTTTTGGGGCGTCAATGTTTCGGTTTTATGCCTTTATGTTTTGGGGTTTAGGGTTTGGGTTTTAGGGTTCTACTGTTTAGTAGATATAGTTTAGGGTTAAGTGTTCACGATTCAAATTTTCAAAGGTTTACGGTTTTATCGTTTAGGGTTTAGGGTTTAAATATTATGGTATTAGGTTTTCCATGTTATGGTTTTACATTTTAGGGTTTAGGGTTTGGGGTTTTAGGGTTCTAGTGTTCAATAGATAAAGTTTAGGGTTTAGGGTTAACGATAAAAAAATCAAGGTTTTTGGGTTTAGGGTTTTATAGTTTAGGGTTTAGGATTTAAATGTTAGAGTTTTAGGTTTTCCATGTTAGTGTTTTAGGGTTTTTCGTTTTACTGTTTGGATTTAGGTTTTAGGGTTCTATTGCTTAATAGATAAAGTTTAGGGTTTACGGTTCATGAATTAGGATTTCAAGGGTTTCGGGTTTTGTATTTAGGATTTAGGGTTCGGGGTTTAGGGTTTTGTGTTTTCAATGTTAGGGTTTTACGTTTTAGGTTTAGGGTTTGGGTTCACGAATTAGGATTTCAAGGGTTCAGGGCTTAATAGTTTTTTGTTTAACGTTTAGGGTTTAAGCTTTTAGGTGTTCGGGTTTAGGTTTAGGGTTTTGGGTTTAGGGTTTAGGTTTTAAGGATTTAGGGTTTAGGGTTTAAGATTTCAGGTTTATAGTTTTGTGTTTAGGATTTTTGGGTGTGAATGTTAGGGTTTTAGGTTTTCCATGTTTTATGGTTTAGGGTTTATCTTTTTAGGTTTTAGGGTTTTAGGGTTAGGATTTCGGATTTGGGGTTTTATAGTTTAGGGTTTGGCATTTAGGGTTTTGTGTTTAAGGTTTTGGGGAGTCAAAAGTTTTTCATGTTAGGGTTTTATGTTTTAGGGTTTTGGGTTTAGGGTTTAGGGTTTTTGGCTCACGAGTTAGGATTTCGAGGGTTTAGGGTTTAATAGTTTTGTGTTTAACGTTTAGGGTTTAAGATTTTAGGTATTAGGGGTTAGGTTTAGGGTTTTGGGTTTAGGGTTTAGGTTTTAGGGTTTTAGGGTTTATGGTTTAACTTTTCGGTTTTATAGTTTTGGGTTTAGGATTTTTGGGTGTGAATGTTAGGGTTTTAGGTTTTCCATGTTTTAAGCTTTAGGGTTTATCTTTTTAGGTTTTAGGGTTTTGGGGTTAGGATTTAGGATTTGGGGTTTTATAGTTTAGGGTTTGGCATTTAGTGTTTTGTGTTTAGGGTTTTGGGGTATCAATGTTAGGGTTTTAGGTTTTTCATGTTAGGGTTTTATGTTTTAGGGTTAAGGGTTTTGGGTTTTAGGTTTTAGGGTTTAGGGTTTAGGGTTTTGGCTTTCGGTGTGTCAATGTTAGGGTTTTACGTTTTGGGGCTTACGGTTTGAGTTTTAGGGCTCTAGTGTTTAGTAGAAAAAGTTTAGGGTTAAGTGTTCACGATTCAAATTTTCAAGGGTTTAGGGTTTCAATATTAGGGTTTTAGGTTTTAAGGTTTAGGTTTTAGGGTTTATTTTTTAGATTTTAGGGTTTAGGGTTTGGGATTTCAGAATTTATAGTTTAGGGTTTTGTGTTTAGGATTTAGGGTTTAGGGTTTTGGGTTTTGGGGTGTCAATGTTAGTGTTTTAGGTTTTCCATGCTAGGGTTTTAGGGTTTTACGTTTTAGATTTTAGGGTTTGGGGTTTTAGGGATCTAGTGTTTAATAGATAAAGTTTAGGGTTTAGGGTTCACGATTTATGATTTCAAGGGTTCAGGGTTTAAGATTCTATAGTTTAGTGTTTAAGGTTTAGGATTTAGGGTTTTATGCTTTAGGTTTTAGGGTTTACGGTTCGGGGCTTAGGGTTAGGGTTTAAGGTTTTTGGGTTTAGGGTTTATATTTTTAGGTTTTAGGGTTTAGGATTTTGGCTATTATAGTTTAAGGTTTAGGGTTTTGTGTTTAGGATTTAGGGTTTAAGATTTAGGGTTTCGGGTTTTGTGTTTAGGATTTAGGGTTTAGGATTTCGTGTTTTGGGGCATTAATGTTAGGGTTTTATGGTTTTACGTTTTGGGGATATTAGGGTTTAGGTTTTAGGGTTCTATTGTTTAGTAGATATAGTTTAGGGTTAAGTGTTCACGATTCAAGTTTTCAAGGGTTTACGGTTTTAACGTTTATGGTTTGGGGTTTCAATGTTAGGGTTTCAGGTTTTCCATGTTAGTGTTTTACATTTAGGGTTCAGGGTTTGGGGTTTTAGGATTTAGGGTTTATGTTTTAGGGTTTATTTTTTAGGTTTTAGGGTTTAGGGTTCGGGATTTCGGAATTTATAGTTTAGGGTTTTGTGTTTAGGATTTAGGGTTTAGGGTTTTCGGTTTTGGGGTGTCAATGTTAGTGTTTTAGGTTTTCCATGTTAGGGTTTTACGTTTTAGGTTTCAGGGTTTGGGATTTTAGGGATCTAGTGTTTAATAGATAAAGTTTAGGGTTTAGGGTTCACGATTTCTGATTTCAAGGGTTTAGGTTTCAGGATTTTATAGTTTAGTGTTTAGGGTTTAGGATTCAGGGTTTTTGGTTTTAGGTTTTAGGGTTTAGGATTCGGGGCTTAGGGTTTAGGGTTTAGGGTTTAGGGTTTATATTTTTAGATTTTAGGGTTTAGGATTTTGGCTATTATAGTTTAGGGTTTAGGGTTTTGTGTTTAGGATTTAGGGTTTCGGGTTTTGTGGTTAGGATTTAGGGTTTAGGGTTTCGTGCTTTGGGGCGTCAATGTTAGGGTTTTATGGTTTTACGTTTTGGGGTTTAGGGTTTGTGTTTTAGGGTTCTATTGTTTAGTAGATATAGTTTAGGGTTAGGTGTTCACGATTCAAATTTTCAAGGGGTTATGGTTTTATCGTTTAGGGTTTAGGATTTCAATGTTAGGGTTTTAGGTTTTCCATATTAGGGTTTTAGGGTTTTACATTTTAGGGTTTAGGGTTTTGGATTTTAGGGTTCTAGTGTTCAATAGAGAAAGTTTAGGTTTTAGGGTTAACGATAAAAAAAATCTAGGGTTTTGTAGTTTCGGATTTAAATGTTAGAGTTTTAGGTTTTCCATGTTAGTGTTTTAGGGTTTTACGTTTTACTGTTAGGATTTTGGGTTTTAGGGTTCTATTGTTTAATAGATAAAGTTTAGGGTTTATGGTTCATGAGTTAGGATTTCAAGGGTTTTGGGTTTTGTGTTTAGGATTTAGGGTTTGGGGTTTAGGGTTTCGTGTTGTTAATGTTAGGGTTTTACGTTTTGGGTTTAAGGTTTGGGTTTTAGGGTTCTAGTGTTTAGTAGATAAAGTTTAGGGTTTCGGGTTCACGAGTTAGGATTTCAAGGGTTTAGGGTTTAATAGTTTTGTGTTTAACGTTTAGGGTTTAAGGTTTTAGGTGTTAGGGTTTATGTTTAGGTTTAGGGTTTAGGGTTTTGGGTTTAGGGTTTAAGTTTTAAGGTTTTAGGGTTTAGGGTTTAGGGTTTAAGATTTCGGGTTTATAGTTTTGGGTTTAGGATTTTTGGGTGTGAATGTTAGGGTTTTAGGTTTTCCATGTTTTAGGGTTTAGGGTTTATCTTTTTAGGTTTTAGGGTTTTAGGGTTAGGATTTAGGATTTGGGGTTTTATAGTTTAGGGTTTGGCATTTAGGGTTTTGTGTTTAGGGTTTTGGGGTGTCAATGTTAGGGTTTTAGGTTTTTCATGTTAGGGTTTTAAGGTTTTATGTTTTAGGGTTTAGGGTTTTAGGTTTAGGGTTTTGGGTTTTGGTGTGTCAATGTTAGGGTTTTACGTTTTGGGGTTTAGGGTTTTGGTTTTAGGGTTCTAGTGTTTAGTAGAAAAAGTTTAGGGTTAAGTGTTCACGATTCAAATTTTCAAGGGTTTACGGTTTTATTGTTTATGGTTAAGGGTTTCAATGTTAGGGTTTTAGGTTTTCCATGTTATTGTTTTACATTTTAGGGTTTAGGGTTTGGGGTTTTAGGATTTAGGGTTTAGGGTTTAGGTTTAGGGTTAAGGCTTTAGGGTTTATTTTTTAGGTTTAAGGGTTTAGGGTTTGGGATTTTGGAATTTATAGTTTAGGGTTTTGGGTTTTGGGGTCTCAATGTCAGTGTTTTAGGTTTTTTTCTGTTAGAATCCGTAGGCAAAAACAAAGTAAAATAAAACTACGGAAATCCACCAACAGTATCTGCAAATACTAGAAAAACCGATTGGATAGAAATTACCTCAATGTTTTGATTGTTCGTTGTGGAGGCGTTGCTTTGTACGCTTCGCCCTCTACTGGTATCCACGCGACGAACTCCTCTGCAAGCGATCGGGATGCTGGCCCCTTCTGTGTTTGAAAACTGTTCAGAACCGATCCTGACTATCTGGTAATCGGTCGTATTTTGGAGAGAGGAGGCTAGATACTATATCGCCGTTCTATGGTTTAGGGTTTTGTTTTTCTTTTTATTCAGATAAAGGACGGCCACCAAAAAAAGGTAACATAACCTTTTATAGATGTCAATATCAAAACCCTAACTATCATCTAATGACAGTTTAATCTCGTCCGTCTATTCCTATAATCATCCAACGGTTGGATGAGTAATATTAAGTAATTAATTTCATTTATTCGATTAAATAAAATTAATTACTTATTAACCTACCAAAAAATACAATATTGAATCTGATTCCCCTTTTGTATACGTTCAACGAATCTAGACACAATCTAGATTAATTGAACGTGGACATTATGCTCACAAGATCGTCTATGCGTGTGACCCTGTAGGTTCACTTAACGTTGGCAGTGAATGAAAAAATGTCCTAGACATTTATTCACAAAACATAAGCGGCCTCTAGCAAGACATTATGCTTACCCAAGTTAAGTAAATGTAATAATAACCTAGCATCAGATTTAATATTTAGTCCTTTTGTCACACGATATCCTAATTAAGTATAAGGCATGGATCAAGTCATCCTTATAAAACTTAATTAACCATTTACTTGATCACCAGGCAGACTGTTCTAACAAATAATATTAATAACACCTTATTAATATTTATTTGAGCATGGCCATGCATATTTTCCAGTCTTCCTTATCAAGGCGCCCATGGATATCTCTCTCTAAGAAGAGAGGGACAAATCCCTTTCACTATCTCCAATATTCAAGCAATGACGAGAAAATAAGCCAACCAATAGTCATAATGATCACCTAATTAAAAGTAATGTTTGACTATGTCAAAACATATTTTCTCCCCATGCAAGAAACATTAGAAACATTAGGTCAAAGGACACCAAATATAAAACTGAGAAGAAATACTTATAACTTAAACCCATGCAATATTTCTTCTTCACTTTGGGTCATGTCCAATACAATATTCTCAATATGTATTTATGAATTGATTTTATATCTCATATTCATGATCAGTAAAACTTGTCCATCAATCAACTTCACACTAGTTTACAAGATGTAATAAACTAGGGACAAATAATAATAGTATTTTATTAGCTATAAGAGTTTTACTATCAACTCACATACTTGATGACCAAGAGCATAAAATACAATTCAAAAATACATTCTTCATAAATCATAAATGTGAGTCAATTGGTCTTAGGGCATATACTAACAAAAAAAACCCCAAAACCCTAAACCCTAAAACCTAAAACCTTAAATCCTAAACGTTAAACACTAAACTATTAAACTCTAAACCCTTGAAATCCAAAATCGTGAACCCAAAACCCTAAACTTTATCTACTAAACACTAGAACCCTAAAACCCAAACCCTAAACCCAAAACGTAAAACCCTAACATTGACACCCGAAACCCTAAATCCTAAATCCTAAACACAAAACCCTTGAAATCCTAAATCGTAAACCATAAACCCTAAACTTTATCTATTAAACACTAGAACCCTAACACCAAAAATCTTAACACTAAAACGTAAAACCCTAAAACACTAATATGGAAAACCTAAAACCCTAACATTTAAACCCTAAACCCTAAACTATAAAACCCTAAACCCTTGACTTTTTTATCGTAAACCCTAAACCCTAAACTTTATCTATTGAACACTAGAACCTTAAAACCCCAAACCCTAAACCCTAAAATGTAAAACCCTAAAACCCTAATATTGACAGCCCAAAACCCTAAACCCTAAATCATAAACACAAAACCCTAAACCCTTGAAATCCTAAATGGTGGACCATAAACCCTAAACTTTATCTATTAAAAACTAGAATCCTAAAACCCCAAACCCTAAAACCTAAAACCTAAAACCCAAAACCCTAAACCATAAAACCATAAACCCTAAACCCTAAACCCTAAAACCATAAACCCTAACCACAAAACTATAAAACCCTAAGGCCTTGAAATCCTAAATCGTGAACCCTAAACCCTAAACTTTATCTATTAAACCCTAGAACCCTAAAACAAAAACCCTAAGCCCTATAACACTAACATGCAAAACCTAAAACCCTAACAATGAAACCCTAACCCTAAACTATAAAACCGTAAACCCTTGAAATTTTTTATCGTGACCTTAAACCCAAAAGTTTATCTATTGAACAATAGAACCCTAAAACCCCGAACCCTAAAATATAAAACTCTAAAACCATAAAACCCTAAACCCTAAACCCTAAACCCTAAACCTAAAACCTAAAACCAAAAACCCTAAACCCTAAAACCATAAATCTTAAACCCTAAACCCCAAGCACAAAACTATAAAACCCTAAGACCTTGAAATCCTAAATCGTGAACCCTAAACCCTAAACTTTATCTATTAAAAACTAGAACCCTAAAACAAAAACCGTAAGCCCTATAACACTAACATGCAAAACCTAAAACCCTAACAATGAAACCCTAACCCTAAACTATAAAACCGTAAACCCTTGAAATTTTTTATCTGACCTTAAACCCTAAACTTTATCTATTGAACAATAGAACCCTAAAACCCCAAACCCTAAAATATAAAACCCTAAAACCCTAACATGGAAAGCCTAAAACCCTTAGATTGAAACCCTAAACCATAAAACCCTAAACCGTAAACCTTTAAAATTTTTAACCGTGAAGACTTAACCCTAAACTTTATATGTTAAACACTAGAACCCTAAAACCACAAACCCTAAAACCCAAACATGGAAAACCTAAAACCCTAACATTAAACCCTAAACCCTAAACGCGTGAAAATTTGAAAACCATAAACTTTATATATTAAAAACTAGAACCCTGAAACCCCAAACCCTAATCCGTAAAACATAAACCTAAAACACTGACATAAAAAACCTAAAACCCTAACATTGACACCACAAAACCCTAACCCCAAACCCTAAACTATAAAACCCAAAATCCTAAATCCTAAACCCTAAAACCTGAAAAATAAACCCTAAACCCTAAAACCCCAAACTCTAAACCCTAAACCCTAGAACATAGAAAACCTAAAAACCTAACATTCACACCCCAAAACCCTAAAATATAAACTCGAAATCCTAAACCCTAAACCCTAAACCCTTAAGACCCTAAACCCCAAAACCCCAAACCATAAACCCTAAACCTAAACCCTAACAGCTAAAACCTTAAACCCTAAATGTTAAACACTAAACTATTAAACCCTAAACAGTTGAAATCCAAAATCGTGAACCCGAAACCCTAAACTTTATCTACTAAACACTAGAACCCTAAAACCCAAACCCTAAACCCAAAACGTAAAACCCTAACATTGACACCCCACAACGCTAAGCACTAAACCCTAAATCCTAAACACAAAACCCGAAACCCTTGAAATCCTAATTTGTTAACCATAAACCCTAAAATTTATCTATTAAACACTAGAACCCTAAAACCAAAAATCCTAACACTAAAACGTAAAACACTAGAACACTAGCATGGAAAACCTAAAACCCTAACATTTAAATCCTAAACCCTAAAAGATAAAACCCTAAACCCTTAATTTTTTTATCGTGAACCCTAAACTCTAAACTTTATCTATTGAACACTAGACACCTAAAACCCCAAACCGTAAACCCTAAAATGAAAAACCCTGACATGGAAAACCTAAAACCCTAAACCCTAAACCCTTGAAATCATAAATCGTGAACCCTAAACCATAAACATTATATATTAAACACTAGATACCTAAAACCCCAAACCCTAAAACGTAAAACCCTAAAACCCTCACATGGAAAACCTAAAACACTAACATTGACACCCCAAAACCCTAAACCCCAAGCCTTAAACCCGAAATCCTAAACCCTAAAACCTAAAAAGATAAACCTAAACCCTACAGCCCCAAAACCTAAACCCTAAAACATGGAAAACCCAAAACCCTGACATTCACACCAAAAAATCCTAAACCCTAAACTATAAACCCGAAATCCTAAACCCTAAAACCTCTAACCCTAAAAAAAACCCAAAACCCTAAAACCTAAAACCTTAAACCCTAAACGTTAAACACTAAACTATCAAACTCTAAACCCTTTAAATCCAAAATCGTGAACCCAAAACCCTAAACTTTATCTACTAAACACTAGAACCCTAAAACCCAAAACCTAAACCCAAAACGTAAAACCCTAACATTGACACCCAAAACCCTAAACCCTAAATCCTAAACCCAAAACCATAAACCCTTGAAATCCTAAATCGTAAACCATAAACCTTAAACTTTATCTATTAAACACTAGAACCCAAACACCAAAAATCCTAACACTAAAACGTAAACCCCTAAAACACTAATATGGAAAACCTAAAACCCTAACATTTAAACCCTAAATCCTAAACTATAAAACCCTAAACCCTAAACCCTTGACTTTTTTATCGTAAACCCTAAACTTTATCTATTAAACACTAGAACCTTAAAACTCCAAACCCTAAACCCTAACATTTAAAACCCTAAAACCCTAACATTGACAGCCGAAACCCTAAACCCTAAATCATAAACAAAAAACCCTAAACCCTTGAAATCCTAAATTGTGGACCATAAACCCTAAACATTATCTACTAAACACTAGAACCCTAAAACCCCAAACCCTAATCCCTAAAACCTAAAACCTTGAACCCTAAACGTTAAACACTAAACGGATAAACCCTAAACCTTTGAAATCCTAAATCGTGAACCCGAAACCCTAAACTTTATCTACTAAACACTAGAACCCTAAAACCCGAACCCTAAACCCAAAATGTAAAACCCTAACATTGACACCCCAAAACCCTAAACCCTAAACCCTAAATCCTAAACACAAAACCCTAAACCCTTGTAATCCTAAATCGTGAACCATAAACCCTAAACTTTTTTCTACTAAACACTAGAACCCTAAAACCCAAACCCTAAACCCGAAAACGTAAAACCCTAAAATTGACACACCAAAACCCAAAACCCTAAACCTAAAAAAGAAACCATAAAACCCAAAACCCTAAACCATAAAACCCAAAACCAAAAACATTAAACCCTAAAACCATAAACCCTAAACCCTAAACCCTAAAACCATAAATCGTAAACCCTAAACCCTAAGCACAAAACTATAAAACCCTAAGGCCTTGAAATCCTAAATCGTGAACCCTAAACCCTAAACTTTATCTATTAAAAACTAGAACCCTAAAACAAAAACCCTAAGCCCTATAACACTAACATGCAAAACCTAAAACATAACAATGAAACCCTAACCCTAAACTATAAAACCGTAAACCCTTGAAATTTTTTATCGTGACCTTAAACCCTAAACTTTATCTATTGAACAACAGAACCCTAAAACCCCGAACCCTAAAATATAAAACTCTAAAAGCCTAACATGGAAAAACCAAAACCCTTACATTGAAACCCTAAACCCTAAACTATGAAACCCTAAACCGTAAACCTTTAAAATTTTTAACCATGAACACTTAACCCTAAACTTTATATATTAAACACTAGAGCCCTAAAACCACAAACCCTAAAACCCAAACATGGAAAACCTAAAACCCTAACATTAAACCCTAAACCCTAAACTATAAAACCCTAAACCCTAAACCCATGAAAATTTAAAAACCATAAACTTTATCTAATAAAAACCAGAACACTAAAACCCCAAACCCTAATCCCTAAAACATAAACCTAAAACAATAACATGAAAAACCTAAAACCCTAACATTGACACCACAAAACCCTAACCCCAAACCCTAAACTATAAAACCCAAAATCCTAAATCCTAAACCCTAAAACCTGAAAGATAAACCCTAAACCCTAAAACCCCAAACCCTAAACCCTAAACCCTAGAACATGGAAAACCTAACATTCACACCCCAAAACCCTAAACTATAAACTCGAAATCCTAAACCCTAAACCCTAAAACCATAAAACCCTAAACCCCAAAACCCCAAACCATAAACCCTAAACCGAAACCCTAACAGCTAAAACCTTAAACCCTAAATGTTAAACACTAAACTATTAAACCCTAAACCCTTGAAATCCAAAATCGTGAACCCGAAACCCTAAACTTTATCTACTAAACACTAGAACCCTAAAACCCAAACCCTAAACCCAAAACGTAAAACCCTAACATTGACACCCCAAAACACTAAGCCCTAAACCCTAAATCCTAAACACAAAACCCGAAACCCTTGAAATCCTAATTTGTGAACCATAAACCCTAAAATTTATCTATTAAACACTAGAACCCTAAAACCAAAATTCCTAACACTAAAACGTAAAACCCTAGAACACTAGCATGGAAAACCTAAAACCCTAACATTTAAATCCTAAACCCTAAAAGATAAAACCCGAAACCCTTAATTTTTTTATCGTGAACCCTAAACTCTAAACTTTATCTATTGAACACTAGACACCTAAAACCCCAAACCGTAAACCCTAAAATGAAAAAGCCTGACATGGAAAACCTAAAACCCTAAACCCTAAACGATAAAACCCTAAACCCTTAAAAATTTGAATCGTGAACACTTAACCCTAAACTATATCTACTAAACAATAGAACCCTAAAACGCAAACCCTAAACCCCAAAACATAAAACCATAAAACCCTAACATTGAAAACCCAAAACCCGAAACCCTAAACCCTAAATCCTAAACACAAAACCTGAAACCACAAACCTTAAAACCTAAATCCTAAACACAAAACCCTAAACCTTAAACTATAATACAAAAAATCTTGAACCCTAAACCCTAAAACCTAAAAATATAAACCCTAAACCCAAAAACTCCAAACCCTAAACCCTAAACCATAAACCCTAAATCCTAAAACCTAGAACCCTAAATCCTAAACCCAAAAAACTAAACTATAAAATCCTAAACCCTAAACCCTTGAAATCATAAATCGTGAACCCTAAACCATAAACATTATCTATTAAACACTAGATACCTAAAACCCCAAACCCTAAAACGTAAAACCCTAAAACCCTCACACGGAAAACCTACAACACTAACATTGACACCCAAAAACCCTAAACCCCAAACCTTACACCCGAAATCCTAAACCCTATAACCCTAAAACCTAAAAAGATAAACATAAACCCTAAAACCCCAAACCCTAAACCCTAAAACATGGAAAACCCAAAACCCTAACATTCACACCAGAAAATCCTAAACCCTAAACTATAAACCCGAAATCCTAAACCCTAAAACCTCTAAACCTAAAAAAAACCCCAAAACCCTAAACCCTAACACCTAAAACCTTAAACCCTAAACGTTAAACACTAAACTATTAAACTCTAAACCCGTGAAATCCAAAATCGTGAACCCAAAACCCTAAACTTTATCTACTAAACACTAGAACCCTAAAACCCAAACCCTAAACCCAAAACGTAAAACCCTGACATTGACACCCAAAACCCTAAACCCTAAATCCTAAACGCAAAACCCCAAACCTTTGAAATCCAAAATCGTAAACCATAAACCTTAAACTGTATCTATTAAACACTAGAACCCAAACACCAAAAATCCTAACACTAAAACATAAAACCCTAAAACACTAATATGGAAAACTTGAAACCCTAACATTTAAACCCTAAATCCTAAACCCTAAACCCTAAATCATAAATCGTGAACACCAAACCCTAAAACATAAAAGCCTCACATGGAAAATCTAAAACACTAACATTGACACCCCAAAACCCTAAACCCCAAACCTTAAACCAAAAATCCTAAACCCTATAACCCTAAACCCTAAAAAGATAAACATAAACCCTAAAACCCCAAACCCTAAACCATAAAACATGGAAAACCCAAAACCCTACCATTCTAACCTAAAAACCCCAAACCCTACACTATAAACCCGAAATCCTAAACCCTAAAACCCCTAAACCTAAAACCTTAAACCCAAACCTTAAACCCTAAAACCTAAAACCTTAAACCCTAAACGTTAAACACTAAACTATTAAACTCTAAACCCTTGAAATCTAAAATCGTGAACCCAAAACCCTAAACTTTATCTACTAAACACTAGAACCCTAAAACCCAAACCCTAAACCCAAAACGTAAAACCCTAACATTGACACCTAAAACCCTAAACCCTAAATCCTAAACACAAAACCCTAAACCCTTGAAATCCTAAATCATAAACCATAGACCCCAAACTTTATCTAGTAAACACTAGAACCCAAACACCAAAAATCCTAACACTAAAAGGTAAAACCCAAAAACACTAATATGGAAAACCTAAAACCCTAACATTTAAACCCTAAACCCTAAACTATAAAACCCTAAACCCTAAACCCTTGACTTTTTTATCGTAAACCCTAAACCCTAAACTTTATCAATTGAACACTAGAACCTTAAAACCCCAAACCCTAAACCCTAAAATGTAAAACCCTAATATTGACAGCCAAAACCCTAAACTCTAAATCATAAACACAAAACCCTAAACCCTTGAAATCCTAAATCGCGGACCATAAACCCTAAACCTTATCTATTAAACACTAGAACCCTAAAACCCCAAACCCTAATCCCTAAAACCTAAAACCTTGAACCCTAAACGTTAAACACTAAACTGATAAACCCAAAACCTTGTCGTAAATCGTGAACCCGAAACCCTAAACTTTATCTACTAAACACAAGAACCCTAAAACCCAAACCCTAAACCCAAAATGTAAAACCCTAACATTGACACCCCAAAACCCTAAACCTTAAACCTCAAATCTTAAACACAAAACCCTAAACCCTTGTAATCCTAAATCGAGAACCATACACCCTAAACTTTTTCTACTAAACACTAGAACCCTAAAACCAAAACCCTAAACCCCTAAACGTAAAACCCTAAAATTGACACACCAAAACCCAAAACCCTAAACATAAAAAAGAAACCATAAAACCTAAAACCCTAAACCCTAAAATCTAAAACCCCAAACCCTAAACCCTAAAACCATAAACCCTAAACCCTAAACCCTAAAACCCCGAACCCTAAAATATAAAACTCTAAAACCCTAAATGGAAAACCAAAAACCCTAACATTAAACACTAAACCCTAAACTATAAAACCCTAAATTGTAAACCTTTAAAATTTTTAACTGTGAACACTTAACCCTAAACTTTATATATTAAACACTAGAACCCAAAAACCACAAACCCTAAAACCCTAACATGGAAAACCTAAAACCCTAACATTAAACCCTAAACCCTAAACTATAAAACCCTAAACCCATGAAAATTTTAAAACCATAAACTTTATCTATTAAACACTAGAACCCTAAAACCCCCAACCCTAATCCCTAAAACATAAACCTAAAACACTAACATGAAAAACCTAAAACCCTAACATTGACACCACAAAACCCTAACCCCAAACCCTAAACTATAAAACCCAAAATCCTAAATACTAAACCCTAAAACCAGAAAGATAAACCCTAAACCCTAAAATCGCAAACCCTAAACCCTAGAACATGGAAAACCTAAAAACCTAACATTCACACCCCAAAACCCTAAGCTATAAACTCGAAATCCTAAACCCTAAACCCTAAAACCTTAAAACTCAAACCCTAAACCCAAAACCCTAAAATGCCAAACCATAAACCCTAAACCTAAACCCTAACAGCTAAAACCTTAAACCCTAAATGTTAAACATTAAACTATTAAACCCTAAACCCTTGAAATCCAAAATTGTGAACCTTAAACCCTAAACTTTATCTACTAAACACTAGCACCCTAAAACCCAAACCCTAAACCCAAAACGTAAAACCCTAACATTGACACCCAAAAACCCTAAGCCCTAGACCCTAAATCCTAAACACAAAACCCCAAACCCTTGAAATCCTAATTTGTGAACCATAAACCCTAAACTTTATCTATTAAACACTAGAACCCTAAAACAAAAAATCCTAACACTAAAACGTAAAACCCTAAAACACTAGCATGGAAAACCTAAAACCCCAACATTTAAATCCTAAACCCTGAAAGAAAAAACCCTAAACCCTTAATTTTTTTTATTGTGAACCCTAAACTCTAAACTTTATCTATTGAACACTAGACACCGAAAACCCCAAACCGTAAATCCTAAAATGTAAAACCCTGACATGGAAAACACAAAACCCTAACCCAAAACGATAAAACCCTAAACCCTTGAAAATTTGAATCGTGAACACTTACCCCTAAACTATATCTACAAAACACTAGAACCCTAAAACGCAAACCCTAAACCCCAAAACGTAAAACCATAAAACCCTAACATTGAAAACCCAAAACCCGAAACCCTAAACCCTAAATCCTAAACACAAAACCCTAAACCCTAAAATATAATACAAAAAATCTTGAACCCTAAACCCTAAAACTAAAAAATATAAACTCTAAACCCAAAAACTTCAAACCCTAAACCCCAAACCCTGAACCCTAAACCTTAAACCCTAAAACCTAAAACCGAGAACCCTAAGTCCTAAACCCAAAACACTAAACTAAAAAATCCTAAACCCTAAACCCTTGAAATCATAAATCGTGAACCCTAAACCCTAAACTTTATCTATTAAACACTAGATACCTAAAACCCCAAACCCTAAAACGTAAAACCCTAAAACCCTAACATGGAAAACCTAAAACACTAACATTGACACCCCAAAACCCTAAACCCCAAACCTTAAACCCAAAATCCAAAACCCCATAACCCTAAAACCTAAAAAGAGAAACCCTAAACCCTAAAACCCCAAACCCTAAACCCAAAAACATGGAATACCAAAAAACCCGAACATTCACACCATAAAACCCTAAACCCTAAACTATAAACCTGAAATCCTAAACCTTAAAACCTCTCAACCTAAAAAGCCCCAAAACCCTAAACCCTAAAACCTAACACCTTAAACCCTAAATGTTAAACACTAAACTATTAAACTCTAAACCCTTGAAATCCAAAATCATGAACCCGAAACCCCAAACTTTATCTACTAAACACTAGAACCCTAAAACCCAAACCCTAAACCCAAAACGTAAAACCCAAACATTGACACCCGAAACCCTAAACCCTAAATCCTAAGCACAAAACCCTAAACCCTTGAAATCCTAAATCGTAAACCATAAACCCTAAACTTTATCTATTAAACACTAGAACCCTAACACAAAAAATCCTAACACTAAAACGTAAAACCCTAAAACACTAATATGGAAAACCTTCAACCCTAACATTTAAACCCTAAACCCTTGACTTATTTATCGTAAACCCTAAACCCTAAACTTTATCTATTGAACACTAGAACCTTAAAACCCCAAACCCTAAACCCTAAAATGTAAGACCCTAAAACCCTAACATTGACAGCCCAAAACCCTAAACCCTAAATCATAAACACAAAACCCTAAACCCTTGAAATCCTAAATCGTGGACCATAAATCCTAAACTTTATCTAATTAAACACTGGAACCCTAAAACCCTAAACCCTAATCCCTAAAATTTTGAACCCTAAACGTTAAATACTAAACTGATAAACCCTAAACCTTTGAAATCCTAAATCGTGAACGCGAAACCCTAAACTTTATCTACTAAACACTAGAACCCTAAAACCCAAAAACTAAACACAAAATGTAAAACCCTAACATTGACACCCCAAAACCCTAAACCCTAAAATCTAAACACAAAACCCTAAACCCTTGTAATCCTAAATCGTGAACCATAAACCATTAACTTTTTCTGCAAAACACTAGAACCCTAAAACCCAAACCCTAAACCCCAAAACGTAAAACCCTAAAATTGACACACCAAAACCCAAAACCCTAAACCTAAAAAAGAAACCATAAAACCTAAAACCCTAAACCATAAAACCAAAAACCCAAAACATTAAACCCTAAAACCATAAACCCTAAACCCTAAACCCTAAAACCATAAATGGTAAACCCTAAACCCTAAGCACAAAACTATAAAACCCTAAGGCCTTGAAATCCTATATCGTGAACCCTAAACCCTAAACTTTATCTATTAAAAACTAGAACCCTAAAACAAAAACCCTAAGCCCTATAACACTAACATGCAAAACCTAAAACCCTAACAATGAAACCCTAACCCTAAACTATAAAACCGTAAACCCTTGAAATTTTTTTCGTGACCTTAAAACCCTAAACTTTATCTATTGAACAATAGAACCCTAAAACCCCAAACCCCAAAATATAAAACTCTAAAACCCTAAATGGAAAACCTAAAACCCTAACATTGAAACCCTAAACCCTATACTATAAAACCCTAAACCGTAAACCTTTAAAATGTTTAACCGTGAACACTTAACCCTAAACATTATATATTAAACACTACAACCCAAAAACCACAAACCCTAAAACCCTAACACGGAAAACCTAAAACCCTAACATTAAACCCTAAACCCTAAACTATAAAACCCTAAACCCTAAACCCATGAAAATTTGAAAACCATAAACTTTATCTATTAAACACTAGAACCCTAAAACCCCAAACCCTAATCCCGAAAACATAAACCTAAAACAATAACATGAAAAACCTAAAACCCTAACATTGACACCACAAAACCCTAACCCCAAACCCTAAACTATAAAACCCAAAATCCTAAATCCTAAACCCTAAAACCTGAAAGATAAACCCTAAACCCTAAAACCCCAAACCCTAAACCCTAGAACATGGAAAACCTAAAAACCTAACATACACACCCCAAAACCCTAAACTATAAACTCGAAATCCTAAACCCTAAACCCTAAAACCTTAAAACCTAAACCCTAAACCCAAAACCCTAAAACCCCAAACCATAAACCCTAAATCCTAAACCCTTGACTTTTTTCTCGAAAACCCAAAACCCTAAACTTTATCTATTGAACACTAGAACCCTAAAACCCCAAACCCTAAACCCTAAAATTTAAAACCCTAAAACCCTAACATTGACACCCCAAAACCCTAAACCCTATATCCTATACACAAAATCCTAAACCCTTGAAGTCCTAAATCGTGGACCATAAACCCAAAACTTTATCTATTAAACTCTAGAAACCAAAAACCAAAAATCCTAACACTAAACTCCAACCCTAAACCACAAAACCAAAATCCTAAATCCTAAACCCTATAACCCTAAAACCTAAGAAGATAAACCCTAAACACTAAAACCCCAAACCCTAAACCCTAAAACATGGAAAACCTAAAACCCTAAAATTCACACCAAAAAATCCTAAACCCTAAACCCTAAACACAAAACCATAAACCATAAACTATAAACCCGAAATCCTAAACCCTAAAACCTTTAAAACTAAAAAAAACCCAAAACCCTAAAACCTAAAACCTTAAACCCTTAACCCTAAACGTTAAACACTAAACTGATAAACCCTAAACCTTTGAAATCCAAAATCCTGAACCCGAAACCCTAAACTTTATCTACTAAACTCTAGAACCCTAAAACCCAAACCCTAAACCCAAAATGTAAAACCCTAACATTGACCCCCCAAAACCCTAAACCCTAAACCCTAAATCCTAAACAAAAAACCCTAAACCCTTCTAATCCTAAACCATGAACCATAAACCCTAAACTTTTTCTACTAAACACTAGAACCCTAAAACCCAAACCCTAAACCCCAAAACGTAAAACCCTAACATTAACACACCAAAACCCAAAACCCTAAACCTAAAAAACAAACCCTAAAACCTAAAACCCTAAACCTTAAACCCTAAATCCTAAACACAAAATCCGAAACCCTAAACTATAATACCAAAAATCCTAAACCCTAAAACCTAAAAATATAAACCCTAAACCCAAAAACCCCAAACTCTAGACCCTAAACCCTAATCCCAAAGCCCTAAACCCTTAACCCTAAACCCTGAAACCTAAAACCTAAAACCCTAAATCCTAAACCCTAAACACTAAATTATAAAATCCTAAACCCTAAGCCCTTGAAATCATAAATCGTGAACCCTAAACCCTAAACTTTATCTACTAAACGCTACATCCCTAAAACCTAAAACGTAAAACCTTAAAACCCTAACATTGAAAACCTGAAACACTAACTTCAACACCCCCAAAACCCAAAACCCTAAACCCTAAATCCTAAACACAAAACCCTAAACTATAAATTCCGAAATCCAAAAGCCCTAAACCCTAAAACCTAAAAAGATAAACCCCAAAGCCTAAAACCCCAAACCGTAAACCCTAATCCCTAAAACATGGAAATAAACCCCAAAGCCTAATACCCCAAACCGTAAACCCTATTCCCAAAAACATGGAAAACCTAAAACCCTAACATTCACACCCCAAAACTCTAAACCCTAAACCCTAAACTATAAACCCAAAATCCTAAACCCTAAACCTAAACCTAAACCCTTAAAACCTAAACCCTGAACCGAAAACCCTAAAACCCCAAACCCTAAACCATAAACCTAAACCCTAACACGTAAAACCTTAAACCGTAAACGTTAAACACCAAACTATTAAACCCTAAACCCTTGAAATCCTAAATCGTGAACCCCGAAACCCTAATCTTTATCTACTTAACACTTGAACCGTAAAACCCAAACGCTAAACCCAAAACGTAAAACCCCAACATTGACACCCCAAAATCCTAAACCCTAAACCCTAAATCCTAAACACAAAACCCGAAACCCTTGAAATCCTAATTCATGAACCATAAAAACTAAACTTTATCTATTAAACATTAGAACCCTAAAACGAAAAATCCTAACACTAAAACGTAAAACCCTAAAACACTAACATAGAAAACCTAAAACCCTAACATTTAAATCCTAAACCCTAAACCCATGAAAATTTGAAAACCATAAACTTTATCTATTAAACACTAGAACCCTAAAACCCCAAACCCTAATCCCTAAAACCCTAACATTGACACCCCAAAACCCTAAACCCCAAACCCTAAATCCTAAACACAAAACTCGAAACCCTAAATCAAAAACACAAAACCCTAAACCCTAAATTATAATACCCAAAATCCAAAACCCTAAACCCTAAAACCTAAAAATACAAACCCTAAAGCCAAAATCCCCAAACCCTAAACCCTAAGCCCAAAGCCCCGAACCCTAAACCCTAAAACCTAAAACCCTAAATCCTAAACCCTAAATACTAAACTATAAAATACTAAACCATAAACCCTTAAAATCATAAATCGTGAACCCTAAACTTTATCTATTAAACACTAGATCCCTAAAACCCCAAACCCAAAAACCCTAACATGGAAAACCTAAAACACTAACATTGACACCCCAAAACCCAAATCCCTAAACCCTAAATCCTAAACACAAAACCCTAAACTATAAATTCCGAATCCCAAACCCTAAAACCTAAAAAATAAACCTTAAAACCTAAACCCTAAATCCTAGAACCCCGAACCCTAAATCCTAAAACGTAAAACACTAACATGGAAAACCTAAAACCCTAACATTGAACCCTAAACCATAAACGATAAAAAAATAAACCCTTGAAAATTTGAATCGTGAACACTTAACTCTAAACTTTTTCTACTAAACACTAGAGCCCTAAAACCCATACCCTAAACCCCAAAAATGTAAAACCCTAACATTGACACTCCAAAACCCAAAACCCTAAACCCTAAAAATAAACCCCAAAACCTAAAACCCTAAACCCTAAAACCTAAAGCCCGAAGCCCTAAACCCTAAACCCTAAAATCCTAAACACAAAACTATAAAACCCTAAACCCCTGAAATCCTAAATCGTGAAACCTAAACCCTAAACTTTATCTATTAAAAACTAGAACCCTAAAACCAAAAACCCTAAGCCCTATAACACGAACATGGAAAACCTAAAACCCTAACATTGAAACCCTAACCCTTGAAATTTTTTATCGTGAACCTTAAACCCTAAACATTATCTATTGAACACTAGAACCCTAAAATATAAAACTCTAAAACCCTAACATGGAAAACCTAAAACCCTAACATTGAAACCCTAAACCCTAAACTATAAAAACTTAAACCGTAAACCTTTAAAATGTTTAACCGTGAATAGTTAAGCTTTATATATTAAACACTAGAATCCTAAAACCACAAACCCTAAACCCTAAAATGTAAAACCCTAAATCCCTAACATGGAAAACCTAAAACCCTAACATTAAACCCTGAACATTAAACAATAAAACCCTAAACCCTAAACCCATGAAAATTTGAAAACCATAAACTTTATCTATTAAACACTAGAACCCTAAAACCCCAAACCCTAATCCCTAAAACATAACACCCTAAAACCCTAACATGAAAAATCAAAAACACTAACATTGACACCCCGAAACCATAAACCCCAAACCCTAAACACAAAACCCTAAACTATAAAGCCTAAAATCCTAAATCCTAAACCCTAAAACCCTAAAACCAAAAAAGATAAACACTAAACCCTAAAACCCCAAATCCCTAAACCCTAAAACATGGAAAACCTAAAACCCTAACATTCACACCCCAAAATCCTAAACCCTAAACTATAAACCCGAAATCCTTAACCCAAAACCCTAGACCTAAAACCCTTAAAACCTAAACCCTAAACACAAAACCCTAAAACCCCAAACCCCAAACCCTAACACCTAAAACCTTAAACCCTAAACGTTAAACACTAAACTATTAAACCCTAAACCCTTGAAATACTAAATAGTGAACCAAAAACCCTAAACTTTATCTATTAAACACTAGAACCCTAAAACCAAAAACCCTAAGCCCTATAACACTAATATGGAAAACCTAAAACCCTAACCCGTGAAATTTTTTATCGTGAACCGTAAACCCTAAACTTTATCTATTGAACACTAGAACTCTAAAACCCCAAACTCTAGAATATAAAACTCTAAAACCCTAACATTGAAACCCTAAACCCTAAACTATAAAACCTTGAACCGTAAACCTTTAAAATTTTTAATCGTGAACATTTAACCCTAAACTTTATATATTAAACACTAGAACCCAAAAACCACAAACCCTAAACCCTAAAATGTAAAGCCCTAAAACCCTAACATGGAAAACCTAAAACCCAAAAATTAAACCCTAAACCCTAAACTATAATACCCTAAACCCTAAACCCATGAAAATTTAAAAACAATAAACTTTAACTATTAAACACTAGAACCCTAAAACCCCAAACCCTAATCCCTAAAACATAAAACCTAAAACCCTAACATTGACACCACAAAACCCAAAACCCCAAACCCTAAACAAAAAACTATTAAACCCAAAACCCTTGAAATCCTAAATCCTGAACACGAAACCCTTGATTTTTTTTATCGTGAACCCTAAACCACTTTATCTATTGAACACTAGAACCCTAATCCCTAAAACATAAAACCCTAAAACCCTAGCATGAAAAACCTAAAACCCTAACATTGACACCCCAAAACCCTAAACCCCAAACCCTAAACACAAAACTATTAAACCCAAAACCCTTAAAATCCTAAATCGTGAACCCTAAACCCAAAATTTTATCTATTAAAAACTAGAACCCTAAAACCAAAAACCCCAAGCCCTATAGCACTAACATGGAAAACCTAAAACCCTAACATGGAAACCCTAAACCCTAAACTATAAAACCCTAAACTGTAAACCTCTAAAATTTTTAGCCGTGAAAAATTAACCCTAAACGTTATATATTAAATACTAGAACCGCAATACCACAAACCCTAAACCCTAAAATGTAAAACCTTAAATCCTAACATGGAAAACCTAAAACCCTAACATTAAACCCTGAACCCTAAACTATAAAACCCTAAACACTAAACCCAAGAAAATTTGAAAACCATAAACTTTATCTATTAAACACTAGAACCCAAAAACCCCAAACCCTAACCCCTAAAACCTGAACATGAAAAACCTAAAACCCTAACATTGACACTCCAAAACCCTAAACCCCAAACCCTAAACACAAAACTATTAAACCCTAAACCCTTGAAATCCTAAATCGTGAACCCTAAACCCTAAACTATATCTATTAAAAAGTAGAAACCTAAAACCAAAAACCCTAAGCCCTATAACACTAACAAGGAAAACTTAAAACCCTAACATTGAAACCCTAAACTATAAAACCGTAAACCGTAAACCTTTAAAATTTTTAACCGTGAACACTTAACCCTAAACTTTGTATATTAAATACTAGAACCCTAAAACCACAAACCCTAAACCCTAAAATGCAAAACCCTAAAAACCCGAACATTAAAACCCAAAATCCTAAATCCTAAACCCTATAACCCTAAAACCTAAAAAGATAAACCTTAAACCCTAAAACCCCAAACCCTAAACCCTAAACCCTAAAACATGGAAAAAACCTAAAACCTTCACATTCACACAATAAAAATCCTAAATCCTAAACCCTAACATTCACACCAAAAAACCCTAAACCCTAAAATATAAACCCGAAATCCTAAACCCTAACCGTAAACCCTAAAACCTCTAAACCAAAGAAAAACCCCAAAACCCTAAACCCTAAAACCTAAAACCTTAAACCTTAAACATTAAACACTAAACTATTAAACTCTAAACCCTTGAAATCCTAAATCGTGAACCCGAAACCCTAAACTTTATTCACTAAACACTAGAACCCTAAAACCCAAACCCTAAACCCAAAACGTAAAACCCTAACCTTGACACCCAAAACCCTAAACCCTAAACTCTAAATCCTAAACACAAAACCCTAAACACTTGAAATCCTAAATCGTAAACAATAAACCCTAAACTTTATCAATTAAACACTATAACCCTAACACCAAAAATCCTAACACTAAAACGTAAAACCCTAAAACACTAATATGGAAAACCTAACACCCTAACATTTAACACCTAAACCCTAAACTATAAAACCCTAAACCCTAAACCCTTGACTTTTTTCTCGTAAACCCTAAACCCTAAACTTTATCTATTAAACACTAGAACCCTAAAACCCCAAACCCTAAACCCTAAAATGTAAAACCCTAAAACCCTAACACTGACACCCCAAAACCCTAAACCCTAAATCCTAAACACAAATCACTAAACCCTTGAAATCCTAAATCGTGGACCATAAACCCAAAACTTTATCTATTAAACACTAGAACCCAAAAACCAAAAATCCTAACACTAACCTCCAAACCCTAAACTATAAAACACAAAATCCTAAATCCTAAACCCTATAACCCTAAAACCTAAAAAGATAAACCCTAAACACTAAAACCCCAAACCCTAAACCCTAAAACATGGAAAACCTAAAACCCTAACATTCATACCAAAAAATTCTAAACCCTAAACCCTAAACACAAAACCATAAACCCTAAACTATAAACCCGAAATCCTAAACCCTAACCCTAAACCCTAAAACCATTAAAACTAAAAAAAAAAACCAAAACCCTAAACCCTAAAACCTAAAACCTTAAACCCTAAACGTTAAACACTAAACTGATAAACCATAAACCTTTGAAATCGTAAATCGTGAACCCGAAACCCTAAACTTTATCTACTAAACACTAGAACCCAAAAACCCAAACCCTAAACCCAAAATGTAAAACCCTAACATTGACACCCAAAAACCCTAAACCCTAAACCCTAAATCCTAAACACAAAACCCTAAACCCTTGTAATCCTAAATCGTGAACCATAAACCCTAAACTTCTTCTACTAAACACTAGAACCCTAAAACCCATTCCCTAAAACCCTAAACGTTAAACACTAAACTATTAAACCCTAAACCCTTGAAATCCTAAATCGTGAACCCGAAACCCTAAACTTTATCTACTAAACACTAGAACCCTAAAACCCAAACCCTAAACCCAAAATGTAAAACCCTAACATTGAAACCCCAAAACCCTAAGCCCTAAACCCTAAATACAAAACACAAAACCCGAAACCCTTGAAATCCTAATTTGTGAACCATAAACCCTAAACTTTATCTATTAAACACTAGAACCCTAAAACCAAAAATCCTAACACAAACTTTATCTATTAAACACTAGAACCCTAAAACCAAAAATCCTAACACTAAAACGTAAAACCCTAAAACACTAGCATAGAAAACCTAAATCCTAAACCCTAAAACCCTAACATTCAGACAAAAAAATCCTAAACCCGAAACCTTAAACACAAAACCATAAACCCTAAACTATAAACCCGAAATCCTAAACCCTAACCCTAAACCCTATAACCCTTTAAAACTAAAAAAACCAAAAACCCTAAACCTTAAACCCTAAACGTTAAACACTAAACTTTTAAACCTTAAACCCTTGAAATCCTAAATCGTGAACCTAAAACCCTAAACTTTATCTACTAAAACCAAAAAACCCAAAACGTAAAACCCTAACATTGACACCCCAAAACCCTAAGCCCTAAACCCTAAATCCTAACACAAAACCCGAAAAGCTTCAAATCCTAATTTGTGAACCATAAACCCTAAACTTTATCTATTAAACACTAGAACCCTAAAACCAAAAATCCTAACACTAAAACGTAAAACCCTAAAACACTAGCATGGAAAACCTAAAACCCTAACATTTAAATCCTAAACCCTAAAACCCTAACATTCACACCAAAAAATCCTAAACCCTAAACCCTAAACACAAAACCATAAACCCGAAACTATAAACCCGAAATCCTAAACCATAACCCTAAACCCTAAAACCTTTAAAACTAAAAAAAACCCAAAACCCTAAACCCTAAAACCTAAAACCTTAAACACTAAACATTAAACACTAAACTGATAAACCCTAAACCTTTGAAATCCTAAATCGTGAACCCGAAACCCTAAACTTTATCTAATAAACACTAGAACCCTAAAACCCAAACCCTAAACCCGAAATGTAAAACCCTAACATTGACACCGCAAAACCCTAAACCCTAAATCCTAAACACAAAACCCTAAACCCTTGTAATCCTAAATCGTGAACCACAAACCCTAAACTTTTTCTACTAATCACTAGAACCCTAAAACCGAAACCCTAAACCACAAAATGTAAAACCCTAACATTGACACACCAAAACCCTAAACCTAAAAAAGAAACCCTAAAACCCTAAACCCTAAACCCTAAAACTTAAAACCTAAAACCTAAAATCCAAAACCCTAAACACTAAAACCCTAAACCCTAAACCCTAAAACCATAAACCGTAAACCCTAAACCCTAAGCATCAAACTATAAAACCCTAAGGCCTTGAAATCCTAAATCGTGAACCCTAAACCCTAAACTTTATCTATTAAAAACTAACCCTAAAACAAAAACCCTAAGCCCTACAACAATAACATGCAAAACCTAAAACCCTAACAATGACACCCTAACCCTAAACTGTAAAACTGTAAACCCTTGAAATTTTTTTATCGTGAACCCTAAACTTTATCTATTGAAAACTAGAACCCTAAACCCCCGAACCCTAAACTATAAAACTCTAAAACCCTAACATGGAAAACCTATAATCCTGACATTGAAACCTTAAAGCCTAAACTATAAAACTCTAAACCGTAAACCTTTAAAAATTTTAACCGTGAACACTTAAACCTAAACTTTATATATTAAACACTATAACCCTAACACAACAAATCCTAACACTAAAACGTAAAACCCTAAAACACTAATATAGAAAACCTAAAACCCTAACATTTAAACCCTAAACTATATAACCCTAAATCCCAAACCCTTGACTTTTTTCTCGTAAACCCTAAACCCTAAACATTATCTATTGAACACTAGAACCCTAAAACCCCAAACCCTAAACCCTAAAATGTAAAACCCTAAAACCCTAATATTGACACCCCAAAACCCTAAACCCTAAATCCTAAACACAAAACCCTAAACCCTTGAAATCCAAAACCGTGGACCATAAACCCTAAACTTTATCTATTAAACACTAGAACCCTAAAACCAAAAATCTAACACTAAACTCCAAACCCTAAACTATAAAACCAAAACCCTAAATCCTAAACCCTATAACCCAAAAACCTAAAAAGATAAACCCTAAACACCAAAACCCCAAACCCTAAACCCTAAAACATCGAAAACCTAAAACCCTAACATTCACACCAAAAAATCCTAAATCCTAAACCCTAAACACAAAACCATGAACCCTAAACTATAAACCCGAAATCCTAAATCCTAACTCTAAACCCTAAAACCTTTAAAACTAAAAATAAACCCAAAACCCTAAACCCTAAAACCTAAAACCTTAAACCCTAAACGTTAAACACTAAACTGATAAACCCTAAACCTTTGAAATCCTAAATCGTGAACCCGAAACCCTAAACTTTATCTACTGAACATTAGAACCCTAAAACCCAAACCCTAAACCCAAAATGTAAAACCCTAACATTGACACCCCAAAACTCTAAACCCTAAACCCTAAATCCTAAACAAAAAACCCTAAACCAATGTAATCCTAAATCGTGAACCATAAACCCTAAACTTTTTCTAATAAACACTAGAACCCTAAAACCCAAACCCTAAACCTCAAAACGTAAAACCCTAACATTGACACACCAAAACCCTAAACCCTAAAACCTAAAACCCTAAACCCTAAAACTTAAAACCTAAAACTCGAAACCCTAAACCCTAAAACCATAAACCCTAAACCCTAAACCCTAAGAACAAAACTATAAAACCCTAAGGCTTGGAAATCCTAGATCGTGAACCTTAAACCCTAAACTTTATCTATTAAAAACTAGAACCCTAAAACAAAAACCCTAAGCCCTATAACGTTAACATGGAAAACCTGAAACCCTAACAATGAAACCCTAACCCTAAACAATAAAACCGTAAACCCTTGAATTTTTTTATCGTGAACCCTAAACCCTAAACTTTATCTATTTAACACTAGAACCATAAAACCCCGAATCCTCAATTATAAAACTCTAAAACCCTAACATGGAAATCTAAAACCCTAACATTGAAACCCTAAACCCTAAACTATAAAACCGTAAACCTTTAAAATTTTTAACCATGAACACTTAACCCTAAACTTTATATATTAAACACTAGAACCCTAAAACCACAAACCCTAAACCCTGAAACCCTAACATGGAAAACCTGAAACCATAACATTAAACCCTAAACCCTAAACTGTAAAACCCTAAACCCATGAAAATTTGAAAACCATAAACTTCATCTATTAAACACTAGAACCCTAAAACCCCAAACCCTAATCCCTAAAACATAAAACCTAAAATCCTAACATGAAAAACCTAAAACCCTAACATTGACACCACAAAACCCTAACCCCAAACCCTAAACTTTAAAACCCAAAATCCTAAATCCTAAACCCTAAAACCTGAAAGATAAACCCTAAACCCTAAAACCCCAAACCCTAAACCCTAAAACATGGACAACCAAAAAACCTAACATTCACACCCGAAAACCCTAAACTATAAACTCGAAATCCTAAACCCTAAACCCTAAACCCTAAAACCTTAAAACCTAAACCCTAAACCCAAAACCCTAAAACCCCATACCGTAAACCCTAAACCTAAACCCAAACAGCTAAAACCTTAAACACTAAACTTTTAAACCCTAAACCCTTGAAATCCTAAATCGCGAACCCGAAACCCTAAACTTTATCTACTAAACACTAGAACCCTAAAACCCAAACCCTAAACCCAAAACGTGAAACCCTAACATTGACACCCCAAAACCCTAAATCCTAAACACAAAACCCGAAACCCTTGAAATCCTAATTTGTGAACCATAAACCCTAAACTTTATCTATTAAACACTAGAACCCTAAAACCAAAAATCCTAACACTAAAACGTAAAACCCTAAAACACTAGCATGGAAAACCTAAAACCCTAACATTTAAATCCTAAACCCTAAATGATAAAACTCTAAACCCTTGATTTTTTTATCGTGAACCCTAAACTCTAAACTTTATCTATTGAGCACTAGACACCTAAAACCACAAACCCTAAACCCTAAAATGTAAAACCCTAAAATTCTAACATGGAAAACCTAAAACCCTAACATTGAAACCCTAAACCCTTGAAAATTTGTACCGTGAACACTTAACCTTAAACTATATCTACTAAACACTAGAATGCTAAAACCCAAACCCTAAACCCCAAAACGTAAAACCATAAAACCCTAACATTGACAACCCAAAACCTAAAACCCGAAACCCTAAACCCTAAATCCTAAACACAAAACCCGAAACTCTAAACCTTAAAACCTAAATCCTAAACACAAAACCCTGAACCCTAAACTATAATACCAAAAATCCTGAACCCTAAACCCTAAAACCTAAAAATATAAACCCTAAACCCAAAAACTCCAAACCCTAAACCCTGAACCCTAAACCGTAAACCCTAAAACCTAGAACCCTAAATCCTAAACCCAAAACACTAAACTATAAAATCCTAAACCCTAAACCCTTGAAATCATAAATCATGAACCCTAAACCCTAAACTTTATCTATTAAACACTAGATACCTAAAACCCCAAACCCTAAAACCTAAAACGTAAAACCCTAACATGGAAAACCTAAAACACTAACATTGACACCACAAAACCCTAAACCCCAAACCTTAAACCAAAAATCCTAAATCCAAAACCCTAAACCCTAAAACATGGAAAACCCAAAACCCTAACATTTACACCAAAAAACCCTAAACCCTAAACTATAAACCCGAAATCCTAAACCCTAACCCTAAACCTTAAAACCTTTAAACCTAAAAAAAACCCCAAAACCCTAAAACCTAAAACCTTAAACCCTAAACGTTAAACACTAAACTATTAAACTCTAAACCCTTGAAATCCAAAATCGTGAACCCAAAACCCTAAACTTTATCTACTAAACACTAGAACCCTAAAACCCAAACCTAAACCCAAAACGTAAAACCCTAACATTGACACCCAAAACCCTAAACCCTAAATCCTAAACACAAAACCCTAAACCCTTGAAATCCTAAACCGTAAACCATAAACCCTAAACTTTATCTATTAAACACTAGAACCCTAACACCAAAAATCCTAACACTAAAACGTAAAACCCTAAAACACTAATATGGAAAACCCAAAACCCTAACATTTAAACCCTAAACCATAAAATCCTAAACCCTTGACTTTTTTATCGTAAACCCTAAACTTTATCTATTGAACACTAGAACCGTAAAACCCCAAACCCTAAACCCTAAAATGTAAAACCCTAAAACCCTAACATTGACACCCCAAAACCCTAAACCCTAAATCCTAAACACAAAACCCTAAACCCTTGAAATCCTAAATTGTGGACCATAAACCCTAAACTTTATCTATTAAACACTAGAACCCTAAAACCAAAAATCCTAACACTAAACTCCAAACCCTAAACTATAAAACCCAAAATCCTAAACCCTATAACCCTAAAACCTAAAAAGATAAACCCTAAACACTAAAACCCCAAACCCCAAAACATGGAAAACCTAAAACCCTAACACTCTTTTCTCTCCACCCTCTTTTTCTCTCCACCCTAACAAATAGATTATCAAGCCACTTAATTCTAGAGATTTTAAACATAAACGTCACCCTATAAATAGTTCAAGGTTAAATGTCTCTCCAAATGTAAATAGTTCAAGGACAATAAGACATTTATGCATAATATATATATATATATCTATTTGTTAAACGTTCCTAATATTTGAATCACAAAGACCAACAGTTACATTTTTTAATTAGTAACATATGTTATATACATCCCCACCGAGCTTCAAGCACGGGAACATAACTAGTATTTAATTAATTTCATAACATCTATACAAAAACTGTGCACCATATACACACACGGAAAAAGGATACAAGTCCCCCAAGCCCAGTAAACCTTAACAAAGATTGCAACCTCAATACCCAAGAAGGAAGTTTGTCTTTCAGCCCTTCACCCAACCAGCAAAGCAGCCCTCAAGTCCAAGCAAGCTCCAGAGATTAAATTCTCCATGTATCCATTGGTATTACCCTTTGGTGCCCATTGCAGTTGGGTTGAGGAAAATGCATCCGGATTGCAGACTGGGGCCAGCTGCTGAAAGTCCGAACACACCAATCAAAATCTTTCACTCAGTTCGTCCTCCAGCAATCGTATTCTGAAGACGAGTGCATATTTTTTACCAGGAGTTGCACATGTATACTTTTGTCGAGTCATAACATTGATATGCTTCAGCGTGGCCATAACCACAATTCCACGTTGAGAAAACCTGTCAACACGAGGAACAGCTCCGTGATCAAGGTCTACAAGAATATTTGATTTTTCTATGCAGAGCAAGACCTTCAATCTTCTTCACGGTAAGATCTTGTAATCTGGCAAGATAATGTAACTTCAATTTTATCTATGATCCCTCTTGCTCTTTTTCAGAAACAGGGACATTTGCTCAATATAATCATGACCCATCCGTTTACCTCCAAAGAGCAACTCCAGAGAATGCGATGCTGCATCTTTTTCTGCCTGCTTCTTATTGTTGCAAGGCTGTCCCATTACTTCCATTCCATTAAATTGTACTGTTGCTTGAAATTGACCATTCTTAAGTTGCATTGTCCTGTAGACAGGTGTTCCATAGCCTGCTCGAGTAAGCAACGTTTGTAGCTGGCTCTTTGAATTATCACCTCCAGGACCACTTTCTGTTCTAGACAAAATAGTTGTTTGTGCTGCCACAATTGATGGCCTTGGGTTATGTAGCACCTGCCGGTTAAACACAAATCTCCCATCATCTCGATCCTGAGCAATTAGCAGTCGTATGGCAGATAATAGTGTGTGATATGATTGTATGCTCATTGTTGGATTCAGGAGCTGCAAAAAGGACCACTTTCAGTTACGATTACCAAACTGTTGAAGTGGCAAAAACAACTTTATCAAGAAATACAATTATGACAGACTTGGCCTCAAAATTCACAAAACTGAAGTAAAAGGGACGAGTAACAGCTTTCTTCTATTTGTTGCATACCTTGGTCTGAATTAACTCGTCAAACTCTCTCTTTAAGCTTTGATACATTTCTGCCATCAAAGGGCTCATAAAGAACTCCAAGTATCCTCCTAGCATTTTCAAGTGACCATCCTATGAAAGAAGCGAAAGCTTTTTACTCCCGTAATCATGATAGACATACACTGACATTAGCAACTAAAGTAGCTTAACCATGATACCTAGATGATCTTTCTTTCTTTTTATTCTTTTCTTCATTCAGGACAAGTGAATTAGCACAAATACCAATGGGGAATATGTATAAGCAAGGAACTCACCGTGTCCCCATTCTGGATGGTTCCACCAAACAGAATCAGCACTGAATCAGATATAGCTGTTGAATCCCGGAGGAAAACAGAGTTCACTTTGATCTTTTCATTGAAAACTAACCATGGATACGGTAACCTAGAGTATCGTGCATTGGTCGAGTTCTGTGCAAACACAAGGTATTTTAAAACATTACTTTCAAATTTAATAAGGCAAAGGTAAGTAAAAAAAAGGTTGAATACCTACCGAGTGCAAAAGCACCTGACCATCTTCCATTGTTTTCAATGAGAAAGACTTTTCATTGTGCTGTCACATATCAATATCAGTATATGAACACGTACATATGTCAATAAATTGATACTCAATACACTAAGGGTGCATTTGGATTTGATTTAAGAATGAAAAAAAGTGAGATGTTTTACTCGATTTTTGTAAAGGTAGATTATTTGTGAGAGAGAAGGTGGGGTTCAAAGTAAAAAACTAAAATTGTTTTCATTTATAAATCCAATCTGAATGCACCCTAAAAAAATATCAATTCACTCCATTTTCAACCAATCTAAGCGTATCCAATCATCAGACTCTAAAGTAACAACACGTAAATCAGCATTTTGAGTTTTCTTAAGTAGAGGATTATGCTTGATGCTTCAACACTAAAGGGGATTATATAAAATGAGTTCCGCTATTTATCAGAGATAACCATGTGGTAATATCAGAGAGAACTGCATAGTAATCAGAAAACCATACGCACCACAATCGAGCAGATTCCAGGGTATAAGCCATAGAAAATAATAGCCCTGAGGAGATGTTCGTCATAACTCAAAGCATTATATGTGGCTGGATTGCTGTCGACAAGGCCTGTATCACTGAGCAATGAATAGAACTCATTTCGAAGAGCATCTATAGCTTTCATTGATTGTGCCGACAAGAAATTCTTCCAGCAATACTCATAACCAGATAGGTCTTTTTCAGCGTTTTTCCATCCCTCATAAGCCCGGATAAGAGCAAGGTGATCACTATAATCATGGGAAAATTGTGCTTTTGCAGCTTCTGCAAGCTGAAAACAACAAGAATGTGTATGAGGGAAGAAATTGGATTAGCACGTAAAATGCAGTCTCGGCATGTCTGCTCAGTGTTACTGTCCAAAAATATCATTGTCTGACAGGAAAAATGTAGAAAGTCATCACCTTAGAGGAACTATATAGAAATAGTCTCTCAGATTCTTATGAAATGTCACAAAGAATTGTTTGTTCTTACACATTGGTCCACATTTTTTGACATCTGATTAGCCAAATTGTGAACTTAAGATCCCATCATCAGTGTCCCAAAATGATTTTTTTAAATGCATTTACTTCAAATAATTGAGACCTTAGATTAAAAGAAGAGAATTTCCTTCAAAATGCAACTAAACTATTTACGTGGGTTGCATTGTACCCAAAATGCCAAATTTTATTTATTTAATACCCATAAACTATTTTCATGTATCAAAAAATGGATCTCTACTTTCCAACTCAACAAAATCTAACAAGCTATTACATCTGCAACACCTGTACCATTATTTTTAGGGGTATATTCTTCTTAAGACTATTCCTTCAAAAATAACGCTTGCTTCCACTTGAAACAGACAGATTGGTTCGTCCCAGGGATGAAAGTGAGGACAGGATTTATTTTTAGACGGAAAGGGATGTTGAGGCAAATTTGTGCACAAAAAAATAAGGCATGGGAGTTGAACATGCAATATATTGCTAGATTTTGTGGAGTTGGTGGGAAGAAAACCTTTTTATGATACACGAAAATGGTTGTTGACTTTAAATCAAATTTGGCACTGTAGGTATAAGGAAACCCGCATAAATAGTTTAGATGAAACTAATTCAGAGAAAAAATGGTGGAGAAATTCAGATAATGGAAGTTTTGTTGAAGCATTAGAAAATAATAAGAATCTCTTTCACATAAATTTTATAGGCCAAAAGTTTTGTAATACTGTTATTCCTACACTTTTTTTTACATGTTACTTGCCACTTTTTCTTTACATGTTACTTGCCACTTGTCAAATTTTAATATTGAACTTTCTCTTGGGAAAAAAAAAACCCCTCCATGATTCCTTTTCCCCACTGTCGTAATGCATCCTGCATAAAATTACAGCCTCACGTTCCAGAGAAGCACAACTAAAGGGCCATTAAAAATTGAAACCCGAATAAGATATCAATTTAGGAAATATATATATAAAAGAAATTGAGGAAAAATGCAAAACATAACATAATCAAGAGTATACATGAAAGCACTACTTACATCCTTCTTGTCCAATGGTGCCAAGAAAGGGTCACGCACACTAAGACCCGCAACAACCGTTAGTATTGGATCCAGACAGTTCAAAACAGCACCAAGTATAAGCATCTTCCCAAGTTTGGGTTCCACAGGAAGCATTGTTAAATAGCGTCCTTTCCAAAAGGTTAGGAACTCTTATCAGATGCACAGCTCAAATGTAATGAGGAAAAGCATCAAATGGGATGATATAGAATCTGTCAACACACCATACCTAAGATAGTCAGATTTTCTTTCTCATCTAGAGCCCCAATAATCTTCAAATAATCAATAGCATTTTGGACCTACAAGAGATTGGCAAACAAACTAATAAAATGTTGGATAATGGAAATGGTTATGCACAGAGATAGACAAGTCCCTTATTAGAGAGGCATGATGAAAGGAACATTGCAGAAAACCAACAATCCAGAAAATATTTAGGGTGCATTTGGATTGGAAATAAGAACGAAAACAGATTTTCATTTGGAATGGAAATAAGAACGAAAACAGATTTTCAGTTTGGACCCCACCTCCTCTCACAACAACCTTTTATGAAATTCAAGAAAAAAATCTCTATTTTTTTCATTCTTACTTCAATCCAAATGCACCCTTAGAATTATGAAAAGAAACAAGGAAAACTTCTAACCCAGCATTACCGCTAATAATTCAGGTGACTGCAAAGCCCGAGATAAGAACTCAGAGATACTTCCAAGCTTCAAACTTTTGATTTGTAAACAAAGAGATTGCAGAGGTGTTCTCAAGATCTCTGGCAGTTGATAATCTGCAAAAGAATCATATACACATCTGGGATAGAGATGGTAACACTCTCCTGGCTGCACACGTCCAGCTCTTCCTCTTCTCTGGAATACCAGGAAATACGGGATCAGCATTGTACATTAGAACATGAAAAATGAAGGAACTATATTCTGTATGATAGTGTTAATAGTATATGACAACAGAATGACATGACGTGACAAAATATAGAAGTATAATCGATCTCAGATATAAAGAACTGAAAACACAACATCAATTAGTACTCTTGCCGGCGTCCTCTTTAGACAGAATAGGAGTCATTGATTACATATAGAGTCCAAGGCCGAGAGCAAGAGCACCAAAATCTGAGGAGATGTATTATCTATTCGAATTCATGGAAAACTGCATTTGAAAACAGCTAAGGTCCACTCCAATTCTAGCACTTCACCGATATTCCATAAACCCTATTAGTAAATCAGGCTCTACTTGGATTTATGTTTAAAAAAAATTAAAAAATCACTTTTTTCAGTTTGGTTTCCATATCTAATCCCACAAACAATTTACATTTCACAAAACCCAATGAAAGAACTTTTTGCCAAAATAAACTCCAATCCAAGTTGAGCCAAAATTTTTGGTTTCCTCAAAGAACTTGCCAGTAACCAACCATCAAACACAATTTTACTTTTAAGGGGTGAAGAAAATATCATTCTGGAAATCAATGGGATGGTATTTCGATCCACTCTCTTGCCACACAGCTTAGGTCCTCCCTTTCTATAAGTAAATTTGATTTGAAGAGTATCAAATTCTAATTGCCATTGATCCTTGCATTATTCATGTAAAAACCAGATTTCAGAAGCGTTAATACACAACTAAATCTGCAAAAGTCTCTCTCACTTTGAGAAGCTATCCAATGGCTAAGACAAACAGTACAGCATTTAGAAGCCTGTACAAAAACCTAATCATTCTCGTGCAAAGAAGAGGTTCCATTCCAAAGGAAGATGTCCGTGATAATTAGAAACCGCTCCAATTCTAATTGCCATTGATCCTCGCATTATTCATGTAAAAACCAGATTTCAGAAGTTCTAATACACAACTAAATCTGCAAAACTCTCACTCTCACTCAGATACACCCTAGTTGAGAAGCTATCCAATGGCTTAGACAGACAGCACTCTAGAAGCTTGTACAAAAACCTAATCATTCTCGTGCAAAGAAGAAGCTCCAATCTAACGGAAGATGTCCTTGATGATTGAAAGCCGCTCCAATTCAGTTAGTTAGCATTTAGGTGTCAAGGTTTTTTTTTCCACTTAGTTGATTGCTGCCATTTTGTAGATGCACCCTGATTGCGAAGCTATCCAATGGTTCTGTACACAAACCTAACCATTCTCATACAAAGAAGAGGAAGAAAGAAGATTGTCTCAGGAAAGTAAGGAGTGCCATATCTATCGAGGTAATTCTACTTTCGTTGGGATTTGTTTATAAGGGAGTAGTCTACATTATAAAATGCTGAGCAATGATCAACTTTTCCACCACTGAATTACTGGATAAAGAGTTATATCGTTCCTTCCTCCCTCTTTCCCTACTTCATTCCAGCAAATTTAATGTTCACAGCTCCCTTCAAAACTGGCTATTTCTTTCTTCTGTTCCTTCCACACTTTAACCTCTTTGTGCCTGCTGATCTATCCAATGATTTTCTGATGGGAGAATTCTGTAATCCAACAACGATGAGGGAATTGGCAAAGAAATCGAAAAAGCTGGAAAGACTCCCCTCAGTTCCCCTTCATCAAATTGCAAGTTAGGCTAGGTTGAATTCTACTGAATGGGGTCGATCCACCTTACTCTACGAAACAGGTAGAATATAAATGATCCGTAATACCAGGGTCTAGCCTCATACAGCTTTCTAACTTAAATTCTTTTTCTGGCCATACCGCTCTTTTCCCTCACCAAAGGAAGGCATATGGGTTTTGCCTTCCTCTAGAGCTAAAATCTGAATTTTGAGGAGTTTCTTCTCTTGCCTATAGCAAGATGAAGATACTCCACTCTGTCCTGCATTACACCTCCAAACCCACCACAGCATGTTATTCACACTATGCATATTTTTCTCAATATATACCATACAGAAAATGGTATTCAGTTTTACATGATCTTTGCTGAACCAGCAGATGCAGTGGGTTAACAAAATCAAAGTTAAAGGACTTACCTGTTGAGCTGAAACCTTAGATATCCAAGAAGGAAGCAAGCAGGGAGTGTTATTTAGTGCATCATATGATGTCTCTTTTGCCTTTCCACAGTCGATAACGAACACAACATCATTAATTGTGATACTTGTTTCCGCAATATTAGTGGCTAACACAATCTTCCTAATTCCATCTTTCGGCTCCTCAAATATTAACCGCTGATAGATTCCAGATATAAATAATTAACATAGAAAAACTGGAAAACGAATGTCTAATTCAATTTGTAAAATCTATATCTTCATTTTAAGATATGCATATAGTCATGAATGATTATTCTAATTATGATGCTACAAAAATGCAAAATTAAGAAGGTAACACAGGATATATGATGCTAATAAAACAGGCATGATACAACAAGTAAATTGAGCTACGTGCAGCATATCCTTTCACAAAGAATTCAACAGTTAATCATACAACCCATCACCAGCCCCACCAGAGATACACAAACACTCACATCCATACATACATCAATATTTATAACTATATCTGCATTCACAACAAAAACGCAAATAAGCAAAGAAAAATTCACTTAAGAAAGAATTTGTTTACACCCGATTTATACACACACAAAGACATGCGACAAGTTCCTGTGCTGAAATCCATTATTAACAGGTGGCTCTAAATATATGTTTCCTGACTTCTGAGTTACTGTGGCAGTATGGTCAAATTTTTTGAGCCCTTAACTTTGAACCTCCAATTCCTTTGTGATTTCTACACAATTAACTTCAACTATTGACAACGACCAATGCATATGACAACTATAAAGGGATAAATTCTTGAATATATTTAGTCCAGAAGATCAAATATACCTGTTCTGAACTAGCCATTGAACCATGACATGCCAGTAAAAGAACGCGACTATTATCTCCCAGGACAGGATGAGCTTCAAGCTTATCTTTCAGAGAATTTATGTCATCCCAACCAGTCATAAAAACTAAGACAGCACCAGGCCGCCTTTCATTTTCACATATATTACATAAAAGATACAGTATCAGGTTGAAGCCAAGAGAGTCGGGATTCCAACAAGCTAAGGACTCTTGTGTCTGTGAAGAGTAATCCTTGACATCAGCAGATCTCAGTGCATCCTGATTGAACATTTTCCCACAGGGAAACCAAACGGTATGAGAAAAATAATGAATAACCATAAAAGGATGTGAAGTAAATGCAGCTTCATTATAGATACCTCGACAGCTGACACAATTTGACTTTTCCTCTTCCTCGGCACTTGCTTGTTCATCTTCCATAGTTTCTCTAGTCCATAATCATCAATTTGATTGTCTGGTGTCAACCTGTATCCTGTCATTTCCAGAATACTTTCCAGAAAATGTGTTCGTACAGGATATGTGAAACCCTATATTGGAGGACCATAAAAGTTACTTAAGATGAACCATCAGTTGCTGCAGATGCACACCAAGAATTTACAATAATAACCAAGGGCAACAGTTCTATATACTGCAACCATTACACCTCCAAAGGAACAATACAATATTGATTGCAGTAAACATCTACATATGGAAGGTAATATTGCATTGAAAGGACATAAGATTGTACAAGTTCAAGATTTTTCCAGAGATTGTAACATTATTAAAGAGAATGAACAATTAGCTACAAAAATAATATATTCCAGGGATAAAGACTACCACTTCTGACTTGGTTCATTTAAAGTTGTCTTCTCTAATCTCAAACTATGAACCAATAGATCTGGCTAAGAAATATCCCTCTACTGAGATCATGTCAGCAGACAAGCTACTGAGATCCTACTGTTGTCCACTGAAACTGCCTTCCCATATTTCCAAGAAACAGGAGTAGCTCTTGACTAATCACTTTATCTGAAAGTATCCTCTGACGCAGACAAAAAACTAAAGGAAAAAATTCAGCATGAAATTGTCTTTCTCCCCAAAATCAGTTATGGCTGTTTAATATTTAGCCCAAAAACATAAATTTATCACCTTAAGAATAGCTGCATCTGAGAGGGCACATACAATCCGCAATGATCTATGATTCCCAAAAGGTTACCAGACTAATGTGCTTCCATGAGCATAGTATAGACCCATTAAATCCACCACAATCCAAGAGCAAATTATTGTTCAGTACAAAAAGATGATAAATTTGAAATAGAAGAGAACGAAAGCAACTTATCATTATGAAATGACATTAGGGTTGCAATCTAATTGAGCCCTTAGTGCACATGTTTGGGCTGGATTCAAATTCAATTTTTTCAAGCGCATGAAATTGTCTTTCTCCCCAAAATCAGTTATGGCTGTTTAATATTTAGCCCAAAAACATAAATTTATCACCTTAAGAATAGCTGCATCTGAGAGGGCACATACAATCCGCAATGATCTATGATTCCCAAAAGGTTACCAGACTAATGTGCTTCCATGAGCATAGTATAGACCCATTAAATCCACCACAATCCAAGAGCAAATTATTGTTCAGTACAAAAAGATGATAAATTTGAAATAGAAGAGAACGAAAGCAACTTATCATTATGAAATGACATTAGGGTTGCAATCTAATTGAGCCCTTAGTGCACATGTTTGGGCTGGATTCAAATTCAATTTTTTCAAGCTCGAACTAGACATTCAAGTATAGTTTTAGGCTTGATTTTTAAACGAACTAGGTTTGAGTCCAGCCCATGAGCACGTTTCTACATTTAAATAAATATCAAAGAATCTTATATTGTGAAACATGAAAATCCCCCGAAGTATCTTATATTGTGAAATACAGTAATATTTAACTCAAGCTTTCAACTTGAGCTTGAGCTTCTCATCAAGCCGAGCTGAAGCCCACAATTTTAAGGCTCAAAACTTGCTCAATCTCAAAATTTGAACCTTGCTTGATTAGCTTAAAGGTTTAGATTGGCTTGGCACATTTGTCACCCTAGACAACATACTCTACAATTCTAACAGTTAAATTGCTCATTTGAACACACTAGCTCAAGTGTTGATAGAATCCCTCACCCACTGCCCCCATAACATTTCCAACTTTTGCTGCCCTCTTCCACCATTAAATTTCCCACTCCCAGGCCCCCCAACCCCGCCCCCAAAAAGGAAAAAGAATCCAAGAGAAAGAGAACACAGAGAGAAAAAGCAAAACGCTACACAAAGATACTGTAGAATCTCAGTAAAAGTGTTTTTGTCCCATATATACTCACTGGAATATGAACCATTGGAGCCCCGCCAAAGTATGAAGAGAAGAGCTCTGCATCTAGAGTTGCACTCATCAAAATAAGCCTCAACTCCGGTCGACGAGGTAGTAGATCCCTTAAAACAATGAGCAGGAAATCTGATATCAAGAAGCAATAATACAGTTAGGATTCTTGTTCAAGATGGCAATGGTAAAATCACCAGCACGCCCATACTGCACCTTCATTCATCCCACGTTCATGAATCTCATCGACAATAACATGTGTTACATCCTTCAAGTTTCTATCCACCAGTAACCTTCTCAACAAAATGCCTGTTGTGCAGAAAAGAAGGTGTGTATCTCTCCCTTTCATACCCTCTAACCGAACTTTATAGCCAACCTGTGAAGTGAAGACCAAGGCAAAATCTGTAACCTATGCTCAACGAATAAACCAACAGTTTACACTCAAGGTATCTCATAACAATAGAGACTCACCGTTTCACCCAACTTTTCTCCCCTCTCTGCTGCAACTCTTTCAGATACAGCAATTGCAGATATTCTACGGGGCTGAGTACATATGATACTGCACATTGCACCACGATCTGATTCAATCTCAGACTCCAAAATGAATTGGGGGATCTGAGTTGTCTTGCCACACCCAGTTTCACCAGAGATTATTACTACCTGTGAAGTGATAAATCTTTCTCATTTCTGATTGCAATAAACAGTATGTAATGAAAAATAAAACTTTGTATGAGAAAAGAGAACTTAATATGCTAAAATGAGATCTTCACGACATTGAAACAATTCTCATTCTTAATTATCTTCTTATTTTAAGTCAGTTTTTATGCAAGAATAAGTAACAAAAAGATAAGACCAAAAACTCCTCCTTCAGGAAAGAATCAGCCAAAGCACTTGATGATTATAAAAAAAAAAAAAAAAAGATGCAAGTCAGATATCTCGACAAGATAATACTTCCTAGCAAATACTTTCGAGATAATACAGAGATAACTCATTGCTGGGTACATGCTCTATATTGTTCTTTAATATGATATACCTTTGAATAATCATACATTAGCAGTTCACAAAACTAAATACTAAGTTATAATCTGCAAGGCATAAAGTCCTATGGTTGGGATCCTCCATCATATTCCTTTTATAGTAGACTAAGTATGAAGATATAATCTGCAAGGCATAAAGTCATATGGTTGGGATCCTCTATAACATTCCTTTTATAGTATTTTCATTAATAAATCTTAAAAAATAAAAAATAAACATTAAACTTTAAACTTTAAAAACCCTAAATAAAAAAGTTCTATAAAGGAATATTGCAGGAGATGTTACGGAGGATCCTGAGAGGCAAAAAGGCAGTTGTCAGCATTACAATTCTTTCACTAAAAAATTTAGCCAGAGAAAGGAAAAAGGGAAGAATACTATAGGAAGTCTTTCATAGATATATTATTGATATAGACAAAGATGTATTTTAAACAAACTCAAAAGTTATTTTCAACCTAATTGAATAATTTGAAAACAATGCTTAATTGAAGAATAAAACACTTGGGGGCAAGTGAGCTTGGATCCATTAAGAAAGTTACTTGCAAAATATTCCCCAAAATGAAAAAGCATTTGATTCTTGAGCTTTATGGGCTCTCAAAGCCAGTTAATAATTATGAGAGATTCCTCAAGCTTTCACATACCTGGTTGAGTGAGATGGCATTTAGTATTGTATCCTTTTCCTTATAAGCAGGCAGGCTCCTACGGAATGCCGACATCTTCTGGCCTTGAGGAGATTCCTATTAGTAGAGCCAAAAGGTATCAATTTGCTTTTCATTCCAAGCCAAAAAAGGCAAGGTAGCATATCAAAGCATTTTTTCCGAGAATGAAAACCAGAAAAACAAACCAGCAACCTTTTAAGGCAAAAAATAAAGAACTACCAAGAAATTGGAAGAACTCCTTACGGATTGAAAACCTCAAACAAGAACCAACAAAGAGTTTCATGTGTCAAAGGATTGGAGATGCAATAAGAAGCAAAATACAGAACCTGAGAAAACTAGGACATACCATGATTATGAAAAGGACATAACTAAGAGGCTCTAATTCCATGTTAAAATTTGAGCTTGGGCCTAACCCCACACAAAATGGTACCTCAAGAGGGGGAGGACTGTCCAAGCTTATAAAGAATTCATTTGCACACTAACTAGCCAATGTCGGATTCTCAATACACCCCTCTCATGCCCAGGCTAAACATCTGGACCGTAAAGTTTGCAGAACTTGACGTCCGCAGATGATCTAACACGGTGGCCCAACATTGGACTAAGTGACTTGATACCATGCTAAGTGACTCCACCCCAAAAGGTACCTCAAGAGGGGAAGAGTTGTACAAGCTTATAAAGAGTTCATTTGCTCACTAATTAGCCAATGCAAGAATCTCAACGATTTTGAAAAGAATCATAATGCAAGCCACTAATATCTTATCTATATAAGAAAGTAAAAATGAACAAGAAACATTGATTTACTTTTTGAGAGCTGAAGAAGGAAAAATAACAAGCCAATATTTCATCTACTATTTCTTTTCTTTCTTTAATTATTTTGAACTACGATTAAACTTTTATTATTTTTGCCTTATTGCATTCAATTCGACTAATACCATATGCAACTACATTGCTATACTCAAATAAATGAGTATGAAAATATATGTATATTTTAAGTTTCTCTACAATATTTCATTTTACTTTTAGTCACTCAACTAAGAACATAACTGCCACCTGAACAAATAAAAATTTTAGTAGTGTTCCTGCTGCAATTGAAGTTGGACTGCCCAATTGACTAATGTATGGATCTCCTTCCCATGGTTTATGAAACCTGATACTGAACGTATAAGCATACATTACCTCTAATTTTTTACTTTCAGCTTTGTAATTCTAATGATTTTAATATTCAAAAAAGAAAATAAATATGGCTGACACCTAGAAACAAGGGCATCATCTACTTCTGCCACCGTTTAAAAGAATCAGAAATGGCATTATGGAATCTATTTAAAGATTCAAAATAAGCATAAAACTTAGCACTTGATATCCAATCCAGAAGGAAGCAAAAAGAAGCACTTATCTGAGTTCATATAGACACAGAAAGAAACAAGAAGTCCCTCCATTCCATAATATAAGATACTATTGCTGTTTATGGAGTTTCATAATACTCCCCCTGTTTTTTTTTTTTTTAATACTTGTCAAATTTTATGCATATCCGTGTTTTTATTTATACTTGTCATAATATGAAATAAGGTATTAATGAGTGTTTCCGTACACACCCTTTCATAAAAAAGGAATTCAACCCATCACTTAATCGTTCTTTCTACAAAGTTGTACTAATGAAAATGTGGTATTAGTGAAGGGCATTTCAGTCTATACAAGAAAAAACCACATGAATTTTTTTGTTTTCTTAATGGATGAGATTTCTTGTTTGAGACAAGTAAAAAATACTTTACACTTTTTCAAGAATATTTATTACGAATTTTCCTACCATACACCTTTTTCTCTCTTTACGTATTTCTTTATCTCTCCCTGTTTCTCTCTATCTCTCTACTTATTAATTAAGGGTATATAACATATTCTTTTGATTCCAAGGCTCCTTGTTTTTAGAATTCTTAATGTGTGATATCTCCAAAATATCTTATGTCATGAAACGGAGGGGTATATTACACTGACCTCCCTTCTAGTTTTTAAACAATCAAACCCACTACATTTTGGAAGAACAGAAACTGATCTAGATTAAGTAGGCCTTAGTAATGCTGTTGCCCTCCATTACTTAAAGCATGACAAACCAATTATTTATAGAAGCAATCTTTCGATATCCCAAAAGAGATTTTTGAATAATTGAAGAATACCTAGTCTATAAGTTTGTACTTCTTTCAACTATTTCAATTACCTAGTGTAGGAATTGGCACTTCTTCTAACTAAAATTCTTTCTCTTCCTATTCATAGAACCACCTTCTTCTGCCACTAAAGTTCACTAATAAATCCATCTGCATTAGACAGAGCAAGACAAGCCAAGAAGATCAGGAAAAAAAAGCCATATTCATTTGCATTCATACCAGTACGTCAGCGACAGACATGGAACATTAACCCTAAACCCTAAACCCTCACCTGCAAGGCAAGCACATGAACTCGCGCAAAGGCAGGTTTTTTTCTTTTTTCAAAAGGGAATTGGAAGGAAGCACCTTCGCTGGAGGACTTTGTACCATCCATTCCGGTGTGGTTTGGAATCATTGTCCGAGACAGTGATGGTGCTAAGCCTTTCTGATTTTTTAGAGGAAGAAGCGGAATTAGTACCCGCCCGTAAGGGCGTACCCACCCGAAAGGGTGTACTGTAGCCCCCCGTTCCGAGGATGGCAAAGGCATCCGAAGGGATGGATCCGGCTCAGAATGTTGAACCGGTCCGACTTCAATTCGGACCCAACTATTGAAGATCTAGTTAGCTGTTGCGGTGTAAGACCTTTCTCTCTGAAAGCTTACCCTTATCTTTGACTGGTTTCGAAAGGCAGGTGGAAAGTGATTTGAGTTCTACAAGGACAAGCTATTTTTATCATTTATCATCAATTTTTTCATGTTTCCAGCAGTACCATACTTATATGTAGGATGCATATATTTGAGGGATAAAATGGTGGCAGCACAAAAACCATCATCACATTGTTGGAAGGAAATTACCCGCATGGCCAGTCACTGTGATCTCAAATGTAGAAGGGAGGTCCTTGAGCATTTAAAATAGTAGAAAGGAGATAAAAACATTCTACCAAAAGGGATGGTATGCTCTGAATTTGGAAAGGCTATTAAACCTGCCAAGTTTGCTGCTCAGTACGCATTTGAGTACTTCTCTGTCGAACGATTTTCTCCACAACAGCTTTACTGTGAGGGGGTGGTCCTGGGAGCTCAAAGAGCCCTTCATCAGCAGCAATGCTACCATTACTGCTCGATCTAGAAAACACATCCATGCCCTGGGGCTTTTGAGAAGCGTAATCTAACAGATAAGAGTCCACCTGTCTTTGCAACCCAGGATGCAATATCACCTGTCAATTATTACAGATTTAGTATTTGTTCAAGCATCATAATATATGGGGATTAAGTAGAGAGGAAAGGGAAATTTAGTAAACACTGGAAGGCTACTGGCATCAAGAATTACCTACTCGCTCAATTTTCAAATGACAAACCAATTACATTCATCAAATTTATGATGGAAGAGCTCAAATAGCATATTTGGAAAGAGAAGGGGGATTTTGGCAGAATAATGGAAAAAAGGGAAGCGCTTTGAACAAATCCATCAGCAAGCAAGCACATGCATATTGAAACGCACATATGAGAAAAGATTACTTAACAAAACAGGCACACCTCTCTTTGTGGCCGCTTGTCATCCAAATCAAATCTATAGTTCGGCAAAGGAACCTTGCTCACAACAACAACTTTCGCATATAGATGGCTGCAACAGACCATTTTAGAATAAAATACAGACTAGAAGTACATCAAAGATAATAAGAACCAATCCTTATGTAGGTTAAAATACCTATACAGGCCCAATTTGGTTGCCAATGCTGCTATTTGTTCATAATCACGTCTGTCTTTTTTCTCCCTTGATATTAGCTCTTGCTTATCCTTATTGCTTGCAAGGAGGGTCAACTTCCTCTTCCACACATCAATAATATCTGAGCTGTAAGTACCCTGAAAATCATATCTAGAAATTTGTAATGCAAATACAAGAGCATGTCCATGTTCTTTGTACACAAAACTGTACATCATCACACGCCAAGTATGTCCATGAAAGGTATTGTTTTACCCAAATAGGAATGTAAGCGCATGATCAAACATACCATTAAGTGCATAATCAAACGTACCATTAAATTTTGAAATGTAGACAGTCAGGATATGCATTGTGCACTCCACAAACCTAATGCCTATAAATTGCAGACATCATAAATTATAACAAATATGCATTACTAAACACTTTTATAACTATATCTGCACCTCACACTCTGCGTCCAATCCTGTGGGAGAGCTAAACTGACCACATAACTAAAAAATATGAAACAGAAATGCATAAATAAATATGCCAAAATCATATGGAATGTAAAAGGAAATAAAATTAAGAAAGAAATAAAGATAACACTTGTTGGAAGATGTCTGCATGAGTTAGCCTCCTTAACAATATAAAGTTTTTACATGCTAAACAGACACCAATTTCATTGTTGTAATATGTCCAAGCAATGCACCTTGCGAATAATTAGAATATGAATAATCAGATAACAAAAGAACCACAGCAACATTCACAAACACTTCTCTTAAAGAATGTCTGTGAGATGAAACACTAGCAATTTTTAATCATGTGTTTATTTTGATATATCAGCAAACAACTTTAGAAGTAGCCAGCAGTAAGAGATATTTATCTATAAAAACAATCTCAAGGGACAGTAAATGGGCCAAGCCTGCATGAGGCTCCAAATAATTTCATTCTCTAACAAACTTCTTTTATGTTTACAAACCTATCCTGCCACTCAAACAACACTACAGAAATGCATATTGATTATTGAATGAAAGACAACAAATTAATTTATGACTGATTGATATCTAGTATGAACAGAGTAAAAATAAAACCTTCAACTAGTGTATACCACTGCAGCAGAAACTTTCTGATAGTTAAATTTCTGACCAATTGAACTGAATCTACACCTTGGTGATTCTGCAGGCTCTATATTTATATTTCATTGATGAATGTTCCAAACTTTGAATACAAATCGTCTTAAATGGCAATAGATAAATATTCTTACTAAATTGATCACGCACAATGACATCCAATACAAAAGCATAAGACTAAATAGAAAAAGTGTCCAACCCCAACAGTGCCAGGTAGAGGCTCCCGTACCTGTCTGTGTACAAGCGTTCCCGAATATGGAAACCTATAGAAGATTAATGCTTACAAGTTTCCATGTAAGTGTAAGACCAAACTTCTAAGAACTGATTCAGCTGCTACACAGAAAGATAAATCCGCTTCCAAATTCGTGATCCCTTAATTAATTTAACCAATAAAATAAAAAATAAAAAGAAAAGAAGCATTTTTAAACTTTTGCTACCTACGCCTCAACCTCACGCCTCGTCTACCCAGACAATGCAACATGTATGGAACCCCTTACCGCGTGAACACTAAAATTGATACAGGGTTTATCGGAAACATTAAACGCTTTCACACTCTCAGCGCGCTAGACTTACCGATTGGACGAGAAGCTCAATTTCACGATCAGAGCCTTCAGATGAAGCCTCATCAACTGAGTTTTTCTTCTGTAGCTCTTGCTGCTGCTCTTGATAACGATGATGGGGAGGCAAATACGTGGACGCGTTTTCCTTGGAATTAGCAAATGTGCTCTGTTTACTTTCTAAAGCGGGCTTGGAATTAAGATGAAGGTGAGGTCGAGAGGCGGCGGCGGCGACAGTATTTCCGGCAGAAGGAACGGTGATAACTGAACGGAGACGGTGCCGGTGGTGAGGAGGAATGTAAACGGCGCCGTAGGAAGACGGCGGCCGGTCCTTCATGTTCAACGACTGTGGTAATGGTAGGAATTTGGTGGGGTTTAGGGTTTTGGAGTATAATTGTGGAGAAGAAGAGAGAATCATACACGGACTACCCGGTGCTCAACGGTGACGGCGACGCGAAACGTCAGGTACCGTGGAGAGAGTTGAACGAAATAGCTTATCGCGTCGGGCCAAGAAGGTCCAATTAAAATGATGTAATGGCTGGCCTGTCAAGTAGAAACCGATGAACACAGGGAGCACGTGAGCCTGTGAGGATGTGATGCGGATGGAGTTATATATCATGTATATATCATGTATTTGTATTTAGACCCACTCTACAAGGTAAAAGGTTTACTAAGTGCTAAAATTACGTATTTTTATTTAATCTCATAAATGTAGTAAAAGAATAAAATTATTCTTATTCCCTAACATTGAGTATGTGTACCAAAATAAAAATTAAATTTCTCTTCCTAAAAAAACCTTTACTCATCCCAACAAAGAATTTTCACCGTCACCAAAACCATCTCAGGAGAAGATTTATGAAGTTCGAATTCGATTCGAAAAATCAAAATAAAGGGATCTCCGTGTGAGGATGTGATGCGCATGGATCAAAATAAAGGGATCTCCGTGTGAGGATGTGATGCGCATGGAGTTGATATATCATGTATTTAGACGCACTGTACAAGGTAAAAGGTTTGCCTAGTGCTAAAATTAGGTATTTTTATTTAATCTCATAAATACAGTAAAAAATAAAATTATTCTTATCCCCTAACATTGATTACATGTAACAAAGTAAAAATTAAATTTCTCTTCCTAAAAAACCTTCACTAATATCCCGACAAAGAATTTTCACCGTCGCCAAAACCATCCCAAGAGAAGATTTATAAAGTTCGAACTCGATTCGAAAAATTAAAATAAAGGGATCTCAGATCGGAGACGTACACAAATCTCTGTTTCTCTCAATTGTCTGTCTCGACGCCACTATCATCAGAGACGATGGTTCTTTTTGCCTATCGCTCGCATTCTGTTGCAGGTATAGATGGATTTTCTTTGCAAAATCTTTTCTTCAATTTAATAATCAAAATCGATACAACAACATAACAGAGCTAAATGTATTGCAATTCAGAAATGTTTGCCTTGACTATCTATTCTTCTCCTCTTCTTCAGTCTTTTTTTTTTTATTACTACTCTTCTTCAGTCTTGAAGATATTAAAAGAAGAAAAACAAACTATTGTTTAGAATATATATTTCCTTTTTGTCGTTAAAATGAACAAAAACATAAGGGAGATTATAATATGTATTGTGCATTTTATTATGGAGCAGTAGTTAGTAGTTTTCGTGGAAATTATTGTGTGAAATTGTGAAGGAGATTGTACTATTATTTTGTTTGTTGACTTTAAACCATCCCATTGATTAAATGGTGGTCACCGCAGTGATCTGCATTAAACATTTTGTATGCTTCACTTAGATCATATACAGTAAATTTTGGTTCCATAATTTTTATTTAGAAATTTAACCTTGATTTAAGTACTTTTTGCTATGAAAATAGACACTCGTAAAAATGAGTATCCATCGTTATAAAAAAATGAACCACTACATAAAGTCATCCATCATGCATATCCTACAGCATAGGCACTCATAGTTATAAAACTAACCACTCACGGTTATAAAAGTAGGCACGCCAAGTTATAAAAATAGACAGACCTACTTACCGTCCCTATTTTGCACATTTTATATCATATTCACCATTAGTTATGAAAAATATGCACCCCTAGCTGTAAAAATGAGTATCCATAGTTATACAAAAAAAAGACATCACTGCATAAAGAAACATGTCATGCACGTTTTACAGTATAGGCACTCTAATTATAAAAGTAAGCACTCCAAGTTATAAAAGTAGGCACTCCTACTTACAGTAACATATTTTGCATATTTTATGTCATAATCACCCTATGTTATGAAAAATGGGCACCCCCAGTTGTAAAAATGAGCATCCATAGTTATAAAAAAAATGCACAACGGCATAAAGCAAACCATCATGCATATTTTATAGTATAGATACCTACAATAATACAAGTTGGCACTCACAATTATAAAAATAGACACTTCGTGTTATAAAAATAGGCACACCTACTTAAAGTCACCCATTTTGTATCTTTTATGTCATAATCACCGTTGGTTACAAAAAATGAGCACCCCTAGTTACTCATTTTGCATGTTTTATGTCATAATCACCATTAGTTATGAAAAATAGAAACCCCTAGTTATAAAATTGAGCATCCATAGCTATAAAAAAAAAAAAAAAAAAGGAACTACTGAATAAAGTAACCCATCATGCATGTTTAGGAATTCCTTGCTATAAAAGTGGGCCCTCCAAATTATAAAAGTAGGTACACCTACTTAAAGTCATTTATGTTGCATGTTGTTATATCATAAGCAGCTTTGGTTGTGAAAAATAGGCACCTATACTTGTCAAAATGAACAACCATAATTATAAAAAAGCATCATTGCATAAAGTAATACATCATGCATACAACATAAACAGAAGTAGGAACTCTAACTTATAAAAGTATTTATAAAAGTAGACACTTCTAATTATAGAAATAGGCATCCCTGCTTACAATAGAAAAAAAAGAATCAAACAATAAACTTTACCGAATCAAAATATCAAAATACAAGAAAAATGTAAGCAATTTTCATTCCCTTCTGAAAGTATAGAAAAATTTAAGCAATTTTTGGGAGGTTCATCCACTGTGATAATAATAATGAAATATACAGATATGATTATTAAAACAGAGAAAAACAGAGCATAAGTTAAAAGTCAAAGAAGAAAATTACATTGTATTTGTCAAAAGCTTCACTAAAGTCACTGAAAAATCTATATATAAAGCCAACATTACAATATTTATTAAACCAGAAACAAAAAAGCAACTTGAACTCTTAAGCAAAGATTTCCTCAATTGGCTTAGCTTCCAGCTTAGCTTTCTCAGCATCTTTCAATTCCTTCTCTTTAGCCAATTTCTTAAACCCAATTCAAGATCTTTACTCATTTTCCTCCTATACATCTCAGCAAAAGTAATGGGTTCTTCAAGAATCGCATTCTTTCCCTACTCTGCAATGCATACACAATTGCATCCGCCGCCGAAATTTGAAAAATCACAATTGATTAATCTGCTGCAACTCCAATTCACCACCGCCTGATAATCAGCATTCTTAAACCTACCATTACTAAGAAAATGCTCATGGTCACCAAGATTAATTAACCACAAAGGCCTCTTCAATTGGCTGAACTGTAATCCAAGATTTGTCCCCATCTCTTGTAGCTTGAAGGCCCCCAAGTTGGTCTTGTAACATAAGGGTAATTACCCGTGGATCTGTGTGGCATTTGAGCCCTAATGTTAAATAAGGGTAAGGAAATCCTCAACAAATCATGTCTAATCTCCAATAGAGAATTCATCAGTTGCAGAAGGCTTAGACGTGAAAGAAGGGAAGGATTGAGATCTGGATCTTTGATGAGGAGACCTCAATTAGGAGGAGATCGATGAGAACCGACACAGGATCCTCCACGATTTAGAAATATTTCTGAAGTGCTTGGGAGAGAGAGGCTTTTAAATAGAATCAGATTATAATTTTGGATCAAAACTACATCGTGCATGGTATATGTAGGTACATGGTATAAATTGCCCGCAAAATAATACATTAAAAAATATCTGTAAATAAGGACGTTTGTTCATTTATCGCGGAATTATATCTCTAGCCTCTTCTACTTAGTCCAAGCAACAAACAACTTTGAACAATTGATTTCTGGTTTCCTTACATATCAGATCATGAAACATTACCTCCATTTAGATTGAGTAGCTAGTAAGAATTATTTATTTGGCATAACAAATTTCAAATAATGAAAAGAAAAGGAACATAAGCATACCCAATATTAACCAGTCCACTTCGTTCCCTTGTTGAAAATGCTATGGACATTATTGACACCAAAGCCAGGAGAACGGTGACTACCTGAAATATACTATCTAAAACATAACTACGTTCTCAGAACTGCATAACACTAACAAAGTTGTCATAGATGTGTGTGTATAAATCTAAAATCTCAATCAAATCTCAATAGGTATAATTTAAATTTATGGAACTGAACCAGAGCTTAATCTGAAATATGAAGTCAAAGACAGATAGATATACTGCTCCGTCTTTATTGACCAATCATATAAAAAGTTTTTACAGTCTATGAAGAATAATAGTACACTAGACATGAGTTTCCTACTAATTGTGTTTGAATAATGACAATATAAATATGTAAAACTGATTAAATTAGTGTTTGAATAATGATAATATAAATATGTAAAATTGATTAAATTGATAACATAGGTGGGAAAACAAATAAAATATACATCGAGATAAATAGACTGAGCATACTACTATAGTCGATAAGCGGAATCCAGGATTTTTGGATCTTAAGACGGTAGGAAATTTGGGAAGCCAAACTAGGAAAAGAAATAAAAGAGAAATGTTTACCTGGAAAAAAAAAAGAATAGACGCTTGAGGATGTTGGCGTGAAGAATCTAATCAATTTATGTTAAATTCTAGTTATTAATAAAATTACGTAATTTTATTAATTGGGTACTTGTAAGATGTGCTCGGGTACATAGTATAATTTGTCATCAGTTGGTAGATGGTAGTAGATTTTTTTGTGGTACCTTCTCTATTATAGTTTTATTAGTATAAATCATATTTAATTAAATATGAATCATCAACTCTAAAAAATAAATTTTAAAAGAAAATTTATTATTAAAGGAGGATTGTATACCTGAATGCTCGCCAAAATATAGTTTTATAATGGTGAAATCTTATCTTATTCCACGAGTAACTTATGTTCATATTGTCAAAAAATAAATAAATAAAAAAGAGTAATTTATGCTCATAGATAAAGTACACTTTAACTAATAATATTAAAACACATGGATAATATATATGCAATGGGTCTTAGTTATTAATTGTATTTTTAAATAATTGGCATTTTTTTATTCATGTGTTTTAATATTATTAGTTGATGTGTCTCATCTTAAAAAAAATATTATTAGTTGATGTGTATGTAACTCATATGATGAACCTAACGTGAAAATTTAGACAAAGAGAGAGATGAGAAGAAAGGTTTAGCCAATTCTCACTTTCTTTGGTTAATTTCAAAAACATTTCTTAGCTCATTGATAATTAGATATATTGCTCTTTAATTTTGATAATTGAGTAAAAGTCAAGTTTCCATTCAAATAATTTAGATAGACACAAATGGAAAAAATAAAAGCTTACAATGCCAATTAACATTTGTGTGATTGTAAAATAAAAATCTTTATTTTGAATGAAAAATTATGGTATACTAACTGATAGGTCTGAAAGCTAAGAACTAGGTATTTTAAGAATTTTGTCTCTAACATTCAAGAACATGAAAAAACATTCAAATTTTAAAAACTAACATGTGGGACTAAGAGTTTTCAACATTATTTTAAAGACTAAAATTTTATTTGAATACCCAAATCAAAATTAAAGAATGGAGTAATCTAACTTTGAAAGTTTTTTCTTTAAAAAAAAAATAACCCTTTCTTTTTTGAAGTTTTTAATAAAACTTTTTTTTTACTAAATAAAAGAGTAATTTGCAAAAATAGTTATAGTACTAATTTTCTTCATAAAAGTCAGTCCTTAGATTAGTATTTTGATAAATTTGATCATGTATCTATACAATCATAAAATTAGAAAACTCTCCTAGCATTCAGACAACAGAACTTGACAGAGGAGATCATGTGCTTCACATGTGAGGCTTCCGTCAGGCTAAATTTGTGATTTCATTCCTATCGTCTTCAAAATCACTATAGAATGTGCAACCTAATCCAAGAAAATGGTAAAATGATAAAAAAAAAATATTTTATTCTTTGTATTAGGGCTATGTAACCCTTTGTCTTTTTCTCAATTCTTATCCATCTCCAAGAAGTAATCCATCTCAATTTGCATAATATCTATCTTCGAGAAGTAATCAGAAGTTTTTGGTATGAGGAGAAAATCTAGTAAAAAATAAGGTGATAAGGTCAAGCTGAAGCATACAACTCCAACAAAATATGGGAAACCATATTGGAGGGTGAGAGTAAAAACGCTAACGACTACAAGTGAAAACCACTATGAAGACATAGGTGTATAGTACTTGGGCCCTGCGTTGTTGTGTGTATGTGTTTTTGCTTGCGAGAAAGGGGAACAATAGTTACAGTAGTGGATGTCCCCGTAGCACAAAGCGCATGATCCAATCTTGTATTGTTGGGTTCCACGCTTAAACCTAATGCAATAGCTGCAGTCGATAAGTAATGCATGAACTCCATGCCTACAAATAAAGTGGACACAGTTAGCAAGTCGAAAATGATAAGGGTTCAAGGTGGAGTACGTATGGAGTGTTAAAGACAATAATAGTACTAATGTGTAGCCTTCCTATCGATAGGCCCCCCATACAAACAAAATCATTCTAGTAATTCGAAGGACTAATTTTCCTGAATCCGGAGATGGGTTAGGTATTGATCTAGGGTATCACAATATGGGTAACTCCTTATTGAGCTTCACATTAGGGCTAGGAAGGCTCTTCCGCCGTGTCAAAGTACACTTGAAAGAAATAGTGGAGGCTCGCACAAAGAAGAAACGATCTTCCTATTCATGGATTGAAGTAGGCTTTGAGACAATCAAAGGTTTTTTTAAGTAGCAAGTAAACTACCTGTCTGCAGAGGCTCGGATCCTGAAGTGGCGTCTAAATAGATCAGTGCTAGCTAGTCAGGATGCCCAACCCCGACAGATAAGGATGAACCCAACAGGTTGCCTAGAAAAAAGTGGGTGCACTTGCGTAAGAGTCAAATTCCAAAATTGGATAATATCTACAATCAATCGATGTAACGGGAAGATTATTCTAGACTCAAGATGCTCTTCATAAATGGCTAAGCATTCAATTGGAGGATTGCAAAATCACTCCCCCTCCCGGGTCCAGAGTGAGCTAATTTGAATTCCTTTGAAATTTTATACGCTACTCTAAGATCAACTAAGGTTATCTCGATAATGGTGCTAGCAGTCTCGGATGCCTTAAGTTCTACTTTATCCTCTTCATCACATTTTGTAAGTTTTGCTGCAAGAGACTTAGGCGAGATATGCCTGTCAGAAGGTATGACCCGAGATGCACAAGAAACTTAGGAGTCGATGCAAGGGCCGATCACGAGAGCAAAAGCTAAGAGAATGGAAGAGGAATACAAGGGTGAAGTAGAAAACTTCTTATGTGGAAGAGGAATACTTCTTATGTGGAAACTTTCACTCCTACAACACTTTATGTTCTTCATTTTGAAAGATTTAGAAAACTTGAGTCTCCAATTTTATCGACCCTTTGAGGACTTTGTGGAACATGTTGTTAATATTTTTGATTTACAAGATTTCTATACTTTCACTTATACTTTCATTGGAAGAAGTCTAGTAATCTTTGAGTATTTCTTGCATAGCCCTTATTTTAACTTCTTTTATCATACAACATTTGCATATCATAGACCTTTCAAAGAAGTTATAGACATCTTGCTCTTCTTGTTATTTACATGAATTGTACTTATTTGTCTAGTTCTTGAGTGCTTTAGCAATGGTGATTATAGCATGGTTCATTTGAAAATTATGTTTCTAATGATTGCCTGCCTTTTGTTCTTAAATGAAGGTGCGAATTCGAGAAATTTTTTTTAAAGAGAGAGGGTATGATACAAACACGGATATGCATGAATTATTGGAAGATTCAAGTCCAAGAGTTAAAGCTAGAAGAATGGTCAAAATGGAGATGAACCTAGAATTTCTGGACTAGTTTTGGAAGAACTCTATTTTGGGGCTATTAATGACATCAAATGAACAAGTGATCTTCATGAGCTTGTAAAAGACTTCTTCAGTTTCTAGAATTGTATAGCTCATGCATAGATGAGTTCATTTGGATATCATATGACCAATCTTAAACCGGACATTCTACTATCGATTGCAAAGATAGAATATTCTGGTAAAATGGCCATAACATGCACCATAAAAGTCCAATTGAGGATATTAAAGATTTATTGGAAAGCCCAGAGAATGCTCTACAAGTTTGCTGAAGACACCAAGAACTAGTTTGAATGTTTTAAAGGTCAAACAAAGCCGAAACTGGAGGAGATGCAACACTGTAGCAGAAAGGCTAAAATATAGCCTACTGGCGACAATAGGCTCCCACCATACTGTCCCTGGTAGGTCTTCGGTTAGAATAGCCAGTTTTGAAGGTCAAATGACCAAATCTAGCTACCTTCTCGGCCGGAGTCGGCCGGTCAAGTCTACAACTTATTTTTGGTCAATTCTAGTTATTTTTGGATTAATTCTTGGTTTATTTATTTCCAAATTTGTAATTAATTTTTATTAGAAGTTTAATTAGATCTTTTTAATACTCATTAGGTTTTAGGAAGAGGAGTAGGTTTTCTCTATAAATACCTACTTATGCGTCCTCTTGTAAACAACTTGGATATTTTGCAAAAAATTGAGAGAGGAATTCTCCATTGTCTCTAGAGTTTTTCACCCTTCTTAGTTAGCTTGCTAAGGGTTTCTTTCCTTTGTGAACAATTGATTACCTAGATTATGGAATCTATGGAACCAGTTGATCATTCGATTCTTTCTTAATTGATTCTTAGAGTTCATGTTCTTAGAATTGATTAACCTAGGTCTTCTAGTTTGTGTAATTGGGGTTTTGGGGCCTTAGTTTCCTTAAGGTTCTTTCTATTAAATTAGGAATGAGTTTTGCCTCTCAATATTAGGTTTATAAAGTTTAGATCATCATAGGTTTTCTATTCGGATGTTGAAACTACAACATCCTTAATAGAGGTTCTCATCAAATGAGGTGATCTTGGGAAGGTGTTGAATCCAATCTACAATCAATTGAAGATTCATACCACTTAGCCCATGAACGGCAGCCCGGTTCTTAAAGTTCAATCCCAGATGAATTCGGCACGCAGGTCGAGTTAGTGCAGCTAACTCGCACCGAGAATGAATCTTGCCAGTCATAAAAGACCGATCCCACATCGGAAGGCCAAGCAATATTTAAACAAGTGTCTTGATTCTCTGCTCATTTACTATTCATGTAATATTGAGCAATTAATACATATTCAATAAAACTCACCAATCAATTAATACATGTGGACCCTAACTGACTTAAGCATCAGAGTGCATTTGGGGAATAGATCCCTATTGGTTCATTGACAGCTATTTAGTCTTGAAGATTATAAGACACACGAGGCTCAGTATTCATCAATCTTCAATTTAGCTCTTAATCATGGGGATATTTTTTAAAGTTCAACTAATGTTTACGTAGCAGTTAGTGTGACTACTATGATTGGTGAATGTAGTAGATAAATTATCACTTTTTGAACTTACATTGGCTAAGAAACTAGGGTATGCAAGTCAATTTATGTATTATGATAAGAAGAATTTTAGTGATGGGAGAGAATGTCTTGTCAATTGATGATAATGCCCTTTCAATAAATGCTTTTGGGGAAGAGTTAGAAGTTGTAACCACCTTATAATGTAAGTACAAGTAAGGAGCTAACGCGTGAAGTGGGGAAAAATACGAAGGAAAAAAGAACAACTAAAATTTGTTGGAAACATAGAAAACAAAATCCAAAAATTTGATATTTGTGGAACATGTAACACAATCAGAAATTAAAAAAGAAAAAAAAGAAAAAGATTAAACTTTCTTCAAGTACACAATTTGCTAAGGTTGTCCCAAGGAGAAGTAATAGGTTAAGGTGGATGTCTAACCACGTTTGGGGAAGAAAAAAATTGAATATGTGATTATTGAATATACAATTGTTGAGGTGTGTAGTTATGAAGATGATATTGAACAACAGTCATAAATGAAAACTAATGGACTTTGAAACTGTAATTAGCCAGCCTATTTGGGCTTAATAGTTAGGCTTTTTAAGTTTAAGGCTCTAAATGTAATTATTAGAAAATAAGGAAAGAATATATTTTTTTAAGCGAATATCAAAGAAGATTTTAATATAAGGGTTTAGTTAGTCTAAGGATTTAAGTGCAATATATGGAGAATTAGTCTTTATCTATCGTTTAATGGATCGTCTATTCATTCTTTTGAAAGGTCCCAGAGAGAGGGAAGCAACTGAGTCATCTAGTAAATTAGGGTTTTCTCTCTAGAGTCTGGAACGGTTGATTGAGGTAAGTCTTTGACTTTTTTAGTGTTTAAGGACACTTATTATTGCCACTTATTATTACTTTACTTGAATAGGATTTTGATTCCAGTTTAGAGGAAGAACTTAGAGTTAATTTGATTCGGTATTTTAGGATTTTATACTAAAGGATTGTTGTATGATTTCTTTTGGGTGATTCGAATCATTCATAAAATTGGAATTTTTGTGGACGTTATCAGGTAAGAGATATAAACTTCCTACTCCTTTTTTAGGAAAATAACTCATACTCTTTACTATCCACTTTCTGATTCAAGTGAATTTTCTGAAATATTTTGAAAATTGTGTGAAGCATGTGGTTGAGTAAATTTAAATCTTTTGCTGAAATTGTCCAATATCTTTGGATTTTTGTCAATTTTCTTTTCTCACAAGACTGAAATGGTCTATACCTTTCTGAACAGTGCAACCGAAGAAGTTTTTTCTAATTTTGATAAACAAAGACTTGTCACTGGAGCATGGGTATAATGTTGGGAATTTTACCCAAAAAGACTTCTATTTGATGTAAAACTCTATACTTAATTGAATTAATATGAAATAATCTTTATGACTATTTGTTTGTATTCATTTATTTATATGAATCTTCAGCCTTTATAAGTAATTGATCCCATGATGAGAATGAAATAACAATCAGATTGGCTCAAGTTTCAGATGGAAAATTGTCCTGATCGTCAACAGACACAACAACAACAACAATAACCACATGGGAATTTGCCAATTCCATTGATTCAAGGAGGAGTTGTTGATTCACATTTTCATGTTTCAGAAATTGGTTATGATACCTACCCGGTGTTTGATGCTAGTTACATAGAAAACCAGCTAGAATTGCCTATACCATCACAAAAAACTAACATCTTCAGAATCGCATTTGGGAGGCGAAAGAAAACAGCCTTATACTAATGAAATAATGGAAAAGAGTATTGAAAGAAGGCAGAGAAGAACGATCAAGAATTGTGAATTTGCTGCACGGTCAAGGGCAAGGAAACAGGTTGATACTGATGTTTTCGCCCCTATAATTTGACTAAAATCTTGACACTCCATGAATGATTGATCGCTCTAATTTGTTTGATAAAAAAGTTAAGGATGCTATTTTAAGTTCTTGCTTGTGTTGGGCTTACACAAAACAACTCGAGCATTTGTGGTATAATTAAGGGAAACAAACAAACAGCTGATTGAGAAGGCAAAAGGTGCTATATTCGCCCTTTGATGTGTTCAATTGTTTTTTTAAAAAATAGAAAATGCAGCATGAAAATTACATCTCAAGACAGTTAGGTTAAAACATCATACTAGGTTTATGTTTAGTTTTCTTAGCCATTGTCATTCTTGAATAAACTTGTGGAGTTCTGTTGGTTTTAAGAGATTATGGTTGGTCGGGATTTTTATAATAAAGTTTTAAACCCAATACTTGCAAGTGCACAAGATCAATGTAATACGGAAGTATTAGGGTATCGAACCACAGAAAAAGGCTTAACTACCTAAATTATTATTTTCTTAAATTTATTTTATAAAAACAATAATGAAATTTTATTTTCTAAGAATTATTTCTAAATTAAATACAACGAATGATTAAAATAACTAAATTAAAAACTAACGAGAGTTTAACCAAAGGAGATGAATTAGAACCTTGAATCCACCACTAACCTATATAACAATAATTTAATTTTATTTAGGAGAAAAGATTGAATCTTTATGTGGTGATCTAGGCTACAAGCTTCGATTCACTAAAGAAATATATTATGTTTAAATGCATGGCATAATCCATCTAACCATTAGCATGACTTATTCATTCCTATGACATAAATCATCTAAAATTAGCATGAACTATTTAATTCTAAAAGCCACAATATACTTGCAAAAATTACATATCTCTCATACTCAAGACTACAAGAATTAAGCATGGATAAAAATATCAAGTAACCCAAATAATTATTCTACAAGAACAATCACAAAGAATTAATTGCATCAAACCAAGAAAATTCCAAAGATATGCAATCACATAAACAATATAATAAATCTCCAAAATAAAATAAACCAAAGTCACATAGCTAGGATTTCATCAAGATTCTAAAAATAAATTTAGGTAATGGCTAAAGGGAAAGAAGGAACCAATTTATTGAAGAAAATCATGACTTTTCTTCAATTAGAAGCTTGATGGAATTTTTCTGCACTGCTTCAGCTGCTGGAATTTGCTTCTGCAATAGAAATTTTCTGCTGCTGCTCTCCAGATTTTTGCTGTGTCTTCTTCAGCTACTGGAACTGCTTCTGCTGTAGAAATTTTCTTCTCCTTTCTAAGCTGCTCTCGTAGCTGCTTCGTTTTTGTGCTGCTTCGCAGCTTCTTCTTTGATGGCGGCTGGTTGCGGCTGCATTTGTCTTTCTGTTTTGGCCCGCCTCCCACAGCAGCTCCCTCTCTTCTCTTTTTATTTTTTTCTTTATTTTTCCTGTTCTTCCCCCTCGCAGATCTCTCGGCTCTCTCTGTGTTTTCAGCCCTCCCTTTTTCTTTTTTTAAAGCTACTTCTCAGCAACTATTCTTCTCCTTCTTCTACTAGGTTTCTCCCTTCCTTTTTGGTTCTAGCTCTCTCTTTTTAGCAACTTTCCTTTTCTTCTTATTTTTTCGTTGGTCCTTCTTTTCTCTTTATTTATAGCAGCAGCCCCGTTCTCTTTCTCTCTTTTTTTTTCTTTTTCCTTGAATTGGGCTACCTCCACTTCTTGGACTTTTCTCAATTATGGGCTTGCTTGTGGGCTTCTTTCCCTTTATCACCAAAATAAAATAAAATAAATATAATAATTATATTTAATAAATAAAACATTTTTAAAAGTTAATAATTAAAACTTAAGGTGTTTATTTATACTAAAAATCAACTCTATCAACTCCCCCACACCTAAGTTTTGCTAGTCCTCAAGCAAAAATAAAGAATAAACAGAAAAACCAACTAGCCACTTTCGTAGGACTCATGATTGCACTTCGCATGTGCAACAAACCCTTTAAACCCCTAAGTTCCCCTTAGTGGATGAGTGTGGTCTCGTGAGGGTTTGCAGACGACGTACCCACAAAGTCAAATAAACAGCAAACTTTAGAAAAGATAGAGAATAACCCAAATTAAGTACCCTTCATCAATATCTCAAACTTATCAAGACAAATACTCTTCCTCTTATTTTTAAACTTAAGTAAACAAACAAATATTCAATTATCTCCCATAACTAATGCAAAACTTGTGTAATGTGTGATCGTGGTCATAAGAGAGTGTAAAAATAAATACTAAACAAGATTTCCAAATTACACATAGAAGACAAAATCTCCACAAGAGTTCATTTCATAGGCTCACTCTTTGTACCTTCTCTCCACTAATCAAGAATTCTCAAACTCAAATCAGATCAAGTAGGACTTTAAAGCTTGTAATGTAAGGTTAGGGTGTTGGTTATCAAACGAAGATAAGGAATTCAAAATCGAAGAAAAGAGAGCTCACAAAGAATATGGATACTTTAAAATTTCGACAAACTTTCTAACTTTGTTTTTGCTCCTTCTTTTCCTTTCAATTAGCAATTCAGTAACTACCATCTTCCATTTCTTAAAATTTCATCATTTAAGGCCATTTTTTTTCTTACATTCACAAATTCGAGCCTCTTGAATTTTTTTTCTTTGCACCTTATGACTTGTAACAATCACATATCAACTTTTCTTTCTTTTTTCTCTTTTTTTTTCAACTCAATACATTTATTATTCTCTTTTAGCACAACAAGTCATATAATAATTTTCTTTCTCTCCCTTTTTTCACATAACTTATTCTCTTTCCATAACACCCACAACACAATAACCCATTATGGAAGCACAAGTTAGAAGTTTGCATTAAGCTCTCTACAAGATTAAGGGTTAATATTTAAGTAGCTTAAAGAAAGAAATAATATTTAGGCTCAAAAGGGTACGAAGGTATAAATTATGAAATTTGGTAAGCTTGATAGGCACAAACGATTCAAAGAAGGCCTATGACCATTGTCTCTGAGTCAAATTGAGAAACCTTTCTATTTCGCCTCAATAGGTACTCAATATAGGTCAACTCCGATGGTGATGGCTGTGTGACGTTGACGGCAGTGATGGCGATGTGACGTTGACAGCGGTGCGACAGTGATGGTGGAGAGGATTACGGGAGAGGGAGGAGGGAAGCATAGGGAATAAGAGAGAGAGGAAGGGTTTTTGTAGAGACAAAACAACAGAGAGAATGGGAGCCTGGGGTTTTCATAGCGGTGCGGTAGTGACGGTGGAGGAGATTAAGGGAGAGGGAGGAGGGAAGCAGAGGGAATGAGAGGGGGGAGGGTTTCTATAGAAAAAAATCGAGAGAGACAATGGGGGCTGCACTTTTGTCCGAATTTTTTTTTTTGAAAAAATTAGATGTTACCAACCGATTAGCGACGGCAAAATCGGTCGGTAACCTGTTCAAGTAGAGTTATTGACCGAATTAGTCGCGTCAGTCGATAACCATTTGGTTAGTAATCGGTCAGTAACTAAAAAGTTACCGACCAACAGAATTCGATCGGTAAATTTAGTCGCTAAAACTGTATTTTTTGGTAATTGAAGCGATAGTTTCTTTGTCTAGACCGAGTGTCGCACGTGTTTCTGTTAAAATTGATGTTGTAAAGGACTTGACATCTCATGTATGGATTGGTACACCGTAAGGCGGTTTTTATCAACAAATTTCATACGAAGATCTTCCTGCTTTTCGCTCTAATTATAGAAGGTTAGGGTGTTCTGCAGATTTTTGTAAACAACAATTGTCCTTGTCATCAATTACTTCTTTCACTGCCACCGCAACCCCTAAGAATAATTTTCTTCTTCTGGTGCAATTTCGACCTCATGGCATCCATCAAGCACTCCAGTGGCTTTAGCTTTTAATCTTTTCCAGATGCTGCTGTCATGGCTACTATAAGTGTAGCAACTGTAGATTACACTGTTGCAATAGAAATCTTCACAACTGCTGCTAAATCGAACAAGAAAGTAGCTTTAACAAGTGGTAAATAGGGTCCAAGAAAAGTGGTATATTTTTCTTTATGGCAACTGAAAGTAGCTTCTATATTTTCTTTATCAATCACACTTCCAGTAGCAGAGATGCAATATGTTGAATCCCTTTTAAATATTATGAATTAGTAGAACAACAGTGATCTCAACTTGCTGATTTACTACTAAAGATCATTGATCAGCAGCAGCAGCAGGCTCAACTTGGTGAACTGCTTCCGAAATTTGTTGATCAGCTGCAGTAGTATCTCTTTGTTGAATTGCTTCCATAGTTAGTTAATCAGTTTGATTCATCCACCATAGCAACTTTATCTAGGCTGGGGTTGGCTGATTTAGATAAGCCAACAGCTATTTCCAAGGTTTTCTCATTCCCCGTCATTCCATGAGCAATGGTACAGTGCCATGGACTGCTCCAGCAGCAACAGCAGTGCACTGAAACTGAACCACAACAACAACACAACCAACTCGAATAGTTGAAGATTTTAACAGCTCCTTCTTTTACAGCCGCTAGTTTTACATCTCTAAATGAGCTTTGAACAACATGTGCTTCAGCTACTGCTCCTTTTTAGAGCATTGAAAAAAGTCATTCACAGTAGCAAGAAGTTGCACCTTTGGGCAAACTTTCAGCAGTTGAAGGGGTTAATTTGGCTGCAGTAGCTTTAAAGAGGAGGCAGCAGGAATTTTTCTTTCTTGTATTTCTGATTAGCAGCAAGAACTGTTTCTGGTGTTTCTTCTACAACAACAATCTCCATTGCTTTGATGCTATAGTAGACTCAAGAGCATGAAACTTCTCCACATGCTACTTTGCAAGGTTCTACTGTCAAGAAGAAAGTCATTACTACTGGTGTTTCTATGGCAACAACTGCCCTCTATTCGTCTACCTCATTGGCTCTTGATAGCAATGGCATGAGATGTTAGAGTGCAAGTTACAAATACTCCATCCTTCACTTTGACGATTGATAATAAGGTTACGAATGTTGAGCTTTCGAACAATGAGTATGAATCTACCACCTCACCTACTTATCCTACGATGATGACAATAGGGAAATCATAAAGCTCATTCGTAATATGCCTAACAAGGCAACTCCTTTTGCACTCAAACAATAAATTGCTTCTCTTCCAAAAAAACTCCCAATTATCCAAGCATCCGAAGTTCGAAATTCTTTATTTAATTGTTCAAGGAATATAGTCATACGATATCAACTAATTTTTCATCCCCAAGTGCTGGGTGATACGGATGAAACGGCTACGATATCACAATCTCCAAAAATGAATTCTTACTTATAGTAGTAAAATTAAGGAAGAAAAAATAAATCAGCACCAGTCAAGATTACATAAACCTAGGGATGGGCGAGTTGGGCTGGGTACACTAACCTCCAGCCCCATCCCCACCTCCCTATTTTGTCCCCATCCCCAATCCATCCTCATGCTTGGGTATAAATTTATCCCTATCCCAACCTAACCTCCTGTATAAAACCCGTCTCCAACCTATCCCCACCATTAGGGATAAATCTAGCCTCATCCCCAACCATCCCCGCAAAACCCACTGGGTAATTGGGGACCTAAGTGGTGAATTAGATACTTCATTTTTAATAACCTTGTTAAACACAAAATAATAATACGCATGCTACAAAATCAAATGAATTAAAACTCAAAAGGTAATACAAGTAACAATTCTTTCAAATAAAAGTCCAACATGTGCCTCTAATAACATAAGTTCAATAACGAAACCACGAAAAAGTTTAAAAACATGAGTGCAGTAATAAAAGTGGAATAACATAGATATACAACTAGCAACTGTGTATGTTACAAATTTTGGCATTCAACCTTCACCAAATGAAACATCACAAGAATATTAAAAGGAAAAAGAAAACAAAAGCAATAGAGATAGACGTTATCAAAAAGAGTGAGGGAGTGAACCTCCTTATTAATGAAACTAAATCGTTTCTTGTCTATGATTCTTTGTGTATACAGGTGTTATGAACACAACCTAAGGAGAATAACGAGGAGAAGAGGTGTCTCATGGAGTTCGAAGGCGATTGTGAGAGCAGTAACATAAGACAGTCCTTATACTATGGCTAATCGAAAATGAGTTTTTCTTCAATCTTAGCCTTCGTGAATCTTTTATTTTCCTTTAAAGAGTTGAAATTATTCGAAATTAGTAGCGTCTTTCTTAAACTTGATCTTATGTTTGGGAATTCTCTTTTTGTTTTGGAGATCAAATTCTTTCACTTCCATTATAAGGACATCACAAACAAGCATTACTTTGATCCGTACTTTGGAAAGGACGTGGTTAACCTTCAGAAGGATCCCTCATTCTCCAAAATGGTTAAGAGAAATGTCTCTTGGCATATTATTGTATGTAAAATGTATTGTTGTTATCCTTCTATGACCTCCTTATTTCTAATTCGTTTCTATTTTGGTTGTTGTTTCAAGGTCATTTTGGAGAGAAAAACGATTGGTTCAAAGTCTACATTGAGCTATATTGACAAAATCATGTTAAGGGGCATGAACGAGGCTGGAAATGACAGAAAAAGAAGACAATCGACACCCCAGCAGAGACCTACTGCAGACGGTAGGTCCAACCTACAGCCAGCGGTAGATTAAGGGGAATTTCTCAGATAGATGGAGCAAAGACCTACCGCGGACGGTAGGTCTCGACCCACTGTTGATGGTAGGGTCCCAAATAAGCAACGGGTCGGATCGACCCGCTTGAGTATCAATTGCAGCAATTAATTCAAAATATCTGCATATGTTTTTCCCCTTTTCCTATTCCAAAATTCCTAATTTTCATTCCCTCTTCCTCTTCTCTCAAACTCCTATTATTCCATACCCCTTCCACTCTCGATCTACCCTCTCTCTCCACCACCAACTTCAGTAGCTTTTCCCTTCCGACGAGCACCATCGGCTCTCTCTCTCTATCTCCGGTTCTTTTTTTTTTTCTCTTCTTTTTCTTTTTTTACTTCTTCTCCTTCTCTTCTTCTTGTAACCTTCCTACTTCTTCCATTAATCTCTTTTTCCATTATACTCAAATTTCACACCAAAGCTTTCTTCTTCTTCCACCCTTATCTCAAAAGACTCCACCTTTCCATGCAATTCCTTTTCTCCATTAACCATTTTTTCCCAATTTCTATTTCTTCTAGTCTATTGTAATTCTGCTCTTTTTGGTTAATTCTTGTTACTTACTAACTTTTTGTGTGTTTCATGTTGGTTTTCTAACAAAAATTTTACAGAGAAAAAAAGTACAAGATTGTTCTGGCGAGCTCTCAGGAGAAATTCCGATCGACCTCTAACAACATGTCACTCGAGGCGAAGAAACAACACCGATTCCATTAGCGACGATTGGTTTTTTGTTCAAACACCCCCAGGCTATTCCTAAACTCTTTCGCCTCTTATTGGTTTTAGTTTTTATTGTTAGCATTTGTCCTCAATTTGATGTATTTTGGTGTTTTTGAGTTTGCTATATTGGTTGGAGTATTGCCTGTGTCATTTATTTGTTTAACACTTTCACACACACGGGACTTATAGTACACATTGCTCCCACAGGCTATGTTAAATTGACATTTATCATTTTGCGCTATTTTTTGGTGCTGTTGGTTTCTTCCGTGTTTGGAATATTGTGTTGTGTTGTTTTGCTCTCCCTTCCTTACAAACCTAATTATATACATCATACTTGAAGAATCTCCTAAAAATGATCAGACATGAAACTTATTATATGCCACATATTCTTATAGTGAACAAAGTAATAATAGTACTTAATGCTTTATGCCAAAAAGGAAGACAAGGTATTTTCCTTCTCAAATTGCACCAGATCGAAGGAAAAGGAGGATAGCAAAGGGACAGTTGAATAAGTTGTATCAAAACCACCTAATACTTGTTAGTAAAAAAGCTAATTTTCAATTCTCCAACCCTGTATGTCAATCTTTGGAAAGCGAAACTCCTCGGTACCATCAAAGCAACCATGTAGCCAATATTTAGGATTAACAAACACAACATCATATGCAAAGAGGTAAAGTCTGTAGTAAAATCATCTACTGACTTGAATCTTTTTTGAGAAGAACAATTTCTACCTCAAATTTCCAATTAGTGGAGAGGGGAAAGAAAAAGCTAAAATATTTATTTTGATACTAAAATTTTCTCTTCATGTAGTAATGAACTTAATTAATGGGACTAAATGTTGAGAGCCACTCAATCAACTTTCAGTGAAGCATTGCATCTAAAGGCAAAAAGAAGAGAGATTGAGAAACTTGTAACTCTTTGGTAGGTAAGAATAGAAAAATCCAGTGGCCTAACAGAGAAATTACAACATTCAGAAATTCACTACTCCTGCACTGAATGGGGAGTGCCAATCTATTTTGCAGAAGCCAAAGACGAAAAAATTACAAATAAATAAGCAGCAATTGAAACCAATCCCAAAAAAAGAAATCTACCATTTAATTGTCTCTTGGAAAGCTAAAAATGGAAGCAAACCCATAATATTTTGAACAGAGCAAACCCACAAGTTGTAGGATGAATATCTTATGCTGCTACTAGCTAGCCGAGGACAAATAGAGAGTGTTCGGGAGGGATTCCTCCACATACCTTAGCGTCTGCGAGATACACCGGTGCCTTAGCATCGGTGGGGATCAAGAAGAGTTTTTCAGATTAAAAAAAAAAATAAAATCAAGGCACTGCTACTAGCAGAGGAGAGAAATTTCACAAAAAAAAAAAAAAAAAAAATGCAGACTAAGGAGAGATAGGGAGGCTCGTGGAGGCACTTACCTTAGCGTCAATGACAGATTCTTCCGGTGCGACTGATTGAACCAGTATCCTCAGCTTTTTTTCTTAGCGCAGGTGATGGTGACGACCAGGAAGAGGGCCTGAGATTTCACATAAAAACCCTACTCGATCTCAAATTTTTTTTCAAGTAAAATTTCCGGACCGAGGAAGATAGAAAGAGTTTGGGAAGTTGAATACCATAGTGCCGATGATGGCGAACTAAGAAGAAGGCAGAAGCGTACTTTGAAAGAGGAACTCGGCAAAGGGTGTCTGACCCAATTACAAAGAAAGAAAGAAATTTTCTTCCAAGTTTAATTCTCTCCCCAAAAAATACATAGCCACTATCTGCTTTCTCATTTTTTAGTCAAAAACTTTTTAAGGGCGTTTATCTAATTGTTTAGACGCTTATAAGTGTGGAGATAAGGATCTTTTAAGGCGTATAAGTAAATGTGGAAAAATATATATTGAAGGATTGTTTTCTAAATATCTTAAACAATATGTCACTATAGATACTTTTTGTTGTAGTAATGTAACTCATCTTATTACTATCAAAAGATAAAAAAAAGGGGACATTAAAAGAGGAGGTATCCCAAGAAAAAGTATTTTAGAAAATGAAAAGATAGATATTATAAACAAAAACAGGTGTGCTACAAAAGAAGATTTGTAGAAGAAGACGTAAATAGAGAATAAATGAATGTCAGTGTTATTATTGCAAATAAAAAGGACACTAAGCTAATGAGTGTCCAAAACGATTTAATAAAAGGAAAATAGAAATAGATGAGGACATAAGAGAAACAGAAACTGAATACTACAGCAATACCGAATCAGAATAATGACGGGACAAGCAAAAACTTCTAAAAAACTCATAATAAATATGTTTGAATAGGAAGGAGAACATAGCCAAGACACGATAATAGATAGAAAACTATTATCCAAAATACAAAAAACCAGTTACACTATAGATTCTCATTCTGGATTCAGGTATCTACATTCAAAAGACTTAAACTTCCTGCAAGAAAACAGCATATGTATTATGGGATTAGATAAAAGAAAAGGTTTTAGGAAATAAACTAACTAAAAATAAAATAATGATACCATTACTATCTAAGGAACACTTACAAGATAGATTACAGAAAATTCTATAGGATATTAGAGATAAAATCAAATGGGTCCATATACTAGCTATCCAAATGATAATAAAAGTCACATTTCGAAAAGGATTAAATACCCCTTTAGACTTAGCAATTGTAGATAACAAAATTAAATATCGACAAGAAGATACACTTAGAATTTAAGAGGAAATCTGAAATACCAAAAATTAATATTCAATATATATCAAGAAATTTCTTATAATCGGGGAGACAAAGACTTTGATAAGATTTTATCCTTAACACAAGATTTTAAGAGGAATGCTTTTTTCTATGATGAAAATAAACCCTATTCAATAACTTACGTGATATCATATGCCTATCTAATACTCATACTACGGAGTATTTTAAAGATAGTGAATATATTGATCTACCAAAATTATTTAATTATATAGGACGTGCATATCCTCCTGAAATTGCGGATATATCTATACTAGATAATTATGAAATAAATATGGCTCCTAAACCATTATTCGATGGACGACCAAATTATCCTAGATTAACCTACCTTGATAACAAAATAGGTACTAATCTAAAACATGAGAATTTAATTGCAAATTTAAATCCAAGGATAAAAAATGATAAGATACAAGGAGAATAATTTAATAGACGAAACTTTTGTCCCTGCCACATCCTTATAGATACTAGAGTAAGTGAGCATTTTATTTCTTATAATTAGTCGTATATTTAACTCCTTATAAACTACATATTGCGTATCAATATACTAATTTTAATGGAGAAATCCATGAAATTAAAATGGCAATAGAAACTGCAACATTAAGATAAGTAATTAAACCAAAGCGAATAAGGCCACTTCAAATTACTAACACTGTTAACAAAGTTTTTCTCCAAAAAGTTTTTTGTCATTTCATAATCTATTTTATTGTTCTCAATAAGAATTCTCAATAAGAATTCTTTCTTGTGGTAGTGTTTTATCCAGTTCTTTTTCACTTTAGATGTTATTTTATCATTATATATTAATTAATCTATCTTCTATTCGTTTTAGTGGTGTAGGTAAAGAATCATGTATCCATAATATCATTTTCTAAGTTCATACATATCTTTTTCTAATTTTAAATTTCTGGATTCAATAAGTTTATACTTATTATCTGTTTATACAGATGATAATAATTATATTAGACATATGTTATTTCTAAGATTTTTTAAATTCGTAAGTATTTGTAATTCGTCTTGATATCTTTCTTCTAAAATATCATTGTCCTTCCCAAGAGTTAGGATCTGTAGTTATTTGAGTCCATATAGCATTCTTCATCAATTTATCTTGCTTTTTTATCTCATAATTTTGAAGCTATAATCGTTGTTTTAGACATAACGCTTGCCTTCTAATTACGAAATCATACAAATTTCAACTTTCGTATAAATCTTTATCCAATTTTAAACATTGTCTAAACGTATATCTTGGTGTTATATCACTATATAGATTTAATTTCTCTTCTTGTAAGAGGAGTTCCTCTTTTATGATATTTTCATAATATTGGAAGCCAAATATCCATTACAAAAAGTTTTTACTATTTGCTTTTAAGACAGTTTGTATAAGTTTGCTTTGTCTATTTAAGTATTTCCTTAAAATCTTTTTCTAATGATTGACTTTTAATTTTTTTTTTTGTATTTGTTACCAAAGGCTCTGATACCAATTTGAAGTGGCCTTATCCACTTTGGTTTAAGTACTTATCTTAATGTTGTAGTTTAGGTGCGTAGTGCTACTTAAATTAAATGAAATGTCTAAGATATCATAATGTTTAACGAATGTTATCATTTTCACACTTAGTATATAAATTATTATGAAAACATTGTCATTATTATGTATATTAGATGATTAGAAGCAGATGAGGTGGTGTTTATGAATGTTGATATCTCTCATAGAACAATAATCCTTTATAAAATACTTCTTAATTAAAAGGCCCAACCACACTTCCGTACCTCTTTGCCTCCTTTTTGACCATCTAATTACCGGGTATTACTCGAAACTTTATTGAGTTTTCCAGGTCCAACCTAATGATACTAGATAACTTCCTTGGAGTCCCCTTCAGCAATTAGTAGCACAACCCTAATTCGTTTCCTACCTTAGGGTATATATAGTAAAAAAAGTGGGAATATGGAAAGAATTTTATTCAAAAGGAAATATATTACAATATGATCTCTTGCTTCTATAAGAGATTAAAAGTTTCTAGCCTAGATACATAAGAGAGATTTATGTTTTTCCTCTTGTTTTTCCAATGATCCCCTATCTATTACATAGTCCTCTTTTTATAGGCAATTCCGGATATGATTTCTGAATTTATTACATCCTTCATAGCAGATTTCAAACGTGGAGTCCATTCTCTTAACACCTTGGTTTCTCCACTTTGGAGTCTTCACTTTTCTACAACCTTGAAATTCATTTAATTTCGCTTTACTTCAGCAGCCTTTGGAATTTGTAGAGTTTAGTTTTCAGCCTTGAAAAATTTTGTATTTATCTTGAGACGGTGGTAGGTATATTATTTGCCACTTTTGCTTTCCGCGAAACACAGTTGGGACATGTATCTTTTACATATTTTCGAAATATAGACAAAATCTCTGCATGCCATCAGGACTTGACTTTGTCTTTCCGGTTTCAATTAAATTTATTTTCCAATTAATTAGATTTGAGGTGTTAACTGGAGTTGCTCGAGCTGGAATGGTCATTACCGGGGAGAATGGTCCATTTCTGGTATAGGTCTTGAACTCCTTTTTTTTGGATGACCTCCATGGTTGATATAACTGTCCTCATACTATAGCTCTTCTATAATGAATATTAGTTTTTAGTAAATCCTATCATTCCCTTCCGTTCAAGAGGACACCTAACATCAATACTTTCTGCTTTTATCAATTGAAGTAGGCATCATACCTTTCATTCTCATAGAAGTATGGTCCTGCTGACAAATTTGAGTAATAATATATTTAGGTGAGATGGTAGGATTGCGTTGATAACAATCCTTGACTCCTTATTGTATCCATTTTGCCAATTTCCTTATCTCGTCAAAACTTCTAATAGTCATACAAATCACATTTACGGCTCCAAAATTGTTCCATTTTCTTGTCTTAGGGGTTAGCCCCTTGAAGAAAGTTGAACCTGGGATAAATTTTTGAGAAATCTATATAAGAAGTATCCGTTTGTTTCAAGAAACATAATTCCTGCATTATCGTGTATTGTTCCATTACGGGAACTAGTAATTCTGGTATATCTAAAGATATTTGTTTCTGGGATATATTCATCTGGGGTCTTAGAGATATATCTTCAGAAGAAGTTCTGGAGTTATCTAAAATTGAGGCTGTGTCAGAAGTTTCTTTTGTTTCTTCATCTTCAGATGCTGCAGTTGAAGGAATAAAGTGCAATTATTTTAGTCTGTTTCAAAATTTCAGCTAATTCATTTTCCAAAGCACCATATGTTTGAATAATTTCCTTTTCAAATTTGGTTTGAGTTATTAGTATTTGTAAAACTTCTTTAGATACTGATCTAGCTATTTCAATAATTTCTTCAATGCAAAGCTGAAGCTATCTACTATTTCTCCCATTTGCCCTAGGATACCAAGAATTTTTTGCCTTTGGTTTTCTATCCCAGGTTAGAAAATTTGCACAAAAATTTTTGTCAAATTTTATAACAGATGTATCAAAAGAAAATTCAGCTAAATATGTATACCATCTAATCAATCGTTTGTACTTTGGTTTTGATGGCAAGTTATTGCTAATAAAAGTCTTGACCTGCGTATTGTCAATATATATTAAAAATTCTTTAGGTAATAGAAAATAATAAAAGTCTTGACCTGCGTATTATCATATGTATTAAAAATTCTTTAGGTAATAGAAAATAATAAAATTCACTAGAACCTCTGAAAATAGCAAGTAGTTCCTTTTCATTTATATGGTATCGTGTTTCAGCATCAGAAGGTGTCCCTCATTCATATCTACATACCTTTCCAGAGGATTTGTCAAAATTTTTTTTCAAAATAGACCCCCAACATTCTTCAGAGGCATTTTTTCTAAAATTAAATATCTTCATCATTGAGCAAAGATAAAGGTGGTAGTTTCTCACATACTACTTTTATCCTTTTTACCTGATCAACAAGTTCTTCGAAAAATGAAAATATCTGATCTTTCATTAAAATTTTTTAAAATGGTTTCTTAATTTTTGCTAGTTGTGGGATAAAATCGGAAGCATAATTTAATATGCCTAAAAATCTTTGAAGTTGATTTTTATCAAGAAGCTTATCAGGAAATTGATTAATCTTTTCTACAATGTGTGACTATAGTTCTATTCCTTGGGAACTCATTTTGAATCCTAAAACTCTATTATTGATGTTCCTATTTTAGTTTTTTTCTTAGATAAACATGCTCCATGTTGCAGACGGAGCTTTGCAAATTTATCTAGATGAGTTAAATGCTCAGCTATCGAGTTACCAGTTACTAATATGTCATCTACATATACATAGCAATAGGAATAGGGTTTAAATATATTATCTATTTTTCTCTGGAATATTTAGGGTATATTTTTCAGTCCAAAAGACATTACAACCATTCATACTGGCATTGTGGAGTAGAGAATGTTGTTAAGGGTGTACTATCTCTATGCATTTTTATTTGCTAAAATCCACTTTAATAATCGAATTTAGAAAATATCTTTTCATTGTGTATTTGATTTATCATGCTTTCTTTATGTGGTAAAAAATATCCATCAAAGATAATAGCATCAATTAACTGTTTGTAGTTAACCACCATTCTTGCTTTTCCCCTAATTTGAGAATAGGAAATGAATAAGTATACGGGTAAAAGGGTGAAGAAAGAAAGAAAGGAAAACCGTGTTCAAAAGAAAGGTTAAAAATGAAAAAAATGGCCAAAAACAAAGAAAAAGATGTGTTTTTATTTCGGAGTAAATTCTTGAAAGAAAAAAATTCAAGCATCTCTCTCTCTCTCTCTCTCTCTCTCTATGTTTGGTTATTCTTGAAAAATTCTTGAGAAAGTATGTTTTTAGATGGGATGTGCATCAAAGAAGAATGAAGTAAGTTGTACAAGGGTGAGAAGAGTGAAAACTGCGGCTAGAAAGTGTTCCGTTTATTTTGTTATCTTTTCCTTCAGTTATGTTAGCTCTGTCTCATTTGTTTTTGTCTCTTTTTTCCTTCATTTGTAACCTGCTTATGTCCCTAGCCTAACATTACAAGTCAAAAAGTCCTACCTAATCTGGGAACGACCTAAAACAGACTTTAGAGTGCTAAGTGATAGAAAAAGTATGAGTTGTGTGCATGGTATTTGAAAATATTTATTTTTGCTAATCACTTGAAATTCCTCTTTTTCTGTGAAGAACAGCATGAGCAAATCACACACGCACATCCTTGATTGGTAATGATTTTTAGTAACCTATGGCGGACTTAGTGATTTTGTCATGTTGATTATTTTTCATTTATCTTTAGAGTTGGGTAGGGAATACTCTATTGAAGTGGTTTCATCATTAATATTTCTTAGTTATTTTTGTTTTTGATGAGTTTGTTTTGATTATTTTTGACTACCAATGCTTGTGACTGTTTTGAGATTTTAATTGTTTATATGTTCGATTTCTATCGATTTTGTGTTATGTCTTTCGAAAACCCCTTCATTTTGCCTGTTTAGTTTGTTTTGCTTAAGGGCAAGCAACATATAAGTGTGGGGGTATTTGATATGTGCATGATTGTCTATATTTTCTATATCTTAATTTCATCATTGTTGGTGTTTTGAATTTATAAAAGTATATCTTTTAGCTTCATACATCTTATTCTTGTCTTAGGTGCCCTCCGGAAGAGAAAACAATAAAAGGGAATGAAAATAGGTGAAAACAAAGCGAAAATGAAGAAAACGCAGCCGTCGGCAAACGAAACAGTCGACCTACCATGAGAGGTAGGCTAACCTACTATCACTGGTAGGTCCTTGGGCACAATGACATTGGCAAGAAAAAACCCTACCGCGGACGGTAGGGTTCGACCTACCATCGACGATAGGTCCGGCTGGCAAGGGAGGTTGAATAAAACTTAAACTCGTTTTCTTGTATTTTAACCCAATTGAAACCAGGTTTTCTTGTATTTTCCACCTCCATATAAGGGGTTTTTATGAAGCTATTATAGGGGGCAATAGTTAGATAGATAGATATACAATTAGGGATTTAGAATAGGTTTTAGTTAGGTTAGAATTAGATTAATTAGGTTAGATTAGATTAAACACATTACAAATTTCAGATTTTATACATTCAAGTAGTTAGCAAACTTTCAAGATTCCTGCAATTTAGTTTCTTAGATTCAAGAATTGAGGAATTAATTTTAAGATTTTGATCTTCAACTTGGCGACTCGAAAGATGAGCTTGGAAGACATTCGGGGCTTCAATTGCGGCTTCGATTTTAATCCTAAGCTTTTTTTCTTCCTCTCTTGTTATTGGATTTTATGTTGATTTGCAATTTTATTATAATGAATAGTGAGTAGTTCCATATTGTTTGGATTGGGGTTGAACCCTGATTCTTGATTATGACATTCTTGGTTTAAGTTCTTGAATTTGATGTTTGTTTTAATTTAAGTTTTCTTCCAATTGTGTTTGTTTGCAATTTAATTGTCGCGAGATTAGATTAATCGCAAGGTTGTTCATAATTGAAAAGGGAAGAACGATCTAGGGCAACCAATTGGGGGTTAATTGGGGCCATTGACAAGAGATATGATATTGTACTATTAAGTTTTTTAAATCACCTAATTTTATAGCGCTCATAATTTGTTAGGGAGGAAAGAGATTTTCCTCTAAGGGTTAATGAGTAGGGTGGCTTTTGCTAAGAGATAGAAATTGACCAATTTGAGTGATGATCCAACTTAACTAATTCAACATCGTTTTCATTATAGTTTTTTCTAACTGAACTAGTAACAAGGATTATGAGGATTTCACCATCCAAACTCTTGTTTTATTAATTGTTAATATCGTTTTTACATTGCTTGCCTTCTTTTATTGATTTAATTGTTTGCAGTTTTTATTTTAGTTTTTCATCAACGACATCATCTTTTTAGACTAAACATTAGAAACACGTTTAGTACTTAAGTCCTTTCCGTTCCTCAAGAGATTAGACCCTCGGGTTAAGCTCACCTCTATTGTTAGATCCACTTTCCTTGCATTGTAGTGATTAGGACTTTCCTCGTTTTATTTTTATAAGAACACATGAAATATCATCAATGTAAGCAATGATGAATTGAGTGTTAGGATTAAAAATCTCATTCATAATTCTTTGAAACCTAGATGGAGCATTTTTAGTCCAAATAGCATGACATTCCATTCGTATTGACCAAAAGGAACTATAAAAGTAGTTTTAGATCGACCTTAGGATCAATTTGAACTTACCAATATCCTGATTTTAAATCAAATTTTAAAAATATAGATGCAAAACACTTATCTATTAAGTAAATATTTTATTAGGTATAGGATACCTAATCCATCTAAGCGCTAAATTGAGAGGTTTATAATTGATTACTAGTCTAGGGACTCCTCTCTCAATTTCTGCTTTTTTGTTTACATAAAAAGGCAGCAAAACTCCAGGGAGATGAGCTTGGAGAGACAATCTTTTTATTTAGAAGACCATTGATCTCACTTTTGCAATGAATTATTAACTCATCATTCATTTGAATTGGTCTTGCTTTGGTTGGAATGGATTTTTCATTAAAATCTTGTTCATATGGTAGTTTAACTATGTGTTATTTTTTGTTCCAAAAAGCAATAGAGAAATCTGAACAAAGTTCATTTTTAATATAACTATCAATGTTTTTAATTTTGTCTTGAACTTCTTTAGTGTCAAGTTGTTAGATTCTTTAGAAAGATATTTCTTCTTTAAGGAAGTTGATTAGAGATATTTTATTTTGAAGAAGGTGTAATTCTTTCTCGATAGGAGGACTATCGAATGGAATAAGAATTTTTTCATTTAAATATTCAATTTGAATTCATGTGTGAATACTTGAAAGGGTATAAGTTGTTGGATAAAAGGGGTTCCTAATATAACTGGATTTTTTATGTCTTTTGCAAGAAGGAATGAAGTTTGAATCGATAATAAAGAATGTTTTACTTCTACATCAGAAAGTTTAAAACTAATTCCTAATTTTTCTCCATTAGCCGATCCAAGGCGTTCTTTAGTTTTTTCAAAAAAAAAATTGTTGGAATTAAACCTTCTTGAATACAATTTAAGTCAGCTCATGTATCAACAAGTGCTGAAACCTCAAGAATAAAAGAGTTTTGAATAATTAAGGTAAACCCTTCTATCCCATCTTTGAATAGAGATTTTTGAGAGATAATTTAGAAAACTATCTGGATTTTCTTCATAACTTACCTCTTGGACTATTTGTTTTTGATCACTCAAATTTTGGATAACTAATTAGTTTATTTCTTGGGATGCTTTTATTTCTCTAATTTCTTGTTTAATAAAAGCAATCTCTGATTGAAGGTCTTGGATGGTGACATTACTATTTGATTTGGATGGAAATCTATTTAGAATTTCTTTGAGATTGTAAGTGTTGTTATGTGGGAGAAATCTATGTAAGATCTCTTTGACATCATAGGTATTTGTTATTTTTCGATAGAAATTTGATTTTGATGAAGAGAGTTGGTCAAATGTTTCTTTGAATTTATTCAGATCAATCTTCTTATCTCGGTTATCAGGAAGTTTTTCTATTAGTTCTAATAGAAAGTCTTGCTCTTTCGTCAAAGTATTAATTATTGAATGGTCATTGTCAGAAGATGATGTTAGGATATCACATTCTTGGATTTGGTTAAATTGATCTAATTCATCATCAGCCTGATCTGAATTAGAGTTATGTTTCAAAAGAAGATTTTGAATTTTATTCAAAATTTTTTCATCCAAGGAAAGTTCATGAATCTTTTTTGACATTTTATAGTACCTAGCTATATGTCCTAGTTTTTGACATTTAAAGCAAATAGTTGTTTTGGATTTATTTGGTATAAAAGACCTAGGCTTTTAGACCTAAACTTTGAATCATATTTTTGTTTAGGTTTACTTGTAACACTTTCGAGCTTGCTCCTAAAATCTCTTGGATTTTCAACTTTATGTTTTGATCTCTTATAAGATTTTGTACTACAAGGAGGTAGTCCAAACTATTTACAATACAAACCTAAATCCTTTCTTCTCTGGGCTCTATCTTTGGCAAGTTACCTCAGCATTTTATTTTGTTTGCATATTTTAAGGGCTACTTGCTGGATTGGGCTTGTGAGTTGACCATATTTTATCTGTTCATATGGAATAGGTCCATTGTGTTAGGTTTGAAGTTCTTCTCGAACTAGACCTCTAAGGTTTTTTTGGTAACCATCCAGGAATTTTTCTTTCCAATATTGTTTATTGCCATATGATCTGGAATAGATTTTGGTCAAGAAAGAATCCTTATATCATTTAACATAGGATAAAGTTCTACACTTAAGATTGTTTAGTATTTTAGAGGACTTTTCCCTGAAAATACTTGGATTATCTATGGAGGTTTTTGCGATGGTAAATAACAGTGTTGTTATTGCATCTGGTATACATTCACCATCTTGTGTGATAGGAGAGCCATCTGGATTGGTTTTGACAAAATGGAAAATAATATATTTATCTTCTTCGCTTAGGTGTTCATACCACCAACCTTTAAGTTGTCCTGTAAAGCTAGCTACTAAAATATGAGCAAAAAGTTAGTTAGAACAATTATGGGTAGTCCTATAAGCAGTGGCTACGATGGTCATTTGTTGGAGTTTACCCATGATATTGTATTATGTTTGGCCATTTATGTTCCATTCATAAATATTGTTTGCATTATAGGCATTTTGGAGGATGTTAGAGTTTTCTTCAAGGCCATATCTGGATAAGTAGCTTTGGAATAATACAGCTTTTGTGACTGTTTCCAATTGTTTAGTCCTCCTATTTTAAGAGGTAGTGCTTCCAAAGGAGGTTCAAAGGATTCAGGGTTTTGATCGGATTGACTATCATCGTCAGAATCTGTTTCTCCTAGAACAGCAACAGATTGCTTAGAACTTTGGACAGGAGTAGGAGAGTCTAGAACAATTGTTTTCTCAATTTAAGTAATTCTTTTTTGGATCTCATTGAACATATTCTTATCAAAAGATTTGTTACTTGTTAATTCCTTTCTGAATTGAGTTGGAATTTCATAAAACTAGAATAGGGGTTGTACAAATCTATTACTAGATTCTGGTTTTTGTGGAAGACATAATGTACTTTGTTTTGAAGTTAAATGTTCACCAATTATTTGTAAATATTTATTTGTATAATTATTTTGTTCAAAAATATTTTTGATATCTTTTGATAAAATTTTATCTTCTTTTCTTTTAAAAGGAGATGTATCAATCATTCGGTGCCAAAGGAGATTTTGTACATATATATATGTATATGTATATATATGCATGTATATATATGTATATGTATATATATGTATACGTGTATATATATATATATATATATATGTATACCGTAGGCTTTTATACTAACTTCAATGGAGAAGTCCATGAAATTAATATGGGAATAGAAATTGAACTTAAATTTATTGAAACTCAAATTCCAATCCATTATTAATAGAAAATGAAGGATATAATAATACTTTGGAAGTAATGTTTGGAGTTAAGTTTTTGGATACAATTTCTCAATATAATATTACCAAACATGGGATAAACCTCACTCATAATGATAAACCAATTTACATCTCAAGATGACTAATCCTCATAGTATTTATATACACATAAGATTAAGTTATCCCCAATTTAAGGCTGAATTTTTTGCAGTCTATATAGATTGCAGATCTACTTGTTGTCTATATAGATCTATATGTTTTCTTGAACAGTATGGAGAAGAACTTCCTCCTCGTATAGGTTTCGATATTTCTAACAATAAAATATACCTCTCTAAAGGGGTTAATAAACCAAGGCTATTAATAGGGGCATATCTAATAAAATGTCCACTTTTACTTCCATGATACTGGTACCGATATTTTACTCGGTAATAATTTTTTACAATTATTCCATAAAATTCTCTTTATTACCCTTAATAACCGAATTCGATTTAAAACTCCTTGTAAACAATTGGATCGTAGTTACTAAACTTAAAACTGCTTATGCCCGTACCACTACCCATTTCCTTTCAACCTCGTACAACCCAGTATAATGATCTTGGATATCAAAAACATCCCAATATACCAAAGGGTCGAATGATGTTAAAATTAGAAACATTCTTAGATACAAAAATCGTATTGGTCAAACAATACCAAGACCAATTAGAAAAAATAAAGCATAAAATTAATCTTTGTTACTCCGAAAATCTATTAGAATTTTGGGAGAAAAACAAAGATGAAGCCAAATAGAGTTAAAAGATAAAGATAAAGTTATAAGGGTTAGACCTATGAGATACAACCTTCGGGATCAAGAGGAATTTAAGAAATAAATAAAAGAACTTATACATTTAAAACTAATTCGGGATAGTAAGTCTTCACATTCATCACCGATCTTCATGGTTAGAAACTATGCAGAACAAATTAGAGGAAAAGCAGGAATGGTAGTCAACTACAAATAGTTAAATGATGCTATTATTTTTTCCAGATATTTTTTTACCGCATAAAGAGAGCTTGATAAATCAAATACATAAGAAAAAGATATTTTCTAAATTCGATTGTAATAGTAGATTTTGGCAAATTAAAATGCATAAAGATAGTATACCTTTAATGAAATTCTCCACTCCACAAGGCCCGTATGAACTGTTAGTAATACCTTTTGGATTGAAAAATGCACCCCAAATATTTCAGAGAAAAATGGATAACATATTTAAATCATATTCTTATTGCTATGTATATATAGATGACATATTAGTAGCCAACAACTTAATAGTTGAGCATTTAAGTCATCAACATAAATTTGCAGAGTGTTGTTTGCAATATGGACTATGTTTATCTCAGAAAAAGCAAAAATAGGAACATCAGAAATAGAGTTTTTAGGATTTAAAATAAGTTCCCAAGGAATAGAACTACAACCACACATTGTAGAAAAGATTAATAAATTTCCTGACAAGCTTCTTGATAAAAAACAACTTTAATGTTTTTTAGGCATATTAAATTATTCTTTCAATTTTATTCCGCAGCTAGTAGAAATTATGAAACCATTTAAACAATTATTAAAGATTGATTAAAAGTATTATGCGAGAAACTACCACCTTTGTCTTTACCCAATGATGAAGATAATCTAATTTTAGAAATAGATGCCTCTGAGGAATGTTGGGGGGCTAATTTGAAAAACTTTTCTAACGAATCCTCTGAAAATGTATGTAGATATATATCAAGGACATTTTCTGATACGGAAACACGATACCATATCAATTAAAAAGAATTACCTACTACTGTTAGGTTGTATTAAATTTTATTTTTTTTATTACCTAAAAATTTTTTATGATGCACTGATAATACGCAGGTCAAGACCTTTATTAGAAATAACTTAGCATCAAAACCCGTGTACAAGCTATTGATTAGATGGCAGACATATTTATCTGAATTTTCTTATGATATATCTGTTATAAAATCTGACAAAAATATTTGTGCAGATTTTTAACAAGGGATGGAAAGTCGAAGACAACAAATTCTTGATATCCTAGGACAAATGGGAGAGAGAGTAGATAAACTTCAACTTTGCACTCAAGGAATTATTGAAATAGCTAAATTTTTATCTATATCTAAAGAAGTATCACAAATACTAAAAAGGAAATTATTAAAAAATATGGTATTTTGGAAAATGAATTGGCTGATATTTTAAAACTGACTAATAACTGCACTAAGTCCTTCAACTCCAGCATTTGAAGATGAAGAGATAAAAACTTCTTATAAAGCCTCAGTTTTAGATAGCTCCAGAACATCTTCTGAAGACATATCTCTAAGACCCTAGATGAATATATTTCGGAAACAGATCTCTTTAGATATACCAGAATTACTAGTTCCTGTATGGAACAATACACGATAATGCAGGAATTATATTCCTTGCAAAAAGCTGAGATTCCTTATATACATTTATCGGGAATTTATCCCAGGTTAAACTTTCTTCAAGGGGCTAACCCCAAAGACATAAGAAAATAGTACAATTTCGAAGCCATAAATACGATATATGTGGCTACTGGAAGCTTCGATGAGATAATGGAATTACCAAATAGATACAAGGAGGAGTTAAGAATTGTTATCGATGCAATCCTACCATCTCCCTTAAAGATATACTATTACTCATTTGTGTCCTCAGGACTAGACTTCTATGAAAACAAAAGGTATGATGTCTACCATTTTATTCAACAGATAAAAGCAGAAAGCACTAATGTTAGATGTCCCCTTGAACATAAGGGAATGATAAGATTCACTAAAAAGGATATTCACTATAGAAGAGCTATAGGTATGAGGACAGTAATATCTACAATTGAGGTCATCCAAAAGAAGTTCAGGACCTATATTAGAAATGGACCATTTTTCCCCATAATGACCGCTCCAGCTCGAGCAACTCTAGTTGCCACCTCAAATCTAATTAATTGAAAAATAAAATTAATTAAAACTGGAAAGACAAAATCAAGTCCTGACGCCATGCAGAGATTTTGTCTATTTCGAAAATATGTAAAAGATACGTGTCCCAACTATATTTTAGGAAAAGCAAAAGAGGCAGATGATACGCCTACCGCCTCCTCAAGATAAATGCAATCACTGTTCAAAGCTGAAGCCTAAGTTCCGAGGCTATTGAAGTAAAGCTGAATTTAAATTCCAGTAAGGCAGAAGAAATGAAAACTCCAAAGTGGGAGGATGGATTCCAACACATTTGAAATTCGTTATACAAGATGTATTAAATTCAAAAATCAAATATGGAATTGTATATACAAAGGAGCTATGTAATAGATGAAAGGATTATCAGACAAAAGAAAGAAAAAACAGAAACCTCTTATGTATCAAGGCTAGAAACCTTGTGGTATCTTATAGAAGCAAGAGATCTTATTGTAAAATATTTCCTCTTGAATAAAAGAACTTTTCATATTTTCACTTTTTACTCCATACACCCTAAGGTAGGAAGCAAATTAGGGTTGTGCTGCTAATTGTTAAAGGAGACACCAGAGAAGTTACCTAGGGCCCCTAGGTTGGAGCTGGAATGATCAATAAAGTCTTCGGTAATACTTGGTAATTAGACGGTCAAAAAGGAGGCAAAAGGGTATGGAAGTTTGGTTGGGCCTTTTAATTAAGAAGTATTTTATTAAGGATTATTGTTTCTATCAGAGATTTCTCTATTCATAATCATCACCTCATCTGCTTTTAATCATCTGATATACATGGTAATGACAATGGTTTTCATAACAATTTATATTTCAAGTTTAAAAATGATAATCCTTGGTAAACATTATGATATTGTAGAGATATTGTTTAATTTAAGTAGCACAACACATATAGACTACAACATTTAGGTAAAAACGTAAGCCATAGTATAGTATGTATATATATATGCATATATACACACACATATATGTATATATACATATATACATATACATATATACATATAGATATATACATATACATATATATATATATATTCAATCTTGATGCCTACAAACATCAAAGAGACATGAGAAAAGATGGGCTTAATCCCCGAGCCTCCTCCCATGCCTAAGTAAAATCTAAGGCCAAATAGTGATGACCAAATGAATAGTCAAAGAAAGTAGGATGGAGACCAAAAGTCATCTAATGACTGAAAGAATAATCTCATAGATTTTTGTTTCTCTGGTCATCCGTTTACTTGGAATAATAAGAGGGTTGGTGATGCTAATATCTAAGAATGTCTTGATCGGGGTGTGGCTAATGCTTGTTGGAGGTTGCTTTTTCCTTCTGCTTCTGTGTCTCATCTTACTGCCATTTCCTCTAATAAAAAACCTCTCCTTCTTAATACTTCCCCTAACTATAATTCCCGGCCTAAACCTTTCAGGTTTGAGGCTATGTGGACCGTAGATGATAGTGTTGCTTAGTTTGTTAACTCTACTTGGAATTCTCAGACTCGGGGGTCCCCTGCTTTCCAACTTTCCTCTAAAATAAAAAATTTGTAAGTGTCAGCTTAAGCTGTGGAATAAAAATCTTTTTGGTCATGTCCAGTCTTCTATTAATCTTTTGAGAGAGGACATAAAGTCTTTACAATCTCTTCCCTAGATAGAACATAATTTGAGAAAAAAAGGAGCTACTCCAAGAAGAACTGGATGAGTTGTTAAAGAAGGAGAAACTCATGTGGAAGGAGAAATCCAAACAAAGATAGATGGAGGAGGGAGATGCGAACACTTGTTTCTTCCATCTTTATACAACATCCAAAGATGGTATAGTTCTATTAATAACCTCCTTTGCTCCGATAACACTGAGAAATTAGATTGTGAAGGTATTGACCATGAATTTGATCAACACTGTTCTAATTTATTTCTCACCTCCTCTCCTAATTTTCCCTCTTATCTTGAGTTTGTTACTAAGAATTTTGTTTCTAACAGTGTAAATTCCTCCCTTAAAGCTATTCCTACAGAGAGTGAGATTTCTGCTGCTTTATTCACCGTGTCCTCTCTTTAGAGTCCGGGCCTAGATGGAATGACCCCCCTTCTCTTTAAACACTATTGGGGGATCATCAAAACTATTTTCTATAAAGCTATGAGCGACTTTTTTAAAAAATAGTGGATGCTTAAATCAGCCAACCATACTTTTGTGGCCCTAGTACCTAAAAATGATCAAGCTCATAGAGTTGATAATTCAAACCTATTTTTCTTTGTAATTCGTTTTACAAAACTATTACAAAAATAGTTTCCAGTCTACTTTGGAATGTTTTGGATCAAATTATTTTTCCTAACCATGCTGCTTTCATTCCTAATAGGTGCTTAATGATAATAGTATAGCTTTTCATGGAATGATGCCTCGTTTGAAAAACAAAAAAAGGAAAACTTGGTCTCATAGTGATCAAAATGTTGAATGGACTTTCTTGCGCCAAATCTTAATTAATCATGGCTTTGATCCACATTTTTTTGATCTTATTTTTTTAAAATGTACTTCAACCCTTCTTTTTCTTTTTTAATAAATGGTTCTCCTTCTAGTTTTTTGAAACCATAGATCACACTACAAAAAAATTTACTTTTAGTGACGAAAAACTTCGTCATTAGAAGTTCAAATTTCGTCACTAACACTTTTAGTGACAAAAATTTCATCACCAAAATTTCGTCTAATATGAGTTATTGCGAGAAGTTTAGTGACGAAATTTGTATATATGATCTTTAGTGACGAATCTGTTCGTCACTACATGTTTCAATTTTTTTTTAAAAAAATAAAAAAAAACTTGCTGAAGGGAGCTTGGAGACTCAGTTGATCTACCGCACTTGCCTAGGCCAGCTTAACCACTCACTCAAATTTAAAGATTTAAATTCATAATTTTTGCATGTGGGAGGTTTCGAGAACTCATGACCTCCTGCATGCATCGTAGTTTCCTTACCACTACACCATCAATAACTTTGTTAAAATATTCTCCTTTTATTTTATTTATTCTCTTTCTTATTGTTTTCTTATATTTAAATCTTGTTTAGGTATTTAATTTTATAATACAAAAAAGTATTAAAGTAAATTTTTATTCTCTGTAGAATTATTCTATTATATATACATGTATAAAAATATTATCAGAATGAAATTTTAATCTTTAAATTAAATTTATTTCATCTTTTTAAATGATATAATTACAAAAAATGTAATAATGAAAAATATGAAGTTTCAATATTACTTTTATTCAAACATAGTTTTTTATATTAATTCCTTATTTAAAATTTCTTAAATATAATTAATATAACAGTCTTTTGTATTATGTATCTATATATAGATAATTTGTTGTATGTGTGTTATAGTTTAAATTATATTTAAATATAGTATTACATATAACAAATAGTTCCTTCTAAAAAAAAGTTCATTTTTCTTTCATTGCAAGAAAATGTTATACTTTACTTTCATTTTTTAGATTCTTTCATTAACATTTTAATTATGAATTGCATTTACTTTGGATTTATTCATTAAGAAAATGAAAACTATAAAATTGTTTCTTAATAATTCAATTGAAAAGGATTTTTAAAGTTCATTTATCAATTTCTTCGGTTTATTCACGAGTATTAAAATAATTTATTAATAAATTCTAGAATCATGACTTTTCGTAACAAATTTAATATTTCTTCACGAAAAGTCATACTTATCGTGACGAAAATGATATTTTGTCACGACAATCTGACCTTTCGTGACAGTCAAATTTTCGTCACGAAAGATCGATCACACTTGTCGTAACGAATATGCCTTTGTTACGATAAGTATGACTTTCGTGATGAAGATGAAATTTTGTCACGAAAAGTCATACTTATTGTGATGAAAATGATACTTCGTCGCAAAAAGTTAACCTTTCGTGAGGAAGATATAATTTCGTCACAAAAAGTGACTCTTCGTGACAAATTTTGCTTTGTCACGAAAAAATTTGTCACGACAGATATTTTTTTTGTAGTGCCTCTCACATGGTATTAAGCAAGGGGATCTTATGTTCCTTTCCTTGTTTACTGTTATGTTTGATTTTTTGTCCAGGTTGCTACAAAGACTCGAAAATTAAGGGAGAATACATGGAGTAAAAATCAAAAGAGAAAGTCCTCTATTTCTCATCTACTGTCCGCAAAGGATTTGGTGATCTTTTGTGGAGCAAATATGGAGGAATCAAAAGTGATTACAAAGTGCCTTGAGAATTTCTATCTCTAGTTTGGAAAAAACACCAGTACTGAGAAATTCAAAATTTGAGAAATCTCATTTGTGCCAAGCTAAATATGAATGAGTGTGATCACAAAAGGAAATACCCAGGTTTGTCATTTTGCAAACCTGGGTAGGTCGTTTGGCAAGTAGGCTAGCAGGCTGGAAATTAAGGAACATTTCACAAGCAGGAAGTGCGGTGCTTAAAAATCTGTGGCCCAAGTTATACCTTGCAAAATTTTATGTTACCTCAAACTATTTGTGATCTAATAGGCAGGTTGGTCCATCAATTATGGTGGGGACATGTTGAACATAACAAGAGACATCTATATCTAAGGCATGGACCTTTATTTGAGCTTTGAAGTTTTGTGGTGGGTTAGGATTTTGACAGTTTAGAGACATCAATGAAGCTTTCATTACTAAGTTAGGTTGGCAGTTATGTAACAATGAGGACAGATCATGGATTAAATTGATAAAGGCTAACTATTTGGGGAAAAAAACTCTTGGACCTCATTGAGTGTAAAAAGAATTGCTCCTAGGTATGGAAAGGTACTTGGGATTGCAAGGAAGCCCCATTGGAGGGATTACGCTATTCAGTTAACACTAATTCAAATCTTAGAATTATCCATGATCCATGGATTCCTAAGGTTCAGAATTTTAAACGTTCAAACCACATTGATCTATCGCTGGACGTTACAAGAGTTAAGCATCTGATTGATCAAGATTTGAAATCTTGGAAGACTGACCTTATCAGAGATCTTTTGCCCAGTAAATAGCCAATGCTATTTCCAAGATTCATGTTAATCGAGAAATGGAGCAAGACTCGTCGGTGTGGATCCCCTTTTTGACAGGGAACATTTTTGTTAAGTCTGCCTTATAGAAATACACACTGCAATAGGTTTGTTAACAGTTCTATCATTTTGAAAGATACTTGGATGAGAATCTGGAATTCCAGAATACACAATTGACATAAGCACTCTCTGTGGAAGCTTCTCTCCATTATTCTCCCTTCTAAGGGAAGGCTAAGTAACATTTTTAATATTGATAATTACTATTGTGATAATTATCTCACTGTGGTGGAATTCTAGGTGGTAGGTTAAACTAGAGACTTTCAAGGAATGAGATGTTAAAGATTGGATTGAAGAACTTGCAAGCTCTGCAAACCTTTTTTCCAACTAGTTCATTGGAGAAGATGGAGATGTTAAATTTCGGTGTCATTTGCATGGAAAGAGTTTGGATGGTTAGAAACCAAGTGAGGCATGGAGGTTGTTACAAACAATGAACCTAACAAATCTTACAATTACAACCAAATCAAAGATTGAACAAAATAAGAACACCTAATCTATTACCAAGATTTAGATGGAGGCTACATGATTTGGAATCACATTAAGATATTTTAGAGAAGAACCAAAAGTCCCTCAGTTTGAAGTGAGACTCACAATCAATATTTTCTACTCTCTGTTTCTCTATCTCTATACACCTCAAGTGCCGATAAAGCTCAAAGTCGACAAAGTAACAAAAGCAACCGACGGGTGGTGCTGGAGAGGATGCAAGAGATCACAGAGAAAGCAGAAGAAGGCAACAACCTAGAGGAGGCGGCAGAAAGAGAGAGATAGAAGAAATTATGCTCAATTAGGGCAGACCAAGTGAGAAAGAGATTATTTATATGGTCCATCAGTCACCCCGGGTGGGTCAGTTCAACTCGACCCACCCGGCATCTATTGAGAAATTATAATAAGCCTAAGTAAAATATGAGACCCAGTCCATTTATCGTCATAGGGATATAGGCCAGTCAAGACAGAATCAAATTCAGTCAACCTTCATCTATGTGAAGGAGGTCCCTGCACAAAGCAAACTTATAAGTTTTCACAACTTTGGTACCAAAATTAGCAGGATTATCTTTAATGTTAAACTTAATGACATTAACCAAACCAGTAATGACATTTTCTGTAATGAAATGACACTTAACATCAATGTATTTAGTTCTTTCATGATAGACTGGATTTTTGCACAAATGTAAGCAACTTTGACTATTAGTGTAAATAACAGGTTTAGAATACAATAGATGCAATTCAGTTAAAAGACCTTGAAGCCAAATAGCTTTCTTGATTTCCTCAGTGGCAGCAATGTACTCAGCCTCAGTAGTTGAAAGTGCAACTACAAGGTGAAGTTGAGATTTCAAAGAAATGCAATTGCTAGTAAAGAAATAAGATGTATTAGATTTTCGAAAACCTTTATCACCAGCAAAATCAGAAGCAACATAACCAATCAAATCAAAAGTTTTTAACCAATTATGATAGTGTAAACCTCTATTAATAGTCCCATTTAAGTAACTCAACAACCATTTAAGGCCTGCCTAATGATCTTTGCCAAGATTGGACATGAATCGACTAAGGAGACTTATGAATAGGCTATATCGAGTCTGGTGGATATCATAGAATACATAACAAATCCTATAGCCATTCTATAAGGGATGTTTACCATACTTTTCTTCTCATCTTCAGTTTTGGGATAGGTTTTGGAAGAAAGCTGAAAATGGCTAGCGACAGGGGTACTGACAGGTTTACACATGTCCATAGAAAATTTGGAAACAATTTTCTTTAAAAACGATTTCTGGGATACAAACAAAAAATGCTCGGTTCTATCCCTATCAATGTTCATGCAAAGGATTCTAGAGGCAGAGCCTAAATCTTTCATTTCAAAATCTGATTTTAGCAAAGATTTCAATTTTACAATCTTTCCTTTGTGCTTGCAAGCAATCAATATGGCATTAACATAAAGTAGTAAATAAAAAACATTGTCAACATTATCACCACAGAAATAAAGGCAACTATCATGATTGCTTTTAATAAAACTAGATTTAATCATAAAAGAATCAAACCTTTTGTACCACTGTCTGGGTGATTGTTTAAGTCCATACAGGGACTTTTTCAAAAGAGAAGCCATGTTTTCTTTACCTTTTACCTCAAAACCGAGAGGTTGACGAATGTAAATAGTTTCATCTAATTCATCATACAAAAAAGCGATTTTGACATTTAACTGCTCAAGTTCAAGATCAAAGAATGCAACAACAACTAGCATAATCTTAATAGTTTTATACTAAACGACGGGGGAAAAGATTTCATTGAAGTCAATACCTTCTACTTGAGAAAAAAGTTTTGCGACTAGTCTAGCTTTATAACGTGGAGGTTCATTATCAGATTACGATTCTTTGATTTCGAAAATCCGTTTACAATCAATTAACTTTTGTTTAGAAGGTTTAGGAACAAGTACCCAAGCTTTATTCTTATGCAAGGAAGACATTTCTTCCCTCATAGCATGCATCCACAAAGAGTAACTAGGACTTTTACCTACATCAGAAAAACATAGGTTTCTTTTTCTTCTACAATTGATGTAGCAGCAATTGCATAAGACACAATGTATGAATACCCATATCTCAAAGGTTCCTTAGGTACCTTTCTTTCACTATCCCTAGTTAATTAATGATCATTAAGAGCATGTGCTTATCCCTTAGGATGTTCCTCATCATCGTCAGAATTTTCTAACTCAGGCACATTATTTTCAGGTACAATGCCTAGGTTATCCGTTTCATCATTTGTTTCAAGTATAAGTGTGTGCTCGGAGGAGTGAATAGAGGTGTCCTCCAACTCAATAGGAATATTCCCAACTAAGGAAAAATTGGTAGTATTAACGGGATTAGTTTTTGCTTTAAGACATGGCACGTCGAGCTCGTTAAAGATCACATCCCTACTAATGACTATTCTCCCCTGGCTCACCTCTAAGCCACACCTTATAACCCTTAACCCCACTCGAATATCTTATAAACACATTCTTCTTTGACCTAGGGTCAAGCTTCCGTTCCTTTTGATGAGTAAAAGCAGCACACCCAATAACTCTAAGGTTTAACAGGTTTGGTGGTGCACCAGACCACAGTTCAATTGGTGTTTAAAATTAATAGCAGTAGAGGGAGACCTATTAATCAAATAGACAACTGTACTTACAGCTTCACCCCAAAGGTTTGGGAATGCTCGAAGACATCATAAGACACCTAACATTATCCATTATGGTCTTATTCATCCTCTCAGCAACCCCATTCTGCTGAGGATTATGTCTAACAGTATTATGATGCACAATCCCATGTGATGCACATAAATCTTGAAACTTTTTATTGCAAAAATCCAAACCGTTGTCTGTTCTTATAAATTTCAATTTGTTATTGGTTTGATTTTCAGTAAAACATTTCCATTCATTAAAGAAAACCCAAATATGCCTAGAAAAATCATCCACAATGGAAAGAACATAGACATTAGCACCACAAGTGGGTTCCTTTTCAAGACCCCATAAATCACAATGCACATAATCAAGTACAGCAGTGGACTTGTGTGTGCCAATAGAGAAACTAAGTTTGTGTTATTTGCAAAGAACACAATGATCACAAAAGTCTAAGGCATCAAATTTGTCGCCGTTTAAAAGATTTTGTTTATTCAAATATTGCAAACCTTTCTCACTGATGTGGCTTATCCTCCTATGCCACAACATGGATTTTTCAGAAACAGTTTTTGTAAACAATGCAGATGATTCACAAATGGTTTTACCAAGAAAAGTGCATACGCAATTTTTCTTAAAACCTTTAAGTATGACTAAAGAACATTTGCAAACACGCAAAATCCCATTTCCGCATTTGTAAGAATAACCGTTTGTGTCAAAAACATCAAGAGAAATCAAATTTCTTCTAAGATTAGGAATATATCTAACATCTGTTAGTTTCCTAGTCACACAATCATGTATTTCTTTAAAAATGTTTCCAGTCCGTTTAATGTCACAAACTTCATTGTTTCCCAAAAATACTTTTCCATAATCAAGGATTTTAAAATCAGAAAACTAGTGCTTGTTTGGACTCATGTGAAAACTGCAACCATAATCAAGAATCTATTCATCAGAAACATGTAAGGAAGAAGGGGTAGGGGACACAAACAAAACCTCGGAATACATTGAGTTTCCATCTGATTCAAATCATTTGTTTTGTTATCAGTTTTATCACTCCCGTTACCATTCTTACATTGTTTCTTATCTCTGATTCGTTTAAAGCACTTGTTTTTCACATGACCGTCTTTGCCATAGTAAAAAAATTTTAATTCTAATTTTATTTTTATCTCTAGATTTGGACCTTCCTTTACTTTTGGACGGATGGTTGAAAGATTCTCTCTTATCAACTCTCCCTCTCACATAAAGGTTCTCACCGCTTGATTTGTTTTCTTTTTGTAAATCCAAATCTTTTGATTTCAAAGCACTTTTAACACCAGACAAGGTCAAGTCATCTCAGCCATATTTGATGGCAGATTTTACATCAATTAAAGACTCTGGCAAAGAATTTAACAAAATCACTGCGACATTATCAGCGGAAATCTTTTCACCAACGTTTTGTAGTTCTAAAATGATTTTGTTTAAATCATCAATATTTTCAAAAAGTGATTTTGATTCACTCATTTTAAACCAAAAAGTTTCTCTTTCAAATAAATTTTATTTGACAAAGATTTTCTCAAATAAAGTTTCTTAAGGTTTGTCCAGATTTCATAAGCATTATCTTTTTCATCAATTTCTCTTAAAACGCTATCATTTAAATGCAAGGTGAGTCAACTAAGAGCATCTCCAAAGCTTTCTGCAAGGGCTTCTCCCTTCCAGGATTCTAGATATTTATCGGGACTACAAATAGCAGGTGCAATTTTATTTTGAACTAAAACAACTTTCATTTTTCTCCTCCACATAACAAAATTAGATTTATCATCGAACTTATCGGTCTCGAGTCTTGGAGTGGAATTTATGTACACAGTACATAGACGAACAAAGATACCAACAACAACGAAGAGGTAACAAGGATGCAGAATAATAGATACAGAATCACAGCAGATTAAAAAATGAAACAACACCAATATTCCCGAAGATAGAAACAGACAAACTAAAAGGGATGAACAATAGTAGAAATCAAAATTCAACAATCATAGGCTGAATTAGAGTCATTAACAGAAGTAGAAAATGAGAAACAGTTTCTCAGTAGTCACGAACCCAAAAAAAAAAAAAAATCGCAATCAAAAGAAAAACACCAAGTCATAGATACTTTGAGTCTCAATAGGACTCAAGCTAGGCTAGGGTTTTGATTTTGAAGAAGAAAAAAACCAAAAATTTTTTCCAGTTCGTGACTGAGAGAAAGAAAAAATAAAGACAGTGTGTATTATATATATATATATATATATCAAGGCAAAAATAAAAAAAACCCCATTAATTTCAGTGAACAACAATATCTTAGCAAAATCGCAAAAGAAACACAGAAATGATAAAGAGGGAACTTTCCTGAGTGCGGAACTCAAAGGTTCACATGAAAATACCGAAGAAGGTTCTTCGAATCGAGAATATCTGAGAGGTGGACTGTCGGACTCCACCGGAAAAATAGCTGCCGCCGCTTCCACAGACAAAGAAGATACTGAAAACGGTCACTGAAACGACAGCTCGCTCTAATACTACTGTTATAAACGATGAACCTAACAAACCTTACTATTACAGCCAAATCAAAGATTGAACAAAACAAGAACACCTAATCTATTACAAGATTTAGATGGCGGCTACAAGATTTGGAATCACAGTAAGATATTTTAGAGAAGAACAAAAAATCTCTCAGTTTGAAGTGAGCTTCACAATCGATATTTTCTACTCTCTGTTTCTCTATCTCTATACACCTTAAGTGCCGGTCAAGCTCAAAGCCGAACAAAGCAACAAAAGTAAACGACAGACAGCGCAGGAGAGGATGCAAAAGATAACAGTGAAAGCAGAAAAAGACAGCAACCCTAGAGGAGGCGGCGAAAGAGAGAGAGATAGAAGAAATGCTGCTAAATTAGGGCAGACCAAGTGAGAAAGAGATTATTTATATGGTCCATCAGTCACTTGGGATAGGTTGGTTCAACTCGGCCTGCCCGACATCTGTTGAGACATTATAATAAGCCCAAGTAAAATGTGAGACTCAGTCCACTTATCATCATTGGGATATAAGTGGGCTAGAAGAAATAAAATGTGGGTAATGGGCCAAGTATTGGGCAACACAAGTGTTATGGAAAATTGGTCAGAGATTAGCAAATCCGTTAATATCCTTGCCAGGAAGTATTGGAATGTGGCAGTTTGAAATTTTACTAAACTAACTTCTAAAGGTACCAAGACAAACTGGGAACCTCTACCCTTTGGTTGGTTGAAGATGAATGTTGATTCAATCTTCAATGAGGAGATGCTACAATTTCATGTTTTCACAAGATATCATGAAGGACTATGCTCTCCATTTGGATATCTCAAGACTTTGCTAGTTATGAGACTTCAGCTGAGGCGCAAGCTGCGATCCAAGCCTTGAAATTAGCTAGAAAACTCAAAGTACCCAAAATTATCAATGAAGGTAATTCCAAAACAGTTATTTATGTTCTAAGAGGCCACTTGGGCTCTAAAGGTCTAAAGAATTTGGGTATTAATGATGAAGGTAGGAAGATATTAAATGAGCGTGGCCTAGGTGGAAAATTAAGTGTATTCCCAAATTGTGTAATAGACTAGCCTTTAATCTTGTCATCTAGACTTAAAAGATGTTAGCTTCTGTAGATATGCTAACCTTCTCTTGTTCCCCTACCTATTTTGTGTGATATAGGAGGGACTTTGGGAGCGGATTTATACTCAGATCCTCTTGATTATGAAGTTAATGGTAATGCTCAATAACTTATTTATGAAAAAAGGAAGGAAAAAAAAAAAAAGAAAGGTTGTACATATTTATAAAGAAAAAGCCTCAAGGGGCCTTGAGGACTTCCCTTTGGGATTCTTGTAGACTTTTCATTTATTTATGGGCTTATACTATAAGGATTTCTTGTGGGCTCTTCTTTTATACATAAGTTTTGCCCAAAGTGATGGGCTAAATATAATTAGTTCACAAAAATAACATTATAAATGAAATTTAATTCTCTCTTTAGACTTCCGTATATAATTATGTATAATATATTATGCTTAATAATATGTTATTTTTTCGCATTTTTTATTTGTCGTCACATTTCAGACATTGCACTGTTTATGAAAATACAAAATTTTTTAGATATTTTTTCTTGTGCGGGCTAGAATGTCCTCTTCATTATTATTTCTACAAGTTTCTAGGTTAGAAGAGTAAAAGATGTTGAAATTTGTTTTTAATGGAAGGGTATATTGAAAAAAAGTTCATTAAATGTTGCATTGTTTTCACAATGTGACAAGTGAAAAAAAACACGGGAATTAGCAGTGTTATAAGTAAAATATGAGGGGGTAGTATATATACATATCTAATGTATATGAATAAATAAAATTTTCATATACACATAAATTATACATAATATATAATATCGTATATATAAAATGCAATAAACTACAAAATATAATTATTTGTATTGTATAAAAAATACGGTAAAATTCCCTAATGCCCCCCTGAACTGTCCTGAATTTTGGTGTCGGACTATGAACTTCAAAATGGAAACTTTTGGACGTCGAACTATAAGAACGTACTAAAACCGACCCTTTCGTCAAATTTGGCCGTTAACTCATTACGGTCAAATAAGTCAAAGAGTATAATTGAAATTTTACTTATAAAATTTTTCTTTTAATATTTAAGAATCTAACAAAATTCAATTAGGTCCTCATTTTTCACTGTTAACTCTTTCAAGGATCTAATGTTAATTTATGAAAATCATAATCTATATTTTTATCATCTTCTTCAACTTCCTCCACAACATACTATCATCACCACCACTGCCCTAGAGACACGGCCACCGAAGCCGAACTTCTCCTCCTCCTTCTTCCTACTCCTTCTTCTTCTTCTTCCTCCTCCTCCTTCTTTTTCTTTTGCTACTTAATAGTAGCTACTGATTAAAATTCACATCTTTCCAAATTGGAATATAGTTGTTCCCTCCTAAGCACAAAACAAACTTGCCTAATATGATGCAAATGATCATCATAAGTCTTGCTATAAATCAAAATGTCATCAAAGTATAAACAACATATTTCCTAATGAATTCACGCGAGACATAATGCACCAATCTCATAAAAGTGTTAGGTGCATTGGTGAGACCAAAAGGCATGACAAGCCACTCACAACGACCAAACTTGGTTTGGAAAGTGGCTTTCCACTCATCTCTCTCTTTAATTTCGATTTGGTGATAGCCCAGTTTCAAATCAATTTTTGAGTAAATCATGGACCCATGCAATTCATCAAGCAAGTCATCTTGCCTAGGGATAGGGTGACGATACTTAATAGTAATATTATTGATAGATCTACGATCTACGCACATACGCCAACTACCTTCCTTTTTAGGGGCTAGAAGTCTGGTACCGTACATGTGCTAAGGCTCTCTCAGATGTGCCCCTTAGTAAGTAGCTCCTCCATTTGCCTTTGAAGTTCCTTGGTCTTTTCGAGTGAGCTCCTATAAGTGGGAGGATTTGGTAGCACAGCTCTGGCAACAAAGTCGATTTTGTGTTCTATCCCCTCAACGTTTGTAATCCACCAGGTGCTTCTTTAGGGAAGACATCCTCAAACTCCTTGATAACATCTACTATGGCTTGAGACAAAGAAGAAGCAATTTTGTTAGTAGACAAATAGCTCCTTTGTACATAAAGAGTAAAACGGTTTCCTTAGCATCTATCGCCTCACAAATCTCACTCTCTTTGGCAAAAAAACTCATCCTTCTTCCCCTTGCTCTCGTTTATTACCACTCACTTCTTCTTTGTTCTCTCTTGATTTTTCTCTCTCTAGAGACTCTCCTCTCTTGTCCTTTTCCTCTACTCTCTTACCCTCTTTATACTCTTCTTTTTTATCCTCTAACTCATTTTCTCTCATCCTCACTTAATCTTGGTATACTTGAAAAAGGGAGAGAGGTTTGAGTCAAATCTTGATTCCATCTATCTCAAAAGAGTATGTGTTCTTAAACCCATGATAAGGTCTATTTTTGGTACAAATAAACGCCTTAAGTTTTAATTAATAGCTTTCAAAAATATTTTATTTAGTTACTAAATATAATTATTATATTTAATTTATTTTATTTTGTGATAAAGGAAAAAAAGCCCAATTAACGAGGTAGCCCACAAATAACAAGGAGATAAAGGCCCACGGCAAGAAGACCAAAAGAAAGAAAGAAAAGGAGAGGCCCATAGGAAAGATGGGCTGCTGCAAGGAGTCCAAATTGAAGAGAAAAAGGAAGCTAGAGTTATAATAGAAAAAGGAAAAGAGAGTTATAATTGAAGAAGGAAAGGAAGAGGCGGCGGCCTCAAGAAAAAAATTGAAGAACTATGAGCTGCTTTAAAAAGAAGAGGGCAGCTGCGGAAAGAGAAGGGAGGGGAGAAGAGAAAGAGAGCTGAGGGAGAGCAGTTGTTCGGTGCAGAAATCCAGGCAACCGCTGAAACCAGAAGAAGCAGTTGCGCAACAGCTTAGGAAGATAAAACCAGCAAAATCCGAAGCAGTTGAAGCAGGAAGCTGTTGCAAGCAGAAATTGCAACAGAAATTCAGCAACTACAAGGTGTAAACAAAAGTAGAAGCAAATTCCAGCAGCTGAAGAAATTTCCAGCAGCAGAAGTAATTTTCAGTAGAAAATTCCAGCAGCAAATAAATTCCAGCAAGCAGAAGCTGTAGAATTTCAGCTTCAGTTGAAGGAAAAAGTCATGATTTTCTTCAATAAATTGGTTCCTTCTTTCCCTTTAGCCATGAACTAATTTTATTTTTAAAATCTTGATGAAACCCTAGCCATGTGATTTTGATTTATTTTATTTTGGAGATCTATTATATTATTTATGTGATTGCATATCTTTGGAAATTGTTTGGTGTGATGCAATTAATTCTTTGTGATTGTTCTTGTAAAATAATTATTTGGGTTAATTGATATTTTTATCCATGCTTAATTCTTGTAGTATTGAGTATGCGAGAATATGTGATTTTTGCAAGTATATTGTGGGTTTTAGAATTGATTAGTTAATGCTAATTTTAGATGATTTATGTCATAGGAATGAATAAGTCATGCTAATGGTTAGATGGATTATGTCATGTATTTAAACATAATATATTTCTTTAGTGAATCGAAGCTTGTAGCCGAGATCACCACATAAAGGTTTAATCTTTTCTCCTAAATAGAATTAAATCATCGTTATAAAGGTTAGTGGTGGATTCAAGGTTCTAAATCTTCTCTTTGGTTAAGCTCCTATTATTTTTAATTTAGTTATTTTATGTATTAGTTTTAATTAATTTAGGAATAATTTTTAATAATAAACTTTGATTCTTTTTTATAAAATTAATTTAGGAAGATAGTAATTTTACGTAGTTAAGCCTTTCTCTGTGGTTTGATATCCTAATACTTCTATATTACTTTGATCTTGTGCACTTGCAAGTATTGGGTTAAAACTTTGTTATAAAAAACCCCGATAAAGTTTTTGGCGCTGTTGTCGGGGAGATATTAAATTAATTGCTTTTGTTATTGTCGCCTAAATTTGTTAGTATTTTTTTTATTTTATTTTACGTAAAGAAAAAAGAAAATAAAAAAATAGTTTGTTTGTTCTCTTAGTTGTCTTTATTTTTTTTCTCTTTTATTTAGTAATTATTTGCAGTAATTTTATTTTCTTTCTTTTATTTGATTGTTAATGCACTGTCATCGTTCGCTCTCTATTGATTTAAAAGAATTTGATCCTGAGATAGAGCGTACACTTAAGGAACTTAGAACACAAAGAGAAATCACTAACACTTGTGATATTAAAATGGTTGAAAATCCATAAGCACTAAGGGAGTATTTTACTCCCAACACTTATAACTCACCAATAGGTAGTAGAATACCTGAAATTGATGCTAATCACTTTGAAATCAAAGCTTTTACTATTTAAATGTTACCATATTTTTATGGGCTTGATTATGAAAATCCTTATAAGCATATTGATGAGTTTTTAGAAATTTGCTCTACTTTTAAACTGCCTAATGTTATCGATAATGCTATTAGATTGCGTCTTTTTCCTTTTTCTCTGAAGGATAAGGCTAAACATTGGTTACACACACGTGAGAGAATAGGTACTTGGGCTGAGATGTCTAGGAAATTTTTGAAAAAATATTTTCCTATGAGTAAACTTACAAGATTAAGGAGAGAGATCACTACTTTTTCCCAACAAAATAATGAACAATTTCATGAGAGTTGGGAGAGATTTAAAGAACTTCTTCGTAGTTGCCCTCACCATGAAGTCCATAAATGGCAGCAAATACAAAGCTTTTATTTAGGATTAGATGAGAGAAATCGCCAAATGGTTGATTCCTCTTGTGGTGGTACCTTTCTACATAAAACTGCAGACGAAGCGTAGGATTTATTTGAAAATTTGAGTGATAATTCATAACAATACGCCACTTCCTCACGTGTAGGCACATCTAGGCGAATAGGAAATAGAGGAGGAATGTATGAAGTTTCTCAAAATGTGGATCTTTCTGTGAAAGTTGATGCTTTATCTAAAAAATTTGATCAATTATTAGCTTTGAATATATTGCCTACTAATTCTCCTAATATACAAGGTGTTTGTGCAATTTTCTCTAGTCCTTCTCATGTTATCTACGACTATCCTAGTGCTTCACTATTTCCAGAATTTATGCAGGAACAAGTCAATGCAGCCCAAGGAGTTCACAGATAGAACAACCCGTATTCAAACACATAAAATCTAGGATGGAGAAATCATCCTAATTTCTTATGGAGGCAACAAGGAGTGGAAGGTCAATTAGGCCAACAACAATATCAACAAAACAAACAATCTGGTATGACTGCTCCCCCTGATTTTCAATCTCAAAGGTATGAACCTCCTCATCCTCCTCAAAGTGGAAACTCTATTTTTGAAGAAAAAGTGTTATTTGCTTTGAAAAGTTTGGAAGTGAAGACACAAACTTATACACTTAATCTATTGCTAAGTTAGAAACTCAAATAGGGCAACTAGCTAATGCAATAAGTAGAAGAGATAAGGGTAAGCTTCCTAGTCATCCAATAGAGATCCCTAGAGCTAATTATCATGAGCAAGCTAAAGCTATCATTACTCTTAAGAATGGGAAGTTGGTAGATAATAAAGTAGGAGAACCTATTAAAGATAGTGATTTAAATGAAAATGATACTGAGAGGATTGATATGGAGACTAAAATTGAAAAGAAGGTAGAAAAGGAAATAAGTTCTTCCTCTAATTCTAAAACTCTAGAATCTTCTCCCATGACTTTGTACAAGCCAAAGGTTCCCTTCCCTCAAGCTTTATTACCACCTCCACATCTTAGAAAGGACAATAAAATGGAAGACATATTAGAAACTTTCAAAGAAGTTAAAAACTTCCACTTTTAGATGCCATTAAGCAAGTCCCAGCCTATGCAAAATTTCTTAAAAACATGTGCACTTTCAAAAGAAAATCTAAAAATAGTGTTTCTAAGAAAATATTCTTAACTGAATAGGTGAGCTCCATTTTTCAACATAACACTCCACCTAAATATAAAGACCCTGGTGTTCCTACTATTTCTTATCTTATTGGTGATTATAAAATAGATAGGGCACTCTTAGATTTAGGTTCTAGTGTTAATTTGATTCCTTAGACTGTTTATGAAGAATTGGGATTAGGAGAATTGCAACCAACTATATGACTTTGCAATTAGCTGATAGGTCTATCAAGGTACCTAGGGGGAGGATAGATGATGTTCTTGTTCAAATTGATAAAGGCGTCTTCCCTGTAGACTTTGTAGTCCAAGATACGGAACTTGGTAGATCTTCCAAAAATCATATTCCTGTTATTCTAGATCCTCCTTTCTTAGCTGCTGCATATGCTACTATTAATTGTAGAACTGGGGTAATGGATGTCTCTGTGATTAATATGAGGATTAGATTAAATATTTTTAAAGCTTCTTCACAACCATTTATGGAAGATGATTATGATTGTTATTTGGTAGATATGATTGATGAATTAACTGAAGAAACTCTACCTTTAATGTCTTCTGAAGAATCTGCTTCTATTGAGAATGAGAATGCTATGTTCATGGATGATATAAATTCTAATTTTACCTGTATTACACCACTAGAAAATTCTTCATGGGCTGGAAATCATGAGCCTTTGCCTGTGCTTGCAAAATCCCCTGCTGTACCCTCTCTTGTGTGCCCACCTCAGCTTGGATTGAAAACCCTTCCTTCTAAACTTAAATATGTTTTCTTAGGTAAAAATAAAACTTTGCCTGTGATAATTTTATCTGAGTTAAAATCTGACCAAGAAAGATATTTGATTAAAGTTCTTTCTAATCATAAGAGGGCTATAGGAGGGTCCATAGCTGATTAAAGGGAATAGACCCATCTGTATGCATGCATAGAATACATCTAAGAGAAAATGTGCAACCTTCTAGGGGATTACAAAAGTAGTTAAACTCTTAGATTTTGGTATCTGTTATCCTATCTCTGATAGTCCATGGGTTAGTCCTATACAAGTTGTACCAAAGAAGGCAGGAGTGTCTGTAATTGAGAATAAGGAAGGAGAGTTAGTTCCTACTAGAGAGGTTACTGGGTGGAGAATGCGTCCGGACTATAGAAAATTAGATGCTGCAACTAGCAAAGACCGCTTCCCTCTACCTTTTATTTATCAAATTCTTGAAAAATTAGCTGGTCAAAGTTTTTATTGCTTTTTAGATGGTTACTCAGGATACTACCAAATTCCAGTGTACCCCAAAGACCAAGAGAAAACTACTTTTACATGCCCTTTTGGTACTTCTGCTTTTCGTAGAATGCCTTTTGGATTATGTAATGGGCCTGCTACTTTTCAAAGATGTATGCTTGCTATCTTTTCTAATATGGTTGATAAGTTTCTTGAGGTTTTCATGGATGATTTTTCTGTTTCTGGATCTAGTTTTGAAAATTACCTTAATAACTTGTCTACTGTTTTAGAAAGATGTGAAGAAACTAATTTAGTTCTAAGTTGGGAAAAGAATTATTTCATGGTTACAGAAGGAATAGTTTTGGGACATAAAGTGTCTAAAGAAGGAATTGAAGTAGATAAAGCTAAATTTGATTTAATTGCTAATCTTCCTCCACCGAAATCTGTCAAGCAAATTAGATCATTTTTGGGCCATGCAGGATTTTATAGAAGATTTATAAAAGACTTTAGCATGATTGCTAGACCTTTAACTATTCTCTTGAGCAAAGATGTTGCATTGAATTTTGATGAATCTTGCATGAAAGCTTTTGAAAGACTTCGTTCTCTTCTTATATCTGTACCCATAGTTCAGGCTCCTAATTTTTCTTTGCCCTTCGAAATCATGTGTGATGCTTTTTATTTTGCTGTGGGAGCTATTTTGGGGCAAAAGTTTGACAGAAACCTCATGCCATTTACTATGCTAGTAGAACTCTTATTGATGCTTAAAGATATTATACAACAACTGAAAAGAGTTATTGGCTGTAGTTTTTGCACTTGAGAAATTTCGTTCTTATCAATTACATTCCAAAGTGATTACTTATTCTGATCATTCTGCTTTAAAATACTTATTGTCTAAAAAAGAGACTAAATTAAGATTGATTAGATGGATATTACTTTTGCAAGAATTTGATATTGAAATCAGAGATAAGAAAGGTTCTAAAAATTTAGTAGCTGATCATTTATATAGACTGTGGGATAATAATCATGATGAATCCGTTGCTTTGAAAAATACTTTTCTCGATGAGTAGTTATTTTCTTTATCACATTCTCTTGTCCCTTGGTTTGCACCTATTGTTAACTATCTCTCTGCAAGTGAAATTCAAACACATTGGAATAAACAAGATAGGGATAAATTCTTTTCAATGGTTAAATTTTATTGGGATGATCCCTACTTGTTTAAGCATTGTCCTGATCAAGTAATTCGTAGATGCATACCTGAATGTGAGTTTCATAGTATTTTAACTTTTTGTCATTCATATGCATGTGGTGGACATTTTAGAGGTCGTAACACTGCTGCTGAAGTTCTTCAAAGTGGTTTTTATTGGCCTAGTTTATTCAGAGATGCTCATAATTTTTACTTGGCATGTGAAAGGTGTCAACGTACTGGTTCTATTTCTAAACGTAATATGATGCCTTTACAACCTATTTTAATTGTGGAGATTTTTTATGTTTGGGGGATTGATTTATGGGTCCTTTTCCATCTTCTTTTTGGTTATCATTACATTTTGGTAGCAGTGGATTTTGTATCTAAATGGGTGTAAGCTATAGCTACAAGAACAAATGATCGTAAAGTAGTTGTTCACTTTGTTAAAGAACATATTTTCTATAGATTTGGTACCCCTAAAGCTATTATTAGTGATGGAAGAAGTCATTTTTGTAACCATTCTTTTGAAGCGCTTCTTAAGAAGTATTCTATAACTCATACAGTGGCTACCCTTTATCACCCTCCAAACAAGTGGTCAAGTAGAAGTGTCTAATAGAGAGATTAAATCTATTCTTGAGAAAACTGTTAGACCTGATAGAAAGGATTGGTCTCAAAGATTGAATGATGCACTTTGGGCTTATCGCACAGCTTACAAGACTCCTATAGGGATGTCCCCTTTTAGACTTCTTGAAATCTTATCACTTGCCTGTAGAATTAGAATATAGAGCTTATTGGGCTATTAAAGCTCTTAATTTTGATCTCAAGCAAGCTGGTTCTAATGGAAAATTACAATTAAATGAACTTGATGAATTATGAAATGAGGCAAATGAGAATGCTAAGATTTATAAAGCTAAAACTAAAGTTTTTAATGATAGGATGATTTCTCGAAAATCATTTAAACCTAGCCAAAAAGTTTGACTTTTTAATTCTAAATTACATCTTTTTCTTGGTAAGTTGAGATCTTGTTGGGATGGACCTTTTATTGTCAGACAAGTTTTTCCCTCAAGTACTATTCAGATTGAAGATCTTAAAAACAACCAAACCTTGATTGTTAATGGACAACGGTTAAATTCTGCTATTACTAATGACATTGAAGAAGGTAAAATTGAATCTACTATGCTAGTAGATCCTATATATCAGGACTAGTTGGTGGTAGAGTATGGCTGAAGACTTTAAATTTAGCGCTTTTGGGAGGCAACCCAAATTTTATTTTGTTTATCTATTTATTTGTTTATTTATTTATTATTTTTTTTATTTCACTTGATTGGTAGAAAGATATAAAGTGCTTGTTTTGTAGGGTAATCATAAAACTTATCATTACCATGAAGGCTTCAGAGATGGTCCACTACTATTCTGAACAGATACTAACATTGCTTCTTCTACTAGGTTGTGTTGCTCTTTTCTTTGTCTCTTCTCTACTCTTGGTAGTCTTTTATCACATTGTGGACAATGTAGGGTCTAGATGTGGGGGAGAAGATGTTTTGATTCTTGTGCCAGTGATTATTATTTTTCTTTTATTTTATTTTCGTTTTTCTCCTCTCTTTTTTTGTTCAATTTTTGCTGATTTTTATTTATTTTATTTTATTACTTTTTTACATTATTTTGAGAAAAAAAAAATAAAACTATGATTTCACTTAAAGAGTGATTCTTTTTTAGTTCCTTTACAAATGTCTTGAATAAGTTGAGAAAAATACTTGTTTTCTTGTTTTTAGTTAGGGTGATGTACTTATGTTCTATATCTATTATAACTTTTGCATGACTTAAACTTGAGTACATAGGTTATTGTTAGTGTTTAATGGATCATTTACATTATTTTTGAGTTGCATAAAGTTGGTGAATCTCTTCCCTACGTTCTAAAACTTACTTGAGTACCTCTTGAGGCGGAATAGAAAGGTTTTCCTAATTTGGCTCAGAGACGACGGTCATAGGCCTTCTTTGGATCGTTTGTGCCTTTTGAACTTACCAAATCTCATGATTTTACCTTAATACCCTTTTGAGCCTTAAATGTTATTTTATTTCTTTGAACTACTTAAATATTAACCGTTAATCTTGTAGAGAGCTTAATGTAAACTTCTATCTTGTGCTTCAATGGTGGGTTGTTGTTTCAGTGTTATAGAAAGAGAATAAGTTATTTTGACAAAAGCGGAGAAGAAAAAAATACATGACTTGCGTGCTGAAAAAAAAATGTATTTAGCTAAATAAAAAGAGACAAAAGAAAGAAAAGTTGATACATGATTGTTACAAGTCATAAGGTGTAAAAAACAAATTTCAAGAGGCCCGAACTTGTGAATGTAAGAAAAAAAATGGCTTAAATGATGAAATTTTGAGGAAAAGAAGATGGTAGTTGGTGAATGTATTAATTGAAAAGAAAGAGGGAAAGCGAAAACAAAGTTAGAAAGTTTGTCGAAATTTTAAAGTATCCATATTCTTTGCAAGCTCTCTTTTCTTTGAATTTGAATTCCTTACCTTCATTTGATAATCAACACCTTAACCTTACATTACAAACTTTAAAGTCCTACCTGATCTAAGTTGTGTTTGAGAATCCTTGATTAGTGTAGAGAAGGTACAAAGAGTGAGCCTATGGAATGAACCCTTGTTAAGATTTGTCTTCTATGTGTAATTTGGAAATCTTGTTTAGCATTTATTTTTACACTCTCTTATGACTACGATCATATCTTATACAAGTCTTGCATTAGTTACGGGAGATAATTGAATGTTTATTTGTTAACTTGAGTTTGAAAATAAGAAGAAGTGTACTTGTTTTGATAAGTTTGAGATGTTGATGAAGGGTACTTAATTTGGGTTATTCTTTTCTAAATTTTGTTGTTTATTTGACTTTGTGGGTACGTCGTTTGCAAACTCTCACGAGACCATACTCGTCCACTAGGGGTAACTTAGGGATTTAAAGGGCTTATTGCACATGCTAAGTGCAATCGTGAGTCCTAGTGTGGGGGAGTTGATAGAGTTGATTTTTGGTATAAATAAACACCTTAAATTTTAATTATTAGCCTTTAAAAATATTTTATTTATTAAACATAATTATTATATTTAATTTATTTTATTTTGGTGATAAAATAAAAAAGCCCATTAAATGAGGCAGCCCACAAATAAGAAGGAGATAAAGGCCCATGGCAAGAAGACCAAAAGAAAGAAAAGGATAGGCCCATAGGAAAGATAGGCTGCTACAAGGGGTCCAAATTGGAGAAAAAAAAGGAAACTAGAGTTATAATAAAAGAAGGAAAGGCAGGCGGCAGCCGAGAAAAGAAAAAGAATAAAGAGAAAGGGGAAGCCAAGAAGGAGAAAGATAGAAATTAAGGGAAGAAAAGGAAAGCTGCTTGTGTAGCAACTTTAAAAGGAGATCAAGAGGGGGCTGGAAAGGGGAGGAGAAAAAAATCGAGAGAACCAGTGAGAAATTAGAAAAAATAGCACCAGCCACAATTGTCAAAGTAGCTCCACAGTAGAACCAAAGGAGCTGCAGCTGAAATTGGAAAGAACACACGCAGCAGCTGTGCTAGCCGCAACAATTAAAAACAGGAACAGCTGAAGCAGAGAGGAAGCTGCAGTAGAAGATTCAAGAAGAAGCTAAAGCAGAAATCAGGCAGAAACCAGCAGTTGAAGTAGGAAGCTACAACAGAATTTGAAGCAGAAAAAACTGCAGCAGCAAAAAAAATCAGCTTTGGTTGGAGAAAGTCATGAACTCCAAGAAATTGGTTCCTTCTTTTCCTTTAGCCATGAACTAAATTTATTTTTAGAATTTTGATGAAACTCTAGCCATCTGACTTTGGTTTATTTTATTTTGGGAGATTTATTACAATATTTATGTGATTGCATATCTTGGAATGTTTCTTGGTTTGATGCAATTAATTCTTTGTGGTTGTTCTTGTAAGATAATTAGTTGGGTTAATTGGTACTTTTATCCATGCTTAATTCTTGTAGTCTTGACTAAGAGAGATATGTGATTTTTACAAGTATATTATGGGTTTTAGAATTGAATAGTTCATGCTAATTTTAGATGATTTATGTATAGAATTGAATAGGTCATGCTAATGGTTAGATGGATTATGTCATGCATTTAAACACAATATATTTCTTTAGTGACTCGAAGCTTGTAGCCTAGATCACCACATAAAGGTTTAATCTTTTCTCCTAAACAAAATTAAATCATTGTTATATAGGTTAGTGGTGGATTTAAGGTTCTAAATCATCTTCTTTGGTTAATCTCTTGTTACTTTTAATTTAGTTATTTTATTCATTAGTTTTAATTGAATTTAGGTATAATTTTCTTAGATAATAAAATTTCATTCTTCTTTTCATAAAATTAATTTAGGTAGATAATAATTTGAGTATTTGAGCCTTTCTCTGTGGTTCGATACCCTGATACTTCCATATTACATTGATCTTGTGCACTTGCAAGAATTGGGTTTAGAACTTTGTTATAAAAATCCCGATCATCTACGCTTTTTCTTCCTTGCTTAAGGTTATGAAGCTTGTTATAGAGATATCAATGGTAGTGAGGAGGTATAAATCTTCTTCTCATCAAGGTCCTTTAATTCTTCCCAAGTCTCCACCGGCCACTTCGAGTTCCTTCTCCGATTCGTCGACAATTGATCCTACCAAATGAGAGCATAATCAATGAATTGTACCACCGCCAACCTTATCTTTGTAAGCTCCGAATAATTGTGACAATCAAAGACAAGCTCAACCTTTTTCTCCCATTCAAGGTATGTCTCTGGATCACTTTTCCTTCGGAATGAAAGGATCTTCAATTTAATTTTACCAAATTACCTCTCTTCATAGTATCCCTCTTCATCCCTATCTAGCTCCCTTTTGTATCTCTCTTGTCCACAATAGAATCTTTCTTGATCTCGTGGTAACCTCATGAACTTCTTCTCAAATCACCAATCCATTCCTCTTCCATTATTCCCCCTCAAGCCCTAAACCTTCCACCTGCTTGAGTTCCTAGATGTTGGAAACTCTCTTGAAAGTTTGGGATAGATCATCCTTAACTCCATAGTTGGCTTGGGGAGAATTGTCTTCTTTTTTCGTCGTTTGTCTTTGGGGTAAGGTTGTCGATGTTGTGGAATCCCCTTCATTAGGCCTAATGTTGATTCTTGTCTATCTATCCGAGCATTTCTTTCGATATTGCCCCTTTTTTTCCGCAAAGATCTTAAGGCACCAACAACTTCTTGCATAATTAGATCACTAGGTCCCTCGTTGTTGTTACAGTTTGGTTCTTCATCTCATAACATCTCTAGAAGTTGATGAAAGTGAATACCTACAAAAATAGCAAACAAGTAATAGGAAACAAGGACCTCACCTCTCCCTAAGTGTATTACTCCAAGTGGATAACACTCAACCCTCGTGTTTACACTCACTCTCTGCGGCTTTTATAATGACATTCTCACCCTCTTCCGTTTTCTAGTCCACTCACTAGAGTTTCTTAGTGATTTCTAGAACTTCCAAGTTATAAGAAAATTCCTCAAAGCAAATCCAAGCAAGAAATTCTCAATAGATAAGAAAATAAGGTAAAAGAGGAATTTCATCAAACACGTAAAATGCGAAGATTACCAAAGATAAATTCAAGAGTATGAGTCAACGAATAAGTCTAATTCCCCAAGAAGATAATCAAACACTTAACAATATGACCAAAGAAAGTAGATTAAAATTTCAACGAGATGTAGATTACCAAAAAAGAAAAAAATTCTAAAAAACAGAGTTTAAGATCAAGCTATAGTAATTTCAACATAACTTAGTCAATTCTCAACCAAATCAGTCCAAATTTGTTGATAAAGTTTCACAATTGAATAAGCTTTAAAATGGGACTAATATTTGTACAATTCAGAGTTAATTTGATAGAATTTCCAATTCCTTCTTTTGCACATTACTTTTCCTGTACAAAAATTTCCAAAACACTATGCCTTTTCTCAAATACTATCAATGGCTTTTTCTTAATTCAAAATTCAACAATTTAACATATAAAACACCACCTCAAGGAGAGATTTACTCTGATACCACATGGGATGAACCTCCTTAGGTTTGTATGAGGCTTAATTGCTCCCAAGACTCAACTACCTTCAAGAGGCATCCTTTGGTGAATTTTGCATTGAAGAGCTTGATAGCCCAAGAACAAGTTGCAGTCAAATTAAACAATAAAGTACAAATAAAACCTTCCTATCTTGAGAGAGAATCAACAAGGTTTAAAGAAACCCCACTTACTCTCCACACACAAGAATACCTAATTTACAAGCAACACTAACTATAGAGAGTTAGCACCTCAAGGAAGAATAGGATTCGGGAAACTAGAACTCTTGAATTGGAGAATTCAAGAATTCCTTGTCTAGAATTATACAAGAGGAATTCCTGATTTATGAAGAAAGGGTAGAAACAATAGAACCCTAAGTTGTTTCTCTCAAATTTCTTCAAATTTCATTCTATCCCCAAATGGCTGTAAAAAGGGGTATTTATAGTGTATTACATAATTAACTTCCAACCCTTGTTATTAGACTAACTAACAAGGAGTTGATGGGTATGTAGACCACTTAATTACAAGTCAAAAGAAGTTTAACACCCAAAATAACGAGTCAAGGAAGTTAAAAACTTCCTAAATTTCTACCAGGCAAGGCCTACTATCGATGATAGGCCTCACCGTACCATGTGAGGTAGGTCTGTTAACAATCAGGCTTCTTGCCCAGAACCCTACCGGCAATGTAAAGGCAGACCAACTGTCGGCGGCAGGTATAGTGACCTTTCTTTTCCTTTTCTACGGCAGTAGGTATAGCACATGCCAAGTAAGGTTTTGAAACATTTTCTCAAATAAGGCTACCTTTCCCTTCCGTTCTTCTTCCATCCTCTTAGCCATTGCTTTTGTGATCGGACCTTGCATTGAGTGCACTGTTTCTTGTACATCCCGGGTCATACCACTCTGCCCCTTGCTGGCAGGTGAGGAGCACTTGTTAAATTTGGTATAGTGCTGTGAAATCTTGGAATTTAGATTTTACTGTTTGAAAAGCTTTTTTTGTTCTACTTGTTTGGCCTCCAAATGTGGTTGGTTTAGTTTTTTATATGGTTATGGCATGGGCGGTGCAATGCCAGGCTTTCAAGCTGCAGCGCTTCCCGGTTGATGGGTTTCTTAACCATCGAGCTTCGTTGCTGTCTTTGATAGCTTTCTCAATGATGGTTTTTCTCCGAAGCCACTTACTACAGCTAATGTGGAGGTTTGGTCATCATGGCTTGCTCTATGATTTCGCACTTCTTCCTTTGCCTTGTAGCTTTTCTAAGTTGGAGTTTTGTACTGGTGGTGTAGGGCGGTAGGGCCATTTCCGAAAGCAGAGACTTTTCGTGGTTCTCTTTTGTTTACCCTAGCCTTCTCTTGGGCCTCTTGGTATGTGGGGCTTGGAAGTAAGTGGGTTGTAGATGTGGGCTTAGCTTGGGCTTCTTCGAATAACCTATCCTTTTAAGTGTTTGGTTTTAGTTTGGGGCCTCCTTTTTTCTCTTTAGACTAGTTAGGTAGTATATAAGTTTTATTTGTTGTTTTATTATGTTAGTTAGCTGAAAAAGTCAAATTGTAGTAAATTATTTGACTATTACGGATCATGTTAGTTACCCTTTAATAGCATTTCTAATAGGGTTAAGCTCTAGCATATTTGGATTTCCAATTATTCAGATGTACCCCAATGTTTGTGAATTATGATATTCTGAATAAAATCTATGGGTTTTTTTTGGAAAAAAAAAGTAATCGACGAAGAAAGCAAACTTAATCACCTATAAATTTTTTTTATCTTAAATTAAAAATCATTTTAGATATTAAAACTTGTTGATTAATACAATAAGATTTTGCTTTCCAACATCTCGTTTTCAAAATCTGCATTTAAACGAGAGGCCTTTTAGGTTATGGGTATTATTGAAAGTTATGTGGTTGGCTCCCTCTCTCTCTAGCCATTTGATTATAGAAAGTGATTCTCTTCTTGCTGTCAACAATCTCTCCCCTCATGAAGATGATTTATAAGAGCTTGGAGTTTTATCATCACATTTCCTTAATATTGATCAATCCTCTACTGGTTTTTCGCATGTTTTGAGGTCGGGAAAATGTTCGGCCCATCTTCTTTCTAGGATGCACTGCGTTCTACTATACTTTTGGAATGGTCTAGAAATATTTTGCCTGATGTAACCTATGCTATTTTGATTGATTTTAATAATATATAATTTATTTTTCCCTTAAAAGAATTAAAGGCGTTTGTTCTAATTTTCCATTCCCATTTTAAGTTTTCCCTGATCACAATATAAATATACCATTTAGTGTATACAAGAAAATAAATCAAATTCAAGAAGACAATTCATAGGTCTGTTAGACTCAAGGTAAACTATTTGATAAGTTTTCTCTATGTCAAAATAGATAACATTTAATTGTACTACGCTAATCCCATGATCACATGATATATTCTAAGAAAAGAGTGTCTAACCAATTGGAGAAAGGTCATACCAATGGGTCCAATGAGATTTCTGACTCAGTCATCTACCAAAAACTTCAATCAAACAAGATAGCTACTATTACAATTTTGTTTTTCTGCTTAATGAATAATAATACTTATTAATCAAACCAATCTTTGCCTTTTGTTTTGAACATAAATTACTTGATTCCTTCCATTTACGTGCTTCCCAATTTCTTGATTCAAACATTTTTGGTCATCATTGAAGTAGCCAAGCATGAGTTAAAGAAACTGTATTCCTCAAGAGACTAATGTTAAAGGCAAGAAATGGGCCATTGATTTGCCAATTCTTTATAGAATGCGAAATTCAGTTGAACCAATCATGGAGTTTTCTCAACTTGTTTTTAAAATTAATCGATGATCATGATAATCCATATCAAGAATTCTTCAGGGAATCGAATGTTTCGCGTTATTTTGAGGAAAAGATCTCAAATGCATCGGTCAACATATACTACAAAAAAAGGCATTTACTGATGGATATTACCGATGATTTTCAATACCGACAGTAATTCGACGGATCATCGACAGGATATCTATTTTGAAGGTCTGATATTAAATTTGTCCAAAAATTTTGGAAGAAGAATTCACGCTAGAAAATGACGAGTAATAACAACGACAGGTTCCGTCGGTAAGACTTGTGCACCGACGGACTTAGCGACAACTGTCAAAATTCGTCGATACTTGGTTTTGCTACCGACGAAAATACTGACCATCATCTCAAGTCATCGATAACCAATGAGAGGCCAACATATATGTCGTCAGTAATTCGCCAAAAATTTAGACTGGCAGATACCCCAATAGTGGGCCGTCTGTAACAAGCTCCCGGATTATACAAAATCGGGAGTAACCATTCTCCCCTATTCATTCTCTCTTCTCCCCCAAAATCAAAACCCTCCTCCCTCCAACCTTCACGCGACTCACTAACAGTGGACGACCTCCGACGACTCTGCCGCTGTTTGTAACGAGAACCGACTGTAAGCTTCTTCTTCTTCTTCTTCTTCTCTCTCTCTCTCTCTCTCTCTCTCTCTCTCTCTCTCTCTCTCTCTTAATTTCAGCTTCTTTTTCTTCTTCTCTGCTTCTTCTTCATGTTCTTCTTCTTGTGCAAAACTCATTCAGGTGGTGCCACTGCTCCGACGTCCCCGCTAATGCTCCGTTCGGTTGCATTGACAATAAGTTTTATTTTTTTTAATTTTGCTGCTACTATTCTATTTAATTTGGGGATTTCAGTTTCAGTTTTTATTTTGAAATTGTTGCAATGTTTTTTAGTTTGATTTTTTTTCCCTTTAAGAAAACGCCTTAAAATGACCTCAAATATTTCGATTTTCATATATTGTGTTACATTCTCAATTTGATATTTATATTGGGATTAGATGAATTAGAAGATTATAGGCATACATGTGAGCTTTAATTTAGTTTAACATGGAATTAATTTTGGTAATTAACATGGAAAAATTACCATTGAAGAATCATTAAAGGTTACTAGAAAAATCATGTCTTACTTCTTTATAAATTATGCTTTAAACCATTATGGATGTATTAATTTGATATTTAATTTCTTAAGTTGTTTCAAGAAGTTTAAAAAAAAAAAAGTATATCATATTTTTCAAAGGTGAGACAAAGTGTATTAGTTGAGTTTTGAGTAATCAAACAAGTGCATTTCGTCTTTTTTATCATTTGGAGAAAATTTATAATTAAGATTTCTTAATTCTTATGTAGAAATCTTAAAAACAACAAAGTTCTTTTTAAAACAAGAGTAATGTAAGTCTATTTATTTTATTCTCTTACGAGTGTATTTGTATTGAAGTTAAGTTTGAAAAAAATTAAGAGTGAGAAATGAATTGATTGTGAGAGGGATATATAAAGTTCAAAATGGAAAAATTAAATTATTTTGAGTTTAAATTTAATTCAAATGCATCCTTAATATAATAATATACTACTACTATTTTGTCGCTAATAAAGTGAAATGATTAGAAAATTAAAGATTAATTCGTCAATCGACTTTTCTTATGAAGAAAATGACAATAATATACTCATCTTTTTTAGCCAAATAAAAAGTAATGCCGATTTGACATGCATTTCCTTGTGTTTAGACCCCTCGTGTGGCAAACGAATACCTTAAACATTTTATCATTATTATCATTAACATAATAAATACATGAAATTTTCAAAAGATTCTATTTCTATATCTCTTCTACTACTGTAATTTGTTTATTGAAAAGATTTATAAGCATACACTATTTTCTCTCTTTTAGTAAGTTAAAGGAAGAGAAATTTGGATTATAAAACTAAGAACTTTTGCATTATAAAGTTTATTCATACAAACTAAATTCATCTCTCTAAATATTTAAGATGTTCTACTACTATAATTCGCCGCATTTGATAGAGTGAAATGGAATGGAATAATGATATTCTTAGCTTGACTTGTGTAGTGTTTAAGAAGACATTTATAGAATAAAAAGAGGAAGCAAGTGGTTTATATATGATATAGAAGTTAGTAGTTTAAACAAGTGTATATTTAAGTTTAAGTAGTTTAAATCGTTAAATTATTATATTTTTTAATTACGACTTTAGCTTAAGTAGTTTAAGTTTAAGTTAAAAATTTAATATTATCCTCTTTCGTTTCTTATAGTTTTTTCATGAGGATTTTGGTGACATACTCCACATTATACACATGATAGAGGTATATGCTTAATTAGTTTAATTTTGTATTTTATTGGGAAGCCTTGACTCTTTAGAGTATGTTTTACAAGAGAGTCTTGACTCTTTAGATTGTATATATAGTTTTACGGGGGAGCCCTGACTGTCTAGGTTGTTTATATAGTTTTTATGGGGGGAGCCCTGACTCTTTAAATTTGTGTAAAACTGTGTTGATATGTTTTTTGTGTGGCCTGTGTACCTAGAAAATGTCCATAATATAGGGGAAACTCTTCCAAACTTTTCTTAATTTTATAAATAACTTATATTTTATATTCATGACTTAATAATAAATGGTGAAATTATAAGACATTATTAATCTTTGTTTCTTAAATTACAAAATCTAAATAATAATTAATGTAATGACTTAAGTTAGTATGCTTGCTTCTTAAGTTTTAGACTTCCTAATCGTAACTTAGGAGCTATGGAACTAACAATTCATTCTCCTAATAATTCGTAGGAGCCATGGAAAATATACCAGATTGTAATTCGATGTATAAAAAAAGAGGGCCCAGGGTTAATGGTCTTACAAGTCAATTCATTAATGAGGTGATTGTTTTATTCGTTAGTGTCTTGAATCCAATAACGGAAGTAAAGTTTCATTGAGATGTTCGTGTTCAAAGTGTTAAAAAAAGAAGATTATACATTCCAAGGTTGTGCGGGAACATCTTCTGCTGTGGGATTTTGTGCCTTGTTATCATAATTGGACAGCTCATGGTGAAAACCTCTGGCCACATGATGAGGAACGTATTCTTGCGAAATGTGCTGCTTCACTCTGGGGAGAAATTTCAAGGTCATTGCCGACTGAAAACAACTCATATTGTGAAATGATATTTGATGCAGCCGGTCCGAACATTTTTCCTCAAAAGAAACTAATCCCAAAGAACCACATAATCTTGAGGCGAGAAAGTTCTTTGACATGTTAAAAGCGGTAGAGACACTGTTGGTTTCTGGGGATGACAGACATTCAGTGTTATCTACTACTGCTAAGATGTTGTACATTAATTCTGAGAACCAATGGACTCAAAAGTCATACACTGATATTTGTGCATTCATAAAGAAGTATTTGCCGCTAGGCAATCATATGGTTGAAGATTGGTACACGATGCAGAAATTGATATTCAACTTAGGATTTCCCATGAAAAGAATTGTTGTTTATTCTAATGGTTGTGTGCTTTATCGGAAGGAGGACCCGAGAGAATGGAATGTAAGTTTTGTGGTAGTCATAGGTACAAGATATATAGGAAGAAAAGAGGGAAGAAGAGATAACAGGAGCCGAAGAGACTTATCAAGATGATGTTTTACTTTCCATTAACTTGTAGATTACAAAGATTGTATGCATAAAAAAGAACTGCCGAGCAGATGAGATGGCATGCTAAAAGCTCATAGGGGTCGGATGTGATGAGTCATCCTAGAGATGGTGAAACTTGGAAGTATTTTAACAGGATTTATTTTAATTTTTTGGCAGAACCGAGAAACGTGAAACTTGGCTTGTGTACAGATGGGTTTTCACCTTTTGGAATGGGGGGAAAGACATACTTTTTGTGGCCAATAATGGTAATACCGTATAATTTACCGCTTTGGATGTGTATAAAAAGGAGGTAACGTTCTTGACGGTTCTCATCTTGGGTCCAGAAAATCTAAAAAACAACTTGGATACTTATTTGCAACCATTGATACAAGAATTAAATCAGTTATGGGATGTTGGGACCCTTACTTATGACATATCGAAGAAACAGAATTTCCAAATGCAGTTTACACTTATTTGGACGGTTAGTGACTTTCCGACATACGATATGTTGCGCGGTTGGAGTACAACGGGGACGTTGGCTTGTCCATATTGTATGGAAAGACACAATCCCTTCGGTTGCAAAATAATCTTGGTTCGTTTGTCATTGATGTTTCTTGCCACCAGATCATTAATTTAGGCGAAATTCAAGGTCTTTCAAGAGAGGCAAAGGTAAGGAATGCTCGTCGACTCCACCGCTACTTTCGGGAGAACTTATATGGGAAAGGGTCCAGGACTTTTCAAAAATCATCGAAACAAGAAAGGAATTACGCAAGGAAGATGAAAGGGGAAAGGATCACAACTGGACAAGAAGAAGTATATTTTGGGAATTTCCTTATTGGCGTATCCTCTTAGTCTTTCATATCATTGACGTGATGCACAACGAGAAGAATATGTTTGATAATGTATTCAATACTGTCATGGATGTAAAAGGGAAGTCTAAGGATAATATGAAGGCTAGACATGGCCTATATTTGTATTCTAATCGACCAGAATTGTTGATGATAGAGTTTGGTCGGGGTAAATTTTTGAAGCCAATATCATGTTACACCTTGACTAAAGAACAAAAGAAAATGGTGCCTAATTGTGTTAAAGAGTTACAACTACTAGACGGGTATGCATCTAACTTGGCTAGGTATGTTGATTATATGAAATGAAGATGACTAGCATGAAAAGCCATGATTGTCACGTGTTCAGGAAATGACTGATGCCCATCACCTTTAGAGAGCTCCTTTTGGTGAAAGTGTGGAGTTACTTGGCCGAGTTGAGTCTATTCTACCGAGATTTGTGCTCGCCGAAGATAAGTGCATCACATATGCATATGCATGAATTAGATGAAAGCATTACCATTTTGATATGCAAGTTAGAACGCATCTTCCCTACTGGTTTTTTTGATGTCATGGAGCATTTGATGATTCATTTGCTATACTAGGTGAGGGTATGCAGTCCTGTCTAATACTGGTGGATTTACCAATTTGCGAGGTAACCCATGTAACCATTCATTTATAATTCAGTTTAGTTATTAGATTAATTTATTTATACTTTGAATTAACATTAGATACTTGCACCATATAAAGAAGATAATAAAAAATAAGTCAGGAGTCGAGAGATCAATATGTAATGCTTACTTAATTGAGGAGGCTGCGAATTCTTCAGTTACTACTTTGAAGAAAGCATACCCACACTCCATAAAAGAGATAAACGAAATGAATATGTCGGGAATCCTCTTCATGTGTTGAGGTTCTATCAATATGTAATCAACCAGGAAGAAAGTTAGGTCAAATAAAAAAATACTTAGAGAAACGAGAATTCAAAACATTGCAGAACTATATCCTCCTTAATTACGAGGAAGTGGAACCTTGCCTTCAGTAAGTCAACCGACGTTCTTCACTTAATACACGTTTAATATATATATATAGCTTTATATTTAATAAAATGTAGAAAATACGAATTGGAATTGAGAAATATCAATTCGAATATAATAGAGAAGGAAATTCAAGAGAAAATAAGCGAGGGATTCGTAAAGCGGTTTAGAACTAAAGTAACTTATCTTTATGAAGTTATTCAAATTTAAATCGCAACTTTATTGATAAATTTAATTAACAAAAGTATTTTAGTGTATACAGATGAACAAGCCCACCAAACAGTATAGTGAACTCCTAAAAAATCTATTTTGGGGTCCTAATAAAAAAGTAAAGACATATACCGATTACATTGTCAATGGGTTTCAGTTTCACACAAAAGATAGGCATGAGGAGGAAGAAACTTGTAATGAAGTTGTTTGTGTGAAACCGAATTATTACGGTATTTTAAGAGAAATAATTGAGGTTGAGATGAATGGAACACCAATCCAAAAGGTCGTCTTGTTTCATTCTGATTGGTTTGATTCTTCAGATCGAAGTAGGAAGATTCATCCTTAATATAAAATTTTGAATTGCACAAAAATTGGGGATACAGAGAATACGATCCTTTCTTATTAGATCATCAAGCAGATATTTTTCCTCCATATTCAGGCTCTAAAAGAACGTGGACGGATTAGCTTAGTGTAATGAAATCTAGACCACAAGTAATAGATACTCTACTCTAAGATAATGCGTTATGAGAGAACGTGGATATTGGCTAGGGTTTGACAATACATGTGTTGATTGAAGATGTTGGAATGCTAGTCCATGATTCTCATTTGTCGGAAGTGTCAGACATCGACATTGAAACATATTTTGAGGAATTAAAAAATGATGAAACTTAGGTCGAATGGGATTCAGATGAAGATTCAGACGAAGATGCCGAGATGATCTAGATGAAGATTTCGATAAAGATGCTGATGATGATTCTATCGATGAAAATGATTAGATTCCGACACATAGAATATCATATGCTTTACTTTGATTACATGATATGATTACACTTATATGTTCATTACACTTATTTGTTCATAATACTTTTAACTAATTCATTCACGTTCCTCCTATCGCAAGTATGATGCCCTGAGGATAGAAGAGACAGTTAGATGCTAGCCCGATGATGGACTCACAATTGATGGGTACACAGTCGACAGGGATATGCACTCCACGGATGACATGCACTCCACCGATGACGCAGGCCCCACCGATACCTGCTAGCACGAAAACTCCTCTTCATCTGCCATCCACTAGTCAGCCTACTCCATCACCTGCTCCACTGATGATACACGGCCCCTCGACTACCTCAGACCCGTCTACCTCACAGTCGTCCGCTCCTGCAGCTTCGGAGATGGATCCTCCGGCTCCGAATATGGGCACTCTTGCTTGAAGGACTCCATCAGTTAGTATTTATATACATATAAAAAGATTTATTTCTACATATAAATACTAATGGAAATTCGTGTATTAGAGTACAACCCTCTTTGAGAGCCGCCACCCACATCTCATCTATCTTCAAGGAGCAGGTCAACAGTGATATGAATCCTCTTTTGATTGTAGAATTGGATCCAAATCCTTCCCAAGATCACCTCTTTTGATTGAAGAAACTCTATTGAGGATTTTGTAGCTTCAACACTCCAATGGAAAATCTATGAAATCTAACTTTGAGAGGCAAAACTCTCTCCTATATCGATAACTAGAACCTTCAGGAAACTAAGGCCTCAAAACCCCAATTACACAAGCTAGAAGACCTAGAATCAATTGAATCACGAACTAGAACTCTAAACTTAATCAATAGAAGGAATTATGATGACCAATTGAATTCCATAGACTCATCATCCTAAGGCATTCAATTGCTCACTCCCAAGGACATTATTCCTTAGTGAACTAACTAAGCAAAGGTGAAGAACCCCAGACCAATAGATTCTCTCTCTATAATCTAAGCAAAATTCATTCAACATTAATTACAGTGAGCTTACAATGGGGTATTTATAGGTCAAGACTTAGCCCTAGCTAAATAAGTCATTAGTGACTTAAATTACCAATAAATCCCTTTATTAAAAGCTAGAAAAACAACTTGAATTACAAAATCCTGCCCAAAAAGGTGCACAAGAAAATTCCCTGCAGAGAACTACCAACAACGGTAGGGTGGAACCTACTGTCGGCAGTAGGTGTCATGCCTTTCCGAGTTGTGCCGACAGAAGCCTGCAGGCGACTATAGGCCAGGGACTACCGTCGGTGATGGGGAAGCTTCCTTCCAAGACTTAGCCATTTCACCTCTAAATTGTTCCCTTGTTTGCTCCTTGCTAATTGAACACATTATCAAAAACTTGGTAACCTGTTCTTCACTCCCAAACCCTTCAATCTTGCTCTCTAAAGCTTCCTCCATGTAAGCAATCATGCCATGATCTTCTAGAAATTTGAGTTTCTTCAACCTTGCACTGGTGAATGGTCCAATCAGTAAGTCTTTAGCTTCTTGGCTTTCTCGATTCACATTATCCCCCCTCCTTTAAAAAGATTCGTCCTTGAATATGTACCTAAATCAAACAAAGACATATCAAAACAATGAAGGTAGCAGTAAATGAAAGTTAACCAGAAAAGTAACTATACAAGAACAAAAGCATTCAAGTATGTGCAAAGGCTCTTTGCCACGACCCTCAAGCTTAGTCATGTGATGAGAAGGCAAGCAGTTGTTTCCAAAGTACTTCCAATCCCATTCGCTGGGATTAAAGACCAGTATTTCCATTTCAAACTTCATGTTATTGTCATCAATAGCTTCATGATCCTTGAAAAAGATATACATGACAAACTCCGTCATTTTCTTTTCAACCAAGCTCAAAGCATGATCTATAGAAAATGAAAACATGCCCAAAGGAATTAGAAAATTGAAACCATAATCGACTTCAAAAGAAGAGTAGAGAATAGTAGAATTATGAGCAAAATGAAGATGAAGTGAACAAGGTTCCTATATAAATTCGGTCATCTTCTTCGATATATATATATATATATATATAATCTAGCAATGGTGCTTAGGTCCTTGATGGTCTTGTTATCCCATGGAAACGTTCAATTTGAATGCATCTTTGGAAGTTGACCAATAATTGATTGTTTTCACTTGATATCCATCCACTTGGAGGGCTAGAGAACTCAGCACATAACCTAGAAAAGTATCTTTTTCCAAACAAAACACATATTTTCCAAGGTTAACATATAGTTTCTCATTCATCAAAACAAATAAAACTTGATTAAGATAATGCAAATTATCTTCATAAGTTTTGCTATCAATCAAAATGTCATCCAAATAAACCACAATGAATGTAGAATCTATGCCTTAGACAACCAAAGTAAATCAACTTTTAACTCCAAAGATATGTCCACACAAGGTTCTCTAGGCATATTCAAAGAAATATAATATCCATGTGGCAAGGATGTAAGGTTAACTTTTTTATACCTAAGAAATTAACAATAAACCTTTCTACATCTCTTTTCAAGCCAAGCCAAAAGAAATGCTCATGTAAAGTCACATAAGTTTTGAAATATCAAAATATTTCATCAAACCACCACAATGAGCTTCTTTAGCTAACAACAATCTAAAGTAACAAGAAGGAATGCACAATTTATCCACATGGTAAAGAATATCATCATGTATAAGGTGCTCATCACTACGCACAACCAAACAAGCATTAAACATATTCTTGAATTCATTATCTTTAACGTGTCCTTAAACATCTCAAAACCAAGTAATTGAGCTTGAAAAAGTAAAGATTAGAATGTACCTTTTTACAAAGAATTGGCTACAACATTTTCTTTACCTCTCTTGTCTATGTTGACATATGGAAATGTCTTTATGAATTTCATTCCTCTTGCAAACCACTGGTTGAACTTTCGTTGGCCATTGAGAAACAATGTATAGAGCTACTTGTCATGAATAGCATAACTCAATGTCTCTCCGATCACCCATTCAATTTGATGTTCCATTTCCTTCAATGGAGAGAGTCCGCCAAGGTCCTCTTTGCAATAGAGAAGTGAAATCAACTCGTCCAAAAACTCCTTGAAGGTTAGAGAATAAAGCAAAATACCACCAAAGGATTGATTCTAAAGCTCGACACAAGAAGTTGTGTTTTTTGAACTAAGAAGTCCGTTAAAATGTCACGTTTCAAAAGATAATTAATAAAAGGAAATAGGATAAACAAGTTTCTCATCAAGATCTTTCAAAGTTAGTTCAAAAATACCATTTTCAAAGGTAGTTCTCACAAGATCACAATGATGAACTTTATGCACCTTAAAACTACCATTCATTTTCTTTTCTCAAAATAGCTTTCACAAGCTCAAGATGTAATTGATAAAAAAGTCATCCACCATGAGAAGAAGAAAACTTGTACCTTTGTAAAAGAATAAAAATCAAGAGAGGAAAAAGTGAAGAGTGTTGTGAGTACAAAAGAAAGTGAGGGAAAAATAAAAGAGAGTGAGCGTTTAATCATGAGAGTTTAAAAGAAGAACAAGTGAAAGAAAAGAAAGATGAGATTAAAAAGAGTGAGGAAACAAAGGAAGAGATGAGCTTAATGATTTTTGAAGGAGATAAAAGAGAGGAAATGAAAGAGAGTTGTTGTCACATTAGTTCATTATTAAACTCACTTTCTAGTGAGGAGGTGAAATTTTTTACTAATTTCATAACCATTTCCTTATTTTTCGAAAAGTGTGCAAAAATTTGAAGCTCAAAACATGGAAATGAAGGAAGTCTTAGCTATAAGCTCTACAAAACCATAAGCTTCCTTCCTTCTACATATTTCTTGTCTTTTGATTTCATTATCAACATATCTAAAAGTTGTTCTTTTTCTTTCTTTTGTGATGAAATTCGACTTCAATTCTTGAACTTCGTAACTAGGGCTTGTGGAACAAAGTAAAATCATGGGATGAAATTTAAAGGAGAAGCCATGGGAAAGGAGCTTAGCATTGGCTATGAAGACACCATCAATAAGCCTTTCTTCAAACCCTTTTCTCTTGTGCCATGAGTTATCTTTTAAGGAGTTACAGTTTTTCTTAGAATTGCATGCCTCTTATGTGACTTTGGCTAGAAATGTGATGGTTAATCCTTTCACTTGTGATCTAGTTTTTTATATTGATCATATGCTTAAGTGCTCTTCTCCATGTCCTTATTTTGAGGAACAACTTTTGGTTAGTATTCTAGAATTAAACCATCTTACCATGAGCTTAAGTTGTTACATGATAATCTTTTCTTGGATCTTCTTGTTACTAATTTCTCATCGTCTTTTGCATATATGTGGAGTTAGGTTCATATCTCCTTTGGATCTTTTGTTGAAAGTGGCTATGATGAGAAAGTTAGTTGTTTTCCTTGGTCTTTATGTAGTGATTTTCATGCTAAGTTTAAAGGAGAGCTTGTTGAGAATTGTGATTATGAATCATATTTTCTTTATGCTTTTATGAAAAATCTTGATTAATTTATTCCTTTTATTCAGCTCTTGAGCCTTATGAGTCATAAATTTGAATTTCCTCATGAAGAACAAAAGGTTTTAATTGTTTGCTTTTGTAGACATTTCACCCCTTGAAGATTCCATGAATTTTTCCTTTGCTTGACCTTGTCTTTGTCTTCCATGGTTTTCAACTCCAGATTCATCCTTAATGATTGCTTCATTAAGCTCCAAGACTTGATTGGTTGAACTCCTATTCTCTTTCTATTTTCACATTTGCGATTCCACCAAACATTGAGCTCATAAGATAGAGATTTTAACACCAATTGGAACTTTTCTTCTTCTCTTATACCATATGAATAGAATAACGATTCCACTTTTTGCTCCCATGATTCATACTCATAAGGACCAAATGTTCCACACAAATGAGGTAATTTCAAATTATTGTAGCTAAGAGGTCTTAATGTAGTTCCCAAAGTTTGAGAACTTCTTCCACAATTATATCCTCTATAGTTATAACTATCATAGTATTCCCCATATCATCTCTTCTTTTATGGAACCTTTCATCCATATTCACATAATTTCTTCCATTTCTAGCATCATTTCTTGGAACCTTTCTGCAAGATGTATCATTATAACCATTTCTAGTTCCAAATCTAATGCCATCATAGCAATCATAAGAGTTAGGCTCATAAGATCTAGCACGAGAAGAAAAGTTACCATGTTCCTATTGATTATCATGCTCTCTATGTCCAACAAAGTCTCTTCTACTACTTTACTCATAATTAGCTTCCTTTTCTCTTTTTAAATCCTTCACATCATTTGCTAGGCATGAAAATTGTTATTCTAGGAGGGGCATGTGGTTCGAACCCAAGACATTTAGCCTGGTGGTAAAGAGTGCTTCTATCACTTAGCAACTACCTTCCACACTAATAAAAACCCTTATTGCCCAATGAAATATATATATATTTTTTATCAATATTCAAACTCTTGAAATTTGGATTGAGGGTCTCATGCATCTTCCTTGAATGCCTACGTCCTCGATTGTTGCCGGACAGATCAGCCCGCATGCTAGCCCCACCACCATCTGTACTACCAGTCTCACTTCTCTTCTACACTTGTGCACACACATGCACCAGTGGCGGTCAATTAGTCTGTGAATGATCGAGTATAAGAAAATTTTGATGGCAGTCCAAGATGATAATTTTTTTCAGAATCAACATTTTGCAGGAACAGAATGATAAAAATTGGTAATAGTAAAATTGAATGTTCAAAATATAAATAAAAATAATTTGGATGCAAATTATCTCTTACATTTAAGATTTCTAGGCATCCAATAGGGGAATTTCAAGGTTTACAAGAACAAAACTAATAAGAATGTACAAATTTTTGCAAATGATATTACTATAGCATTCATTGCACATGATGGAACGCAACTTCTATGTTGAAATAGATGTCTTAAAACCTAAAAATTAAACGAAGGAAACAAACAAAAAAGGACCTCCCAATCACTCCCTAAGTCTTTACACTCTTTGATAATCACTCAAGGTCACACGTTTTTACACTCTTATTGGCTTTTAACAAGATAAGCTCACATTCTTGCCTTTTCCAATCACTCAACACTCAAGTCTCTATATGATCCTTCAAACTTCTTAGCCAACTGAAACCAACAGTATCAATCCAAAGCAAGTAAAACAGTCAAAGCACTTAGTTAGGTAAGTGGTCAAAGAGGCAATGTCAAACATTAGAGGTGTAAGAGTTTCAAAGAATTTAATCTATGGAAAAGAGCCAACAAACTTAATTGATCATAAAAAAATGATTAGAAGCACAAAAGGAAACAATTAGAAGTAAAAAACAAAGCAAATCAAAACAATTAGGTTAAACAAATAATATAAGAGTACTAAACAAAAATTTCCAAGAAACAGGAGATAATGACACCAAGACACTAAAATAACAATAACTCACAAACTACCAATCAAACATAGAGGAGACCAATTCACGAACATTTCTTACTCGAAGAGGATAAATTTAAGCACAAATTTTGTCAGAATGAGATCAATATAACCCAGGTTATGATCGGAATAATCAATCTATAGTCGTGAATCCGAATCACATTCCACAATTCAGGCCAATAGAGCAAACAAATGAACACCAAATTGAGCACAACTTATTTCAAATGAATCACAACTCAAAGAAGAAAATCTCCATTCAACAACAAATTCACACAAATTTCAGCTGAATTTTCTTTTGATTTTTGCAACAATTTTTCTGTGATTTTTTGTACTACTATTGCATGATCTTTTTATATGTTTTGCATAGATCATTAAGTACTTATTGTTTTTCTTTTGAATTTTAGCATATTTAGACAACTTACAAATTAATTTGACCTTCAATTGGAGGATTCTCTGATACCACTTTGATATGAATTATCTTTTGATTGTAGAATCGGATCTAAATCTTTCCCAAGATCACCTCATTTGATTGAAGAACCTCTATTGAGGATTTTATAGCTTCAACCCTCCAAGGGAAAACCTATGAGGATCTAAGCCTCATCAAACCCAACATTGAGAGGCAAAAGTCTTTCCTAGATTGATAACTAGAACCATGAAGAAACTAAGGACTCAAAACCCCAATCACACAAGCTAGAAGACCTAGAATAAATTTAATCAAGAACAAGAACTCTAGACTCAATTAATAGAAGGAATTAAGATGATCAATTGAATTCCATAGACTCATTATCCTAAGGCATTCAATTTCTCACTCCCAAGGACATTAACCCTTACTGAACTAACTAAGCAAGGGTGAAGAACCCTAGAGACATAGAGATTCTCTCTCTCTCTCTCTCTCTCTCTCTCTCTCTCTCTCTCTCTCTCTCTCTCTCTCTCTCATTTCAGCAAAATTCATTCAACATTAGTTATAACGAGTTTTTAATGGGTTATTTATAGGGTAAGCCTTAACCCTATCTAAACAAGTGATTAATGACTTGAATTACCAATAAACACACTTGATTAAAAGCTGGAAACCAACTTGAATTACAAAATCCCACCCAAAAGGGCGCACAAGCAAATTCCCTCCCGAGACCTACCAGCGATGGTAGGGTGGAACCTACCGTTAGTAGTTGGTATCATGCCTTTCAAAGTTGTGTTGACAGAAGGCTAGGGGCTACCATCTATGGTAGGGTAGCTCCCTCCTAAAACTTAGCCATTTCTCCTCCAAATATTTTCCTTGTTTGATCCTTGATAATTGAGCACATTGAGAACAAATTGTTAACCTGTTCTTGACTCCCAAACCCTTCAGTCTTGCTCTCTAAAGCTTCCTCCATGTAAGCAATCATGCCATGATCTTCTTAAAGTTTGAGTTTCTTCTACCTTGCACTAGTAGATGGTCCCATCAATAAGTCTTTAGCTTCTTGGCTTTTTTGATTCACATCAGACGAGCCTTACCACACTTGGTCTGAGATCCCACAGGCTATCCGAGATATATGGTGGGGAGAGTTTCAAGTAAATGAATCATATAAAATCTAAATTTTTTAAAGGAATCATTAAATTTTTTATTGGATTTAGTTTAGGAGATTTATTTGTTTTAATCGTGAAAATCTGCCTTATGATCATGAAAATATGCCTTATGATTTTTAGTTTACCTTTTGATCATTAAAATATGCCTTATGATTTCTAATTTATCTTATCATCATGAAAATATGCCTTATTATTTCTAATTTTCCTTATGATTATTAAATATGTCTTATGATTTCTAATTTGCCTTATCATCATTAAAATATACCTTGTGATTTCTAATTTGCCATATGATCATGAAAATATGCCTTTATATTTCTAATTTACCTTGTGACCATTATAATATGCATTATGATATATAATGTTATATTCTAATCTAATCTTTTAAATTTTAAAAAACAATGTGTATGGAATTCGGCCTACTCCATGACAAAGATAAAGAAGGCATGGGAGTTAAAGGTGAAAGACCGATTAAGGGATTTGTTGAGTGACTCTTGGTGAAAGAACAAGATGCCGCATGGATTGAAGAGAGCTACTGGGCCGAGATATGGAATCATTGGTATACTACTAGGTATAAAGCCCTATCTGAATGGAATAAGAGGAATTGGAGCCAGGGATAGGCAGGACGGGGAGCTAGGAAGCACACGCGTAGTTCTATCTTATTCATAGAGACGATTATGAAATGGTAAGAAGTTTATTTAATATTTAATTCCTCTTATTAATTAAAATAACTTAGAAAAAATGTTAATCCGTTTGCTTTTGTTTTGCAGCAAAAGGATTTGACAAAGAGGTTCTCTTGGAGCAAGTACTTGGAGGAGCTTCACAAACATTAGAAGCGGGAGAAGAAGGGGGAGCACACAGATTTCTGCTCCGCAGAGTTCTAGGTAAGTTTTGTATCGATTATAACTTAAGTTTATAAAATATTTTATAGCAAAAATCAAATTAAACTAACATTTTATATTGTAGGAGAAATTTCACGAGGTCCGGAGGAAGGCCGAAGTGGATGTTGAGGCGTCGGGTACTGCTATGCTCGATGATCTCCAGAGTACTATTTCTAGAGTACTGTTGCCTTTGACGAGCTCATGAGGTAGCTATTCGAGCATAACCACCTGGTCGTACATTCCATTCTCGCCGATGACGCCCCACATCAGAGGTGCAATGAGTGCTAATCCTTTCACTTCTTCATTGACTGTAGCAAAGAAGAGAGGACTTCTGAGGTGTCGACCCGAGCTTCTAGTACTCCCCCCTTCTATTCATGCTCCCAGACCCACCTCTCCTTTACCCAACCACACATATGGTGCTCTCCCATCCTCTAGAGATGTTATATAGGCCTCTTGATTATATATACACTTTGATGGATGTTTATATCTTTTACATTTGATGCATGTTTACATTTTTAACATTTCATGGATGTTTGTAATTGGTTTATGGATTATATTTTTAGTTTATGGGTTTTTTTTTATCTTTGATGGATGTTTTACATTTAATTTATGAATGGTTCATATTGTTGCTGTTGTGTTTTCTGCATTTCAGGGAGTTTCAGTTCCATTTTTAAACAATGTAAAAGGGGTACTGCCAATAGCATACCGACGGATCCACCATAAAATAAATTTTTTGCTAATTTTTTATTCATTTTACTGTTAGTTATATGCCCTAGACCAATTTGACTTACATTTATTGGTTATTTATAAGGCATGTAATTTGAATTGTATTTTATGCTCTTGGTCATCAAGTATGTGACTTGATAGTAAAATCCTTCTTGCTAATAAAATACTATTCTTGTTTGTCTCTAGTTTTATCACATCTTCTATTATTAAGCTTGTATGAAGTTGATTGATAATCAAGTTTTGCTGATCATAAATATATGATGTAAAATCAATTCATAAATACATATTGAGAATATTGTATTGGACAGGACCTAAAGTAAAGAAGAAATATTGCATGGGTGTAAGTCATAAGTATTTCTTCTCAGTTTTATGTTTGGTGTCATTTGACCTAATGTTTCTAATGCTACTTGCATGGGGAGAAAATATTTTTTGACATGGTCAAACGTCACTTTTAATCAGGTGGTTATTATGACTATTGGTCGGACTATTTTCTTGTCATGGCTTGAATATTAGAGATAGTGAAAGGGATTTGTCCCTCTCTTATTAGAGAGAGATATCTATGGGCCCCTTGATAAGGAAGACTGAAAATACGCATGGCCATGCACAAATAAGTATTAATAAGGTGTTATTAATATTATTTATCGAAACATTCTGTCTGGTGATCAAGTAAATGGTTAATTAAGTTTTATGAGGATGACTCGGTCCATCTCTTATACTTAATTATGATATCGTGTGACAAAAGGATTAAATATTGAAATTGATGTTAGGTTATCATATCTTTTACTTTACTTGGGTAAAAATAATATCTTGCTAGAGGCCACTTATGTTTTGTTGATAAATGTCTAGGATATTTTTATTCACTGCCCACGTTAAGTGAACCTACATGGTTACAGGCATAGACGATCTTGTGAGCACGATGTCCACGTTCAATGAATCTAGATTGTGTCGAGATTCATTGAACGTATGGAAAAAGGGATCATATCTTGTGTTGTACATATTTGGTAAGTTAAATAAATAACTAATTTATTTATCAAATAAATGAAATTAATTACTTAATAATAGTCATCCAACCGTTGAATGATTATAGGAATACACTGACAAGATTAAATTGTCATTAGATGAAAATTAGGATTCTGATGTGGACAGCTATAAAAGGTTATCTTAACCTTTCCCCCATCTATCTTCCTCTAGATAAAAAAGAAAAACTTTTAACCCCAGAAAGGTGAGAATTATGTCTTGCCTCTCTCTCTCTCTCTCTCTCTCTCTCTCTCTCTCTCTCTCAAACTCCAAAGCATTACAAAATAGTTAAGGTTTGTTCTAAATAGTTTTCATAATGCCGAGGGGCTAGCATCCCGTTCGCTTGCAGAGGAAGTCTTTGTATGGATACCAGTAGAGGACGAAGCATAAACAGCAGCGCCTCCACACCTAGCAGTATAAAAAACATTGAGGTAGTTCTCTTTCCAATCGATTTTTCTATTATGTGCGGATCTTGTTAGTGGTATTCATTTTTTTATTTATTATGTTTTCTCTACAAATGACAACATTTAGTACCGACTGGAAACTCGTCGGTGGAGCTTACTGACGGTAACTGCTATCTCGCGAATTTAGTCAGTGAGTGCTATCGACTACAGGAAACTCGTCGGTAACAGCTTATGCCTCCTGTCATCAATATGCTTCAACTTAGAAACAAGCTTCCTTCTTTTTAAATCCTTGAATCTCTTAAAGCGTCTACTCCATGCATGCCCAAACGTTGAACAATAATTGCACACTTTTTTCTTCAACACATTTGTTGATTCTGTTGTGATTGTCAACTGTAGTTCAAACTTTTAACAGTATGTATTGATTCTTTCATTTTCTTTTGACAACTGTTTGTTTGTTCTCATTCACACAACATACTCCTCATCTATTTTCAAAAGGGTGAAGAACCCTGGAGATAATTGGAGAAACCTCTCTCAAATTTCATCAAATTCATCAATGTTAGTTAAAATGAGTTTATAATGGGGTATTTATAGGCCAGGCCTTAAACCTAGCTAATCTATTGTTTAATGACTTAAAATACCTATCAAAGCCTTGATTTAAAACTGGAAAAACAAGTTCATTAATAAAATCCCGCCAATAAAGTTGTATTGGCACTCCTCCACCCGAACCCTACCGGTGATATAGGGTGAGACCTACTGGACACGGTAGGGTACATTCTTCCAACCAATTTCTGACCAAAAGCATACCTGCGATGGTAGAGGCAGGGCTACCATCAACAGTAAGGTAGCTCTTCTCTAACACTTAGCCATTTTTACCTCCAGTTTGCTCCCATGAATGATCCTTGCTTATTGTACAAATTGGGAGCAACTTGGAAGCCTTTCCTTTATCTTTAAACCCTTCAAGCTTGTTCTTCAAAGCTTCCTCCATGAAAACAACCAAGCCATTAGCCATATTTGCATCATGATCTTGAGTTTTTTTGCCCTTGAGTTCTAGTGGGTGGTCTAAGCTTAACTCCATAGGTGCTTGACTCTTCTGATTCACATCATCCGCCCCCTTTGAAAAGATTCGTCCTCAAATCTTTACCTCTGGGATCAAAGACTAATCGTGTCATTCCAAATTTCTTGTAGTTGACATCATTACCCTCATGATTCTCGAAATGGATAAACTCTACAAACTCCATTAATCTTTCTTTCCAAGCTTAAGGCATGATCTACAGATAAAGAAAGCATATCAAAAGACATTAGAAGTTTGAAATCAAAATCAACCTTTAATAAAGAGTAGGAGAAGATGAACTTGATTGGAAGCAAGCTTAATAAGATGTAAACAAATTCGCCAAGTGAAACTAATCATCTTTTTTGGTACTCAAAAGACTAGTAATGGTGCTAAGGTCTTTGATGAACTTCTTATAAAAGCTTATGAAACAATGGAATCTTCCCTTCTCAAAGGCACTTTTGGAAATCAGCCAATCTTGGATTGCTTGCACCATATTTGCACCCACTTGTAGAACTTGAAAATTGACTACATAACCTATGAAAGTACCATGTTCCACACAAAACTCATAATTTCCAACGTTATCATAGAGTTTCTCATTCCTCAAAATAGACCAAACTTGATTAGAATGATACATTTGATATGCATAAGTTTTTCTATCAATCAAGATCTCAACAACATAAGCCACAACAAAGCCATGCCTTTAAGAATCCAAATATAAACTTCGTAGATACGTCTACACTAGCTTCCCTAGGCACATGCAAATGAGTAGAAAGTCCATGTGGCGAAGATGTAGATTTAGCCCTTTCACTTTCTATACAAGTATCACTAAACCTTCTTACATCTCCTTTTATACAAAGCCAAAAGAAGCGCTCATGTCAAATCACATAAGTTTTGGAATTATCAAAATAATCCATCAAACTACCGCAATGAGCTTCTTTAGCTAACAACAATCTAAGGTAACAAGAAGGAATGCACAACTTACCAACATGGTAAAGAACTCTATCATGTATAATGTACTCATCAATATGCATAACAAAACAAGCATCTATGTCCTTGAATTCATTATCACTAGCATGTAATTCCTTAAACATCTCAAAACCAAGTACTTGAGCTTGTAAAGTAAAGAATAGAGTGTACCTTTTTGACAAAGCATTGGTTACAACATTTTCTTTACCTCTCTTTTCCAAATGACATTTGGTCGATGTTGCTTCGGTCACCCATTCAATTCGATGTTCCATTTCCAACAATGGAGAGAGTCCATCGAGTTCCTCTTTACAATAGAGAAGTGAAACCAACTCGTCTTTCTCAATGGTTTCTATGAACTCACTCTCTTTGGCATAGAAGCATCTCTTTTCTCCAATAGTATTACATAAATTCAGCTGAGAAAAAGTAAACATGGAATTCCCAACATTCCAAAATGGTCTACATTTCTATTTAAAATTCATTTTATCAAAGAATTCTTCTAAAAGTACATGATAAAACAATGTAGCTTCAAATTCATGTTTCAATATTAATGCCCAAGAGTTCTTTGGAAAAACTATCAAATGATATGAGCAACTTTAAAAACCACTCTTTGAAAGGCCTATGGTAGTAAAGATGTCCAACAACAAAATCTTTGCAAACTTGTTCGAAGAACTCTTTTCTCAAATTAGATTTTTCAAATGCTAAAGGATTAACTTTGAGCAATTCAAGACTAGCTCCCATTTGGTTTCAAAATCTTTCAATAAGAGTTTCTTGAAATGCAAATGATAAAATTGGAACACAAATGTGTTTTCAAATAAATTGTTGAAGAACTTAATGACATTTGAAAGCTTTTGATCATTGCAAGAAAACTCAACTTGACCACTCACAACGGGCATAAGTTGGTTTAAGAAAACAAACTCATTATGATTCTCCGTAAAAGTATCAAGGAAAGAGGAAACATAGCAACAATCTCAACAAACTTTCCTAAACACTTATCATGTAGAATATCAAATAAAGCACCATCTAATCCAAAACCAACAACTATATACTCAATTGAAGCATTATACATAACTCCAAAATCATGGCAAGAAGGATCAAACATAGAACCACTAAACAACAATGAATCCTCAAGAAAAGTATGAGAAGAAAGGCATTTATAAGTAGAAGGCACAACAAGAAAGAGACCACCACCAAAACAAATAACATAAAGATCTCCATATATGCTCACATGAGAAAGATAAGATTCTAAAAACAATTCTAATTCCACAAGAGAAACTTTACTACACATGAGAGAAGGGTTAAGAGATAGAATTATTGGCAAATCTTTAAGAGTAGCTCCAAGCTCTTGCTCCATGTTCTTTCCTTTGTCTTCTATTCCTAGAACACAAGAAGCATAATGAGCAACATTGTCATAATACTCATGAATTCTAGGAATTACACAAGATAAGGAATTAAACTCTATGAAATGTTTCTTTTCCAATAAAGTTCCAAGAGAGTTGAGAAAATTAAATTGATATCCATTTTCCATAAAAACAAGTAAAAACAACTTAATTTCCTTAAAACAAATCTCAAAAACTCAAGTAGAAATTAGAGGGAATGAAGTTTACGGGTTTGATAGACTTGTATGAAAGTTTTCCTCCTTCATCCTTGCTTGAATCTTCAAAATTCTGCACACATAAGAATTCATAAGCAAAAAAAGAGTTAGTTTTATTAGCATAGAAATTCACTTACCCACATTTGTCAAGTATAACTATCTCTTTTTCTCTTTGCTCTTCTTTTTCATTTTCTTGTTTTTCAATGAAACACTCATTTTCTTTTACTCTCTCACTTTTCTCAAGCTCCCTTTCTTTCTCCTTTGAGCACTCTAAATGTTCACTCTCTTTTGAAAAGATAGATATGGAATCAGAGATACATGATCTCTCTTTGTATTCCACTCTTTCTTTTTCTTTAATCTCAATGTTCTCTTTTTCTATGTTCTTATATCTCATGAGATCACAATGTTCCTCTTTAGATGCGTCTTTCTCAACATGTAGTACAATACTTTCTTCAATTACCTCTTGAGCTTGTGAAAGCTCATTTACTTTTGGAAATTCTTCAACCATTGATAGTTTCAAGGTTTCTATCTTTGTAACTCCTTGAGATGGTTTGGAAAATTATTTTTCCTCACATCTTTTATCCTTCATGATGCTCTTTGCCTTTTTCTCTTAATCACATATTTTTTCGTTTTCTCTCAACTTTTTTTGTTGTTCATAAATTTTGTGAGGTGCCAAAGAATTTAGAATGAATCTCTTGCCATCTTTGGTGAAGTTATAAGAATGCTTGTCCCCATTGTATATAGCTTCCCTATCATATATCCAAGGACTTCCAAACAATAAATGACCCGCTTGCATGCTACATCACATAACACATCATCTTTATATATTCCTTCAGAGCTAGACACCAATACTTGCTTTGTGACTTTGATCTCATCATTGTCATTTGACCAATGGCATATGTAAGGCTTAGGATGTTCAAGAAGAGGCAAATTTAACTTTTCCACAAGGTAATTATTAGCCATATTGGCACAACTACTACCATCTATAACAACATTAGCAACTTTGCCTTCCACAAGACATTTGAATGGACAACATACTCACTTTCATTATTCCTCCTATAGACATTTTCATCATATAAACTCTCAAAGTAAACTTCGCTATCATAACTATGATAATACTCTTCATAAGGACTATGCTCATGACAATCATATTCAGTATTATCTCTATCATAACCCCCATAATCATCATAAGAAGTATGCCCAAAAGATTTAGCATAAGAAAAGAAGTTATAAACTCCATTATGTCTTCTAGGAGTAAAGTTTCCATAACTATCATGTCCTTTAGAAATGAAGTTTCTATCATTTTGATGGAAATTATGCATACCCCTGCAAACTTAGATTGATAATCCTCTTGTTTGCTCCTTGCTTCTATCCTTTTCTATGATTCATTAAACTAATTGTACTCCATTTATTTATTGTTTAAACATGCACAAAAAGGTTAAAAAAAAAAGGGACATCCCAATCACTCCTTAAGTGTTACTCTTTGATAATCACTCAATTCTCTCGTGTTTAGTACTCTTTATTAGCTTTTGTCACAATGGGCTCAACTTCTTGCCTTTTCCAAACACTCTTCACTTAAGTCTCTATAAGATTCTTCAAACATCTTAACCAACTCAAACTAAGAGCAATAATTCCAGGCAAGTAAATCAATCAATACACTTAGTTGGAAAGTGTTCAAAGAGGCAAAGTTTCAAACACTTGAGGTGTAAGAATTTCAAAGAATGTAATCTATGGAAAAGAGCCAATAAAATTAATTGGTCATCAACAAAATATTAGGAACACAAAAGGAAAAAATTATAAATAAAAAACAAAGTAATTCAAAACAAATAGGCTAAACAAAGAACATAGGAATACTAAAACAATTTTTCCAGGAAATAGGGGATAATGACACCCTGTCACTAGAATGATGATAACTCAAAAACTACAAATCCAAATCAGATGAGACCAACTCCCAAAGTTTCCTCACTCGACGAGGATGAATTTAAGCACAAATTTTATTCGAATTGAATCATTATAACATTAGATATGGTCGAATTAATCTACACTTTTCTGCAGTCGCGAATCTGAAACACATTTCACAATTCAATCAAATTGATCAATCAATTCAATAAATCTTATTTCAATTGAACTGTAATTCAAAGAAGAACATTTCCATCACAAAACATCAAACAATTCGCAATTATTCAATCAATTTTTCATCCGATTTTTGGATCTAATTTTTCTATACTTAATGTTGCATGATCTTCATAGAATTTTGTTTGATCATCAAGTACTTCCTCTTCTTTTTTTTTTTTTTTTTTGATTTTCAACAAATTAGAACAACTTACAACACTAATTGACCTTCATTTGTAGGTTGATCTGATATCACTTTGATGTGAATCTTCACTTGATTGTAGATTTGATTTCACACCTTCCCAAGATCACCTCCTTTGATAAAGAACCTCTATTGAGGATTTTGTAGTTTCAACACTCCAATAGAAAACCTATGAGGATCTAACCTCATAAACACAATATTGAGAGGCAAAACTCTTTCCTAATTTGATAGGAAGAACCTTGAGGAAGCTAAGGCCTCAAAACCCCAACTACACAAACTAGAAGACCTAGAATTAATTGAATCTAAGAACAAGAACTCAAAGACTCAATTAAAGGAAGGAATTGGATGATCAATTGATTCCATAGATTCCACAATCTAAGGCAACAATCGTTCACAAAACTAAGGGCATTAACCCTTAGCAAGCTAACTAAGAAGGTGATATGAATCCTCTTTTGCTTGTTGAATTGGATCCAAATCTTTCCTAAGATCACCTCCTCTTGAAGTACCTCTTTTGATGATTTTGCAGCTCCACACTCCAATGGAAAACTTATGAGGAACAAGCCTCATAAACCTAAAAAATTGAGAGTTTTAACTTTTTCCTAAATTGATAGCAAAAACCTTGAGGGAACTATGACCTCAAAACCCCTACCACACAATCTAGAAGACCTTAGAAACAATTGAATCAAGAACAAGGACTCTAGACTCAATCAATAGAAGGAATTTAAGATGACCAATTGGATTCCATAGGTTCATCAACCTAAGGCAATTCAATTGCTCACTTCCAAGGACATTAACCCTTACTGAACTAGTTAAGCAGGGAAGAATCCTAGAGACTAAGAGAGTTTATTTCTCAAAAATTTCAGAAAAACTCATTCAACCTCCAAAGTTAGTTATAACTTATTTATAATGGGCTATTTCTATGTCAAGCCTCAAATCCTAGGTAAACGAGTGTTCAACGACTTGAATTACCCATAAACCCTCGATTAAAAGCTAAAAAATCAACTTGCATTACAAATTCATACCCAAAAGGGCGGTTGGGAAATTCCTATCCCGAACCTACCGGCGACGGTAGGGTAAGACCTACCATGTGCGCTGGGTTGCCGATGTCCAAGAGGTACCAAACAGAATCCTACCAGCGACGGGAAGGGTGGCCCTGCCGCTGGTGGTAGGGTGCATTCCTGACAACACTTAGCCAAATTATATCCCAAGTTGTACCCTTGATTGCTCTTTGACAATTGAACACATTGTAAACAACTTAGGATGCTTTCCTTGAACTTCAAACTCTCATCTTTGCTCTTCAAAGCTTCCATTATGTAAACAATCATGCCGTTGTCTTCTTGAAGCTTGAGTTTCTTCCTTTGAATTCTAGTTATCAGTGCAAGCTCTACTTCCATTAACAATGGATTCATGTGGTTCATATCAGAAGGGTGAAGAACCCTAGAGACAATTAGAGAAACTCTCTCAAATTTTAGCAAATCCATCAATGTTAGTTACAATGAGTTTATAATGGGATATTTATAGGTCAAGCCTTAAACCCAGCTAATCTATTATTTAATGACTTAAAATACCCATTAAACCCTTGATTAATAACTAGAAAAACAAGTTTATTGATAAAGTCTCGCCAATAAAGTCGCATTGGCACTCCTCTACCCGAACGCTACTGGTAACAGTAGGGTGAGACTTACTGGACGCGGTCGGATGTATTCTTCTAATCAATTTCCAACCAAAAGCCTACCAACGATAGTAGGGGTAGCGCTACCGTCAGCGGTAAGGTTGCTATTCTCCAACACCTAGCCATTGAATGATCCTTGCTTATTGTACAAATTGAGAGCAACTTGGAAGAATTTCCTTTATCTTCAAACCCTTCAAGCTTGTTCTTTAAGGCTTCCTCCATGAAAACAACCAAGCCATTAGCCACATTATCATCATAAATCTTGAATTTCTTCCCTTGAGCTCTAGTGGGTGGTCCAAGCTTCAACTCCATAGGTGCTTGACTCTTCCGATTCACATCACAACCTAAAGAGTCAAGGCTCCCCCGTAAAACTATATACAACTTAAAGAGTCAGTGCTCCCCCATAAAACACACTTTAAAGAGTAAATGCTCCCCATAATACATCTATCATGTGCATAATGCAGAGTATCACAGTTTCACACAAATTTAAAGAGTCAGGGCTCTCCCCATAAAAACTATACGTACAATCTAAAGACCCGTAAAACTATATGTACAACCTAAAGAGTGAAGGCTCCCCCCGTCAAATACACTTTAAAGAGTCAAGATTCACCCATAAAACACAAAATTAAACTAATTAAAACATATACCTCTATCGTGCATATAATGCAGAGTATGTCACTCAAATCCTCACGAAAAACTATAAGAATAATATTAAATTTTGAACTTAAACTTAAACTACTTAAGCTAAAGTCGTAATTGAAAAGTATATCTACACTTGTTTCAACTACTAACTACCATATCATATATAAATCACTTGCTTCCTCTTTTCATTCTGTAGATGTCTTCTTAAGCACTACACAAGTCAAGCCAAGTATATTATTTTTCCATTCTATTTCACTCTATCAAACATGACAAATTGTAGTAGTAGAACTTCTTAAATATTTAGTAAGATGAATTTAGTTGTATAAATAAACTTCATTAGGCAAAACTTCTTAGTTTTATAATTTGAATTTCTCTTCCTTTCACTTATTAAAAGAGAGAAAATACTATAACGTTATAAATCTTTTCAATTAACAAATTATAGTAGTAGAAATAGAATCTTTTGAAAATTTCATGTATTTATTATGTTAATGATAATAATGATAAAATGTTTAAGGTATTCGTTCTCCACATGAGGGGTCAAAAAATAAGGAAATGCATGTCAACTCTGCCTTGTTTTTATTTGGCTAAAAAAAAGTGAGTATATAATTGTCATTTTCTTCATAAGAAAAAGTTTGTTGTGTATTGTGTGTAGTATGAGGTCATTTTGATAGCATATTGTTGGATCTTTAATTTTCTAATCATTTCATTTCATTAGCGACAAAATAGTAGTAGTAGCATGTGATACCCCCAATCCCTCCACTAGGTTAACTGCGACTGAGTAATGTATCTGCGTGCCTCTTGGCACTAAACTACAAGTCCCAAGAACCAAAGCAAAACCTAGGATAACACTTAGAAGTATATACATATAATACACAGTGGAGAACTAATTAAACTGAATATCAAACGAACACTCATTACATAAGGTTCAAGAAAACTTATTATGATCATCCTAATACAGGGATGAAAATATTTTATACAATCAAATCCACATGAGGAAGTAAAAGAAGAACTTTACAAATGGCTCGAGTATAAGAAGAATAAAAACAAAAACACATGTCTTCTTTAGGATTGACCCGATCTCAAAACTTCATGCATACTAAAGCGGCTTACTGCACCTCTGGTTGTCCTGAATCAACTGAAAAAAATATGATACAGAAAGACGTGAGTACGAATGCTCAGTGAGTCCACGTATGTGTGCTTTAGTGATATCTTTAAAAACAATAATGACGTAGTTTTAAAAAAACAGTTCGTGCAATGTTATAAGAAAATATAATTCTTTTGTTGCTTTCACAGCACTGATATTTGAACCTATATGAGGGGTTCGAACACAACCGGGAAGTCTAAGCGAATCAAGACACATCGATGCAGCTTCCACACCCAAATTCAAAAGAACATGTAATGCAACAGTCGGGCTCCATGGACAAAGTTCGAATCCCATAACGCAGTCATCGGACACAAGTTCTGGCATCTCGTAGTCAATACCAGCCAAACATCTTATGAGCGCTCGATTCCATAACCACCGCACTCTCTATTCATATAAAACCAGGCTACAGATCCTGGAGCATTTGCCAGCTTTGCCCTGAGACCAACCTTAATTTCAAGTCCCTCCTGACTCTCCACAAGGCAGCCGTCCCACCGAAGAGCATGAAGTGATGTCTGTCGTGATACTGATTGGGCCAAACCCTCCATAGTACTACGTCCCCTCTCCCAAGTAGATCCACCCTCAGAGTCAGAAACTGTCCATGTCATCGGAAGAGGCCTTGGTACGGGGGACTAGCCACATACAGTGCAATCTTCTGATGCTTCCGAACACATGACCATGATCAAAACTTTATCCCTGGTCGGAATGGGGTTTTCATATATATATTTACAAACCTAAAGGCCACTTGCTCGGCTTTTGAAACTAATTCAAGTTATAAACATTTTAGAATAGCAAAAATCTCCATCTGCCAGTCAACACATGCTTATGCAGAGTTTACAAATATGCCAGGTCTATATTCATGCATATCAAATCATGTAACTCTTCAATACTAGAGCATTTCCAATCCAAAGAAAAAAATTTCCAGAAAACCTGTGTACGATACTAATTCCATTTACAACAGTAATAACTCTTTCAAACCATAATGTTTGTTTTAAAAACAGAGCACCGCTCCTATGCTTTCCTCAAGAACATGGTAACACATTGTGGAGAACATCTCCAATTAATGAGCATGCTAAGTTATATCGTTCCAAAAGCAGCAAATATTTTACGGTAGGTTTAGAAGTCAAATTATATAACCAATATTTGAGACAAAATAATAAAATAGGGTTTGTGGACTCACCTGAATGCAGATCTCACATTATGATCCTACAAATATAGTAATAAAAATACTTAATATTTTATTAAGTACCAAACAAATAATCCAATTCCCTAAATAATATCCAGATCGTACAAAGTGAACTTAGTATATATACATATGCAAATTCTTTAAAAAGATCGAAAATCATATACTCTTAAAATATACCCTCTTAATAAACCACAATTAACTATATACTAAAACCCATTTAAAACATTTAAATCCTAAAAAAAATTCACAAACTTAAACTATATACATATATATAATCTAACTAGGAATGAAGAGAAAGAAAAGAAAAGAAAAAAATAACAAATACTCATCTGACTATGGCTACCTCAAAACAAAGCTAAAGAAAAAAAAAACCATGACTTTCATTGTATATATAAACGATTAGTGGCGGTTTGTGAACCAAAAGATACAAGGTGGTGGTGACGGGTGGAGGCTTGAGGTGGTAGTAATTTCTTAATCAGTAGTTTTTTTTTTTTACTCACTACTTTAAACCTTATATGAGAATATCAAGTATTTAAATTTCTAAAATGCGCATGCCAGGTATACTAAAAAAATCCCACTTAAAGACACTTATAATCCCCACTAAAAAAGCTTAATGTAGTAAAGTTTTACTCTCATTCCTAAGTATCTACAAAATCCACCAAGTGTCAAAAACACTATACTCCGCTACATCGACCCCAAATTCTACTTTCATAACGCCAACTATTTTAGAGTCATGCAAGGTGCTTACTGGGTAGGGCGTTACATTCTACTCTCCTTCAAAAAAATTTTTCCTCGAAATTCAATAGTCACATACCTATAAGTTCTGGATACTTCTCCTTCAGATACTCCTCAATCTCCCAGGTTACCTCTTCAATTCCATGATCCCTCCATACCACTTTACACATTGGAATCTGTCTCCCGCATAATTCTTTTATGCTTCGCTCCACAATCTCAGTTGGTTTTTCTTCGTATGATAGATCGGCTCGTAACTCTAATTGGTCATCGTTGAGAACATAATCAGGTGCAAGATGGTACTTCTTCAAATGTGATACATGAAACACGTCATGTGTACCCGTCACCTCATTTAGCAAGGCTAGCTAATATGCCACTTTACCAACCCTATCAATGACCACAAACGGTCTGATATATCGGGGGCTTAACTTTCCTCCCCTTGGATATCTAAGCTTTTCGCGATGAGGCGTAAGTTTTAAGAAAACTCAATCTCCTACACTAAACTCCAGATCCCTCCATCGATTATCAGCATAGCTTTTCTATCTACTTTTAGCTGTCCGAAGCCAATTTTGAATTATCTTAACTTGTTTCTGTATCTCCTCCAACTCTAGCATCAAGTTTCTTTGTCTCCAATGAGATCGAACTCCGACCTCATCCCAATATAGGGGTGTTCTACATTTCCTATGATACAATGCTTCAATGGTGCCATTCCTATCGAGGAGTGGTATCTATTATTATAGGCAAACTCCGCTCAAGCTAGATTGTCAACCCACTTGTTCCCGAAGTCTAAGGCACAAGCTCTCAGCATGTCTTCTATGGTTTGAATTGTTCTTTCGGACTGTCCATCGGTCTGGGGGTGTGCCGTGGTACTATAACTTAAGTTAGTCCGCATAGCTGACTAGAACTTAGGCCAAAACCTTGAAGTAAACCTTGGGTCTCAGTCTGATACAATATAAATAGGCACTTCATGAAGTCGTACAATCTCTTATACATAGATCTGCGCTAACTTGTCCAAAGGGTATGTCATATTAATGGCAATAAAATGTGCCACTTTCGTTAGTCGCTCAACAATCACTCAGATGGCATCCTTATATCCCTTGGTCCAGGGCAGTCCTGTAACAAAGTCCATTGTCACATGATCCCATTTTCATTCAGGAATAGGTAGCGGTTGCAATAGTCTTGCTGACTTTTGGTGCTCCGCTTCAACCCTTTGACACATAAGACAGGCTGCCACATACATCGCAATCTCTCTTTTCGTTACATTCCACCAAAAGTTTTGATTTAAATCTTTATACATCTTATCCTCTCCAAGATGCATAGAATACTTACTTCTGTGTGTTTCTTGTAGTATTTTACGCTTAAGCTCAATTTCATCGGATACACACAACTGATTCCAAAAGTACAAGCTCCCATCAGCTTTTAGTATCTGAGAATCCTCTAATTCCTTGGCTTCTACAAGCCTTTTAAACTCCTGGAATTCCTTATCACTCTTTTGGGCGCTTTTAATATCTTGTTGTAGGGTGGACGTTAAGCTAAGACTTGATATCTTTGCTTTTCTTCTCAATGCATCCGCCAGCACATTCGCCTTTCCCAAATGGTAGTTAATTGGGCATCGATATTCCTCCAGTAGCTCCATCCATCAACGTTGTCTCATGTTCATGTCCTTCTGAAAAAACAGGTACTTTAAGCTTTTATAATCAGTAAAGATCTCATATTTGGCTCTATACAAGTGGTGTCGCCACTTCTTAAGCGCAAATACGATAGCTGCTAATTCTAAATCGTATGTTAGATAGTTTCGTTCATGATCCTTTATTTTTATCGAATATAAGCTACAACCTTCTTGTCTTGTATCAACACGGCTCCTAGACCTTTCCCTGAAGCATCTGTGTACAAGGAAAATTCCTTGTTCGGATCGGGTAATGTTAACACTGGTGCAAAGTCAGTCGATTCTATAACTCTTAGAAACTTCTCTCACACTTCTCCGTCCATTTAAACTTGGTTGCTTTTCTAGTTAATTGTGTTAGAGGTCCAGCAATTCTAGAAATTTCTTTTATGAATCTCCGATAGTATCCTGCCATACCCAAGAAACTACGTACTTCGGTTGGTGTTTTGGGTTACACTCAATGGGTCACTTCTTCTACCTTCTCCGGATCTACTGAGATCCCTTCTTGAGTAATGACATATCCCAAGAAAGTTACTTGACTCATCTAAAACTCACATTTGCTGAACTTAGCATACAACTTATGCTCCCATAAGGTTTACAACACTTTTCGAATGTTGTTCATGAGCTTCAGGGTTGGGCAAATAAACAATGATATCGTCAATAAAAATCACCACAAGCTTATCCAAGTGAGGACAAAAGACTCTATGCATCAAGTCCATGAATGTCGTTGGTGCATTAGTCAATCCAAATGGCATAACAACAAACTCATAGTGATCTTTTTGTCTTATCGTGATTTGATAATACCCTGTCTTAAATCCAATTAAGAAAAGCATCCTGCTCCTCGGAGTTGATCAAATAACTCATTAATAAGTGGAAGTGGGTATTTGTTCTTGAATGTTACATTATTCAATCCTCTGTAATCTATACACATCCTGAGGGTTCCCTCCTTCTTCTTTACAAACAAAATGGTGTACCCCAAGGAGATGTACTTGGACGGATATATCCTTGTTGCAACAATTCTTGTAGTTGCTTTTCAACTCTCTAAACTCTTCCTGTGCCATCCGATACGGGGTTCGAGATATTGGTTTAGTACCGGGTACTAATTATGTGCTGAACTCCACTTCTCAATTTGGGGGCAACGTCGTTAACTCCTCAGAAAAAACATCTACAAACTCCTTCATCACGGGTACTGTTTCTAATTTTACCTCTTCCTTAAGCTTGTTGAGTAAATATAATAGGTACCCTTCACATCCATTCCATAACAACTTTCTGGCTTTCATGCCAGACAAAAGAGGATTCTCCCATTTCATTTGCTTCCCTTGGAATACAAGGATTGGCATACTCTGTCGGCTAAACTTAACCAACTTCCATCGATAGTCTACTTGAGCGTAATGTTTAGACAACCAATCCATCCTAAGTATCACGTCATAACCCTCAAATGGTAAGGCAATCAAGTCACCAGATAAAATCACACTCTCAACATAGATATCATAATCTGGATACTTTACCTCAGTTATCTTACTCAAGCCCATAGGAGCACTAACTATCAACTGATAGTGCATGACAACATAAGGTATAGGAATATGCTTTACGAAATGTATGCATAGCTCTAAGATCAATAAGTACTCTTGCTGGTTGAGAAAAGATTTGAATCGTACCTATAACTACTTCCGGTTTAGTGTCTACAGGCAGTCCATCCAATGCATAAATTTTGCCTTCACTTGCAGCTTATTATTCCTTTCTTCTGTTGCTCCTCTTATAGCCGGAGGTCAGCCAGCGCTTTTGGACGTCTCCAGAAGTGCTCGTTGCGTCTCAAGACACTGTTCCCTAACATGTCCTGGTTTTTCACACGGAAACATAATCTTAACTTCCGATAACACATTTCTGCCACATGTCCACTTCGTCCGCAGTGTGTACAAAAGTGTCACAATAGATATGTTATTAAATTTATATTTTCTTTTAGTGCAAACTTAACAACAATCTCCTCCATTATTTTCCAAGTTAAACAAGTACTAATTAAATAGGACAGGAACTGAAGGCATCATTCTCATAAAAAAAATAAAAAAAAGAAATGAAGGCATCAAGAACAAAATAAGTACACAATTGGATATCAAATACTTGATAGTCAAAATGCCTTTTTTTTTGTACATCATATTAAACACCAGAAAACCTTAAAATAAAGGAAGGAATATTCACAACTAAAAACGTCAAAGAAAGGAAACATTCTCAAGGCTTGTACTGAATCAAATTGAAATTGAAGGCAAAAATACACAAAGTTCAATCAAATAGAAAGAGAAAACAAAACTGAATCATTAGAAAATTAAGTGAAATTCAAGAAAATAATTCCCAAGGCTTTACATATACTTAAAAGAAAGCACACAATCCAAAGAAATTGAAGGCAAAAACCCAAAGTAAAAATGGACAAAAGAAATTAATGAACTACTAATTTTATTTCGATAAATAGTTAAAAGTTCATCTTTACAAATTTAAACAGTGCAGAGGACTGTTCGCATGAAAAGACAAAATATAAGTAAAACTAAATTATGCTAAAGTAAATTAAACTACTATTAAACTAAACTAACTAAAGACAGGGAAAAAAAAGAAAAGACTTAATATTATAATAGTACGGCAGGACAGTAGGACAGTAGCAGCATAGTGGAACCCTAGGTGGAGCTCCCCGTCTAATCAGTGAGGTCAGGGCTTCTCTTGAGCTTATTCTTTTTTGGAAGAAGAAGCCTCATCATCTTCCACTAGCTTATCTTCGACAGAGCCAAGTATTTTGAAGATCTTCGTGACTGTGGGGTCATAAGGAAGATAGTTTTCACCATGTCCAGGCCTCTTTCCATCACTATGCATTCAAGGAGAAGCCTAACCTCTTCCTTAATGTGTATGTTTCTCTTACACTCATCCTTGTATAGCTTAGTTAATGCTGCGGTGGATGCCGGAAATGGGTTGGCTACAATTACGATGCCAGGCAAAGGTTCTTCATTTCTGGCAGACATCTTGAGGGGTGATGGGATGAGAAATTTGGAAGGGTTAGCTCGGAGGGGAGATTTTTTGCAGGGAAAATGAAGAGGCTCGGTGATTTTGTGCCGAACAATTGTTCCCTTTATAGAGAACAGTACTTGTTGAGTGGGGAGGTAAAAGGACGGAGGGAGAAAGAGAAGAGAGAGGGAGGGGAAGAGATAGGTTTCTATTCTCCGAGTCTCGATCAAAATGAGTGGATGGGTGTGTAATAAATGAGTGCACGCTTCCCCACTCTCGTAATGATGTTATTTGTCAGAGGAGGGAAGAGGGTGAGAGAAAACAACAAAAACTCTAGTTTCAATCTCATCAATGAACGGTGATAAAATCGCCACGTCATCATTTTTCTTTAAACGTCATTGCCCTTTTTTTATATAACCATTTAGGCCACTTCGGATGAAGAAAATTAGGGTTTTTCTATTTTGTTTTTGAATTTAGATTTTACACATCGTAATTAAAAAGTCTTTTAGTACCGAAAATTAAGTTCCTTTCACCCTTATGGGGAATTTTATACTAGTAATTGACATTCAATATAGAATTTTTCTTTTTTGATTAAGAATTATGGTGAATATATATTCCTTTAAAAAATAAATCATACATATGTCAAAAAACATTATTTGAATTCTGATAAAATGGTTCCTAAATTTAATTCAATTTGGATAAAACGAGCTCTAATATCATAAGAACTTTAATATCATACATACACCCAAAAAATTATTTGAATTATGATAGAATACTTCCTAAATTTAATTTAATCGTGGAAAAAATATACACTAAATGAAAACAAAATGAACCCTAAATCCTAAATTTAGGGTAAAATAACACTAACAATAAAGTAACACTAAATAATCTCTTCCATTGTTCACTGGGCATTTAGCATTGTTCTTACTGATTTTCTATCAAATAATATTTTTGTATATATTCACAAAAAAACCTTTTTGTTCTATGCTATTTAACATGTTATGATTGGATAATGATTTTAACACAAGAAAAAAAAAAGGAAAAAAAGAATCAAATTATTAAAATAATGATTATAACTGTTTTATGAAACTTCCAAGCCATAAAATGATCTTATAATTTTGTTGAGTTTTTGAACCATAACAAATGCTTCTCTTTTTTTAGTCTTATATGGTTTCTTTCCATCCCTTGTTTGCTTCCTTTTTTAGGGCTAAAAGTTCATCTACGTGAAACAATACCAAACTATTTTAATCACTTAATATCTTCAAAATACCAGAAGTGAAGAAAATCAGCACATTAATTATGAAGGTCCTCGTCACAAATTCCATCAAAATAAAGCACAAGTGGTAGTTAAACAGGGATAGAATGATTCCTCTTTAACATAAACCAAAAAAGTAAAAACATAGAAAATGAAGATAACCGAATAAACTACTAACATATACTACTACAACTTTCCTTCTTAATCAGCACCATCACAAAGAACTTCACAAAAACACAATCTAGAGGCAGCTCCAACCAGAAGTAGAAGAACTAACAAACATAAGTTCTTTCCTAACCAACCCTAATCTCTCTCCTCCTTATTCTCGAGCTGACAACCATCATCCCCACTCGAGTATTTCAAAGGGCTTTGGGTGATGGTAGCTTCTGATCTAACCCAACACCCAGCAACAGAAGATTAAATCATGGTGACTTAGCGGCTCTGCGAACTGAGGTCAGACACTGGTGCGGATAAGGAACCACTCCTACATTTGAGAGGTTGAAATTCTCACACTGCCGCTGTCAGGATTTGAACCTTGGTCCCTGGAATCAACTCTACATCACCAGAAGACTAATCTTGGAGGTATCGGAAGGCACAAGGCCCTCAAAATAGCAGCACTAGACTGGCATGCGGTATTAAAACCACTCCTTAGAATACTCGAACTCAAGACCTCTCACTTGGCATTCCAAAGACGAAGAAGGGTATCTGCCTTTAGATTAATTACGTGTGATTTTTTTATATTTTATTTTAAGAACTATGTAACAAAATTTGTGATGTTTTTAAAAATTTTGGGGGAAATCTAATATACCAGCAGACAAAAGCTGCATCCGCAATGCAACTATTATTGCCTTTTTTATTATTGATTTGTGTGACAGTCTTGGACCATTGTCAAAAAATTGTCTATTTCAATTTCTTTGTCATCATTGGTGAGTGCCTATATAATAGGTGCTTCTTTATGTTTAGAACACACTTGAAAATGCATTCAATAATTAGCCACACAAGGGACTTCACAATAGTAAATGATGAAGTACGCAGGTCGGAACTAACACCTAGCGTTATAGAAGTGTTGGAAAAGTGGGCTACTTGGTTGAGCATTTAACAATTCAATTGATATAGTTTGATAATCCAAGTGAATCTTTTTGGCACCAAATTGAAGTTAGATCCCATGGAAATCATATGTTTAATATAGTTAATTTTTATAATTTAACACCCTCGGAGGCACCTGATTTGCCATTGATGCCCTAATTAGGGAGCTTAATTGTGGTAATTTTGGACACTAGAGATTTATTGACAACTGAATTCTCAGATACTCTGGTGGCTCTTAGATTGAACACCAGCCCGATGTGATTATAGTAACATCTAGTACCTTGATCTCTTCTCAAATACATCCGCATTTCAAAGATTATTCGGATGGACAGAACATGTGCCTTTCAATATGTTCCAAGGGACAGTTGAATATAGTAGTTGGATATATTGGAAAACATGTCAAATCACTAGGCCCATTTTTAGCCGATTAACTTCAAACATGGTCACTATTACGATCTCTCATGCTCATTACCAAACATTCTTGCTTGATGCCCTTAGCATTGCCCACACTAACACGGACCAAGCAACTACGATGGAGTTTCTTCTATGAAGGACTTTCTTCCCTAACCATTTTTAATTTTCACGTTTCATTTCCATCTTGTGTGTTACTTTTTTGATTGTTTCTTCATTTCTTGTGTGTTACTTTGATGAATGTCATCAATGTAGTTGTTTTGGTTTCCCTAATAGGATTCTATTATTTCCACAATCCACATTATCAGAATTAATTAACGTAGATAGTTGAAATAATTAATACCACATTTACTAGGTCATAAAAGTTATTTTTAAAATTTGGATGTTGAAAATTTTATCATTTACTGGGTCAAAAAAAGTCAGTTTGAAAATAGTGTAAAAATTTTCACAATACCCATTATCCACATAGGTAGTTTTAATAATTCTTACCACAGTTACTAATTTTTAAACAAATTTGAATCTTATGGGTAGTTGGGTAATATCAAGTGGTAACTGTACATTGCGTTATATTTTTTCAATATTAAATGTCGTGAAAAAAAATAAAACAATGACTCTTATTAAGGATTAAAATTTTACTATATTATTATGTTAGGATTCGTATTCTTATGAACCCTAATCCATGTATATTTTAGTTTCCTAGCTATACATAGATTTAGTTTCCTAATTATAATTTGGTTAGGATTGGTCACACATATTGACAACTATATAGTGTACATTATTTTACAATAATAGACAGAAAACATTAGATTGTTTTCCCCACTGGAAACTTTCATGGTATCAGAGCCTTTGTATAAACTCTCATAGTGAGTAACGATAGAGAAGAAGCTAGTAATATCAACAACGACATGGTAGAAGAAAGCCAAGACCGTAGAATGAAGAAAGACGCTTACTATGTAGCATCTTCAGACGGACCCGAACTGATTATAACAACAGTCCAGTTAAAAGAGAATGAAAAAGACAATAATTATGCGGGCGAAAGCAATGCGACTCGCCTTACGATCGAAGAAGGAATTGGGTTTTGTTGAAGGAATAATTCCCATACAGGACAACGACCCAGATAAAGAGGAAGAATGGTGGGAAATCAACACCCTCATAAACTCTTGGATTCTCAATGCTATAGAGTCCTCCCTTCGATCCTCTATAAATTATTCCGAAAAAGCAGATGAATTATGGAGAGATTTAAAAGAAAGATTCTTGATTGGAAACGGGCCAAGAAAATATGAGTCGAAGGCTGCATTAGCAAATTGTAAACAAAGAGGAGACTCGATAAATGTGTATTATTCACGTTTAAAGAAGTTATGGGACGAATTAGATAACTATTCTCAACTCTCATCCAGTACAGACACAAGTCTCTTAACTACTATCATGAATGACAGAGAAAAAGAAAAAGTTTTTCAGTTTTTAATGGGACTAAACAGTGAAATTTACGGCACAGTTCGATCACATCTGATACAACAAGAACTCATGCCAAAGGTACGAAATAGTTCTAGCCAAAATATGTAAAGAGGAGCAACATCATAACCTTGCACGTACAGCAAACCATGGCGGCCACGGTGCAGCCTTTGCCGTCGCTAGAGCAGAGAGAACATTATCACTGTATTGCAGACATTGCAGACGTAATGGCCACGAAACCTCCACCTGTTTTCAGCTCGTAGATTATCCGGAGTGGTGGCCAAGAAGCTCCATGAGCAGTGGCGACAGGCGCGGCATGTTAACAGGTCGCGGCGACAGAACAGTAGGAGGTCGTGATGGTAGAACTCGTCGAGGTAGAACTCTCCCTGGTTGAGCAGGAAACAGCAGGCCGCAGATGCCGAGAGAGAGGAAGCTTGAAGCTTGCACCAACACAACACAGCGAGGAGGATTTGATAGCGGCGCGAACAGTCCGGCTACTGGAGTTGATGCAGAAGACGGCAACTTCAGTAGCATAGGCGTAGTTGGTGTTGTTTCAACAGAGGATGGTAGCTTCAGCAACAGAGGTGTGGCTGGTGTTGTTGCAGCAGAAGGTCCCAGTAACCTTCCAAGGCTCACAAGTGAATGGTCAAAATTGTTGACCATTATCAATAATACCCCATAATCCGAAAAATTATCTGGTATGAAAAACTTATGGATTTTGCATTCAGGATGTTATCGCCATATGACTGGTAGGAAAGCATTTTTTAAAAATCTGAATAGTATTTATCCATATATTATTGGATTACCTAATGGAGCTAAGGTAATTGCTCAGCAAGAAGGAATGGTCTCATTAAACCCTAGACTTAAACTCCACAGCATGTTGTTAATTCCCAAACTTAAATGCAATTTAATTTCTTTGTCTCAGTTGGCACGAGACTCAAAATGTCTTATCACTCTCTCTGACAACTTTTGTGTTATACAGGACCGTATCTCGATGAGGCCGATTGGAGTGCGTGCGCATAGGGATGGGATCTTCTTCTACAAACCGTTGCAATTGTCAGCCTTATATGTTTTTTCTAGTAATATTCTTGATTCCAGTACACTATGGCATGTGCTATTGGGCCATCCGTCAAATTTTATTGTGAATAAATTTTTGGGATTTTCTAAGAATTCTAGCACTAATTCTACACCTTGAAATGTTCGCATGTGAGCTAAGCAGACCCGAGATTGTTTTCGTTTAAGTAGGAATAAAGCATCTCAAATTATTGATTTAATTTATTGTGATTTATGGGGACCATACATAACTAAGTCTACTACAGGCTCCTCGTATTTTCTTACTATATTAGATATATTTGATCTCTTAGAAAAGTGAAGTTGCACCTATCTTAAAAGAATACTTTGCTATGGTTAAGACCCAATTTCACAAAACCATAAAGACAGTCCAGAGTGATAATGGTACGGAATTTACTTGCCTAAACTCATATTTTTCGGCCCATGGCATGATACATCAAACAAACATTGCTGGCACCCCACAACAAAATGGCAAGTAAAAATAGAAGCATCGTCACATTTTGAATGTAGCTCGTGCCTTACGATTTCAAGCAAACCTACCCGTAAAATTTTGGGGAGAATGTGTTTTTAACAGCTGGATACCTTATTAATCTCACACCTTCTGTCATATTACAAGGAAAAACAATGTATGAGTTACTACATGGGAAAAAGCCATTATATTCTCATATTAAAAGTTTCGAGTGTTTAGCTTATGTCTATGATCATGACCTCCCCAAGGATAATTTTTGCGCCCGCAGAAGAATATGTGTCTTCCTCAGATATCCATTTAACAAGAAAAGATGGCGTTTTTATGACTTGCAAAGAGAAAAATTATTTTATCAAGAGACATAATATTTGATGAGACTAAATTTCCATATCAAGAAAATTGAACAATTCACAAAGTATTACAGAATTTGCACACTCTTAAAATTTTGGGAAACAAATTCTGGGTTTACAAGACAGGGGGAGTACAAGACCAGTCCAAGAAATTACACCAGCTGACCCAGACGCTCCAGCCACTGGCGGCCCAAACGCTCCAGTCGCTGGCCCAGCCACGCAGAGCCGCAGTCCATGCACCAGCTCCAATCCAATAGACGCGCAGAACCCAATCACTGGCCTAGCCGCGCAAAGCCCAATTTTGGGTCCAGACGTGCCAGTCCAAACGGCTGGATTAAATTCCTAGCTCCAGCTTAGCAATCCCCCCGTAGCAGCCCGATATTCCAACGAAGCCCATCCAACTACAGAAGACACCACGTAGCACGGGCCAGCCCCATGCGCCCATCCAATTATAGACGGCCCCACACAGCACAACTTAGTTCCAGCTTTCCAACCAACAGCACCACTAATTGGAGAAGAAAATCTCAAACCGGCCATAAAAAAAATCATCCAGATATTCAGCCCAAATATAATGTTGGCATTAGAAAAAGTACTTGTGTTAAAACGGTCCCTGCTCGACTCTGAGATTATGACTGTAATGCAATTTGGAAGACTCCTATATCCCATTCCTGTTTTGCTCCCTCTCTTTCTTCGGACCTCTCAGGTACGTCCCTTTATCCTATAACCCATTTTGTAAACTATAAAAAACTTTCTCCCTTGTATAGGCATTTTTTAGCATCCGTTTCCACAGAAATAGAACCTACCACATACTCTGAAGCTGTTTCTAGTTCTAAATGGTGCACTGCAATGCAATAAGAAATTGAAGCCCTAGAAAAGAATGGCACGTGGATTTTGATATCCTTGCCACTTGGCAAACGTGCTCGTGGAAGTAAAAGAGTTTATCGCATTGAATATAAAGCCGATGGTACTATTGAGCGATACAAGGCCCGCTTGGTGATTTTAGGCAATACGCAAATGGCAGGCATTGATGTTACAGACACCTTTGCCCCCGTTGCTAAAATAGTTACTGTTCAGACCATACTTTCTGTCGCTATTGCTCGAAATTGGCATATTCATCAAATGGATGTCCAAAATGCCTTTCTACATGGAAATTTAAAGGAAGAAGTCTATATGCATCCTCCACTTGGTTTTCGCCCTTCTTTTCACGAACAGGTTTATCTTTTGAAGAAATCTTTGTACGGTCTTCAACAAGCCATTCGGTGTTGGTTTTCCAAGCTAACTGCTGTTCTTTGTAAGTGTAATTTTTCCCAATCCTGTGCAGATACATACTTAAGGGATAATTTTTTTTTTGTGCGTCCTAATTTATGTGGACGACTTATTGCGTACTGGAAATTCACTATCCTCCCTAAATGCGTTTAATGCTTCCTTGAATACCTACTTTCGCATGAAGGATTTAGGCCCACTTAAATATTTTTTGGGTATCAAAATTACGAGAAATCCTTCGGGATTATTTTTATGCCAACAAAAGTACACTTTAGAAATTCTCTCTGGGACCGGATTACTAGGGGCCAAACCTGTTTCCACTCCTATTGAGCCAAATCATCAGTTGGCCAAAGCTAGTGGCCCTTATTGTGATAACCCAGAAAGATACCGGAGACTCATTGGAAAACCGATCTACCTTACTCTTACTCAACATAAGCTCGCTTACTCTGTTCATACACTCACTCAGTTTATGCATGCTCCTCGCCGTGCTCATGGGGATGCAGCTATCAGAGTAGTTCGATATCTCAAAGGGAATCCTGGTCGTGGTATTCTTCTTCAATCTAATTCATCCCTTTCACTGACGGCATATTGTGATTCTGATTGGGCCATCTGCGTCATTACCCTACGTTCTGTTATAGGCTATTTTATTTCCCTTGGTGGTTCTCCTATTTCTTGGAAGACAAAGAAATAATATACTGTCTCTCGCTCTTTTGTCGAGGCTGAATATCGTTCCATGGCGATGACTTTATGTGAATTAAAATGGTTATCTAGCCTTCTTCATGATCTTCACGTACCTATCACGCGCCTATTCCACTACATTGTGATAATCAAGCTATTAAATTCCAATAAAAAAAATAACACAAGAAATAGTCTTAAAGATAGATTCTAACTGTGGAATTCTGTACAAGTGAGTGGATTAATAATGTCGGGTACTCCACCCATAGCATAAGGTGCATTCTATTCATGTGTTCATTACAGCCAAAATAGATAAGAAAGAAAAAACCATCACTTAGTTTAAACTTTCAAAACATTTGGACCGACAACGATTATACATAATTTCACTGAAAACTTAAGTACAGAAAATGGTGGTAAGACAAGATAAGTAGACAAATACATAAATACAACATTCATACTTACTTTGAACAGTCATGGTATTGAGATTAAAGTTGTTGCTGATGTGGGAATTCCCGAGCAATCGATTCCACATTCAACAAACCTTGTATAAACCACCCGTTTCATGATGAATGAGTTAACAACTGGGTCTATGTGTCCAAATGAAGTTACTCGTATTCGATTTTCACAAAATTAACAATATTAAAGTCTCGTCCTTCTTCGAAGGTCGGAATGGGAGTGGAACTCGTAATATTTTCCATGTTCTGAAACGAAAGAAAAACTTCTTAAGTTTAGAGTATGCAAAGTATATTTCAGAAACAACTACAATATCAGGTTTGTGCATTAGTAACATTGTTATGCATCCCCATTGAAAATCAACCAATTTCAAACAACTGATATCCCATGAAGTAATCATTATGGAACTCAAAAAAGGGAATAGAGGAATTGGTTCTAAATCGTCCAAACCCGCAGCAACTCTAAAATTTAATAGGTTGCTTTCATGATCTAAAACAGAATTTAATTCTAATCTCTCTAAATGATAGCTACCATCCATGCTTCTTCTTATTTTCATTTCTATTTCATGAATTTTTTAGCATATATAACTTGGATGGGACCATGAAATGGTTGCTGGTCTACCACCGGCGTTTCGTCGAATACGAAAGCAAACGGTTCTTTAATAGCTTGAGCATTGAAACCCACGGCATTCATGTTTTCAAATTTCACAATTAAGATGCCTTCGATGAAGTGTATAGAGGCAAATGATTGAGCTAGAAGAAGGAGATTAGAGGAAAACAGAGGAAGAGAAGAACCGAAGCTTGCAGTTCCTTAAATCTAGCTTCAAGCTCAAAAACTAAATGAGCAATTAGAGTACAGTTTCATGCAAATACTTTAATGATGAAGTAATAATTGGAAGTGACAGTTTCGAAAGTAGAGGGAAATGATTAGAGCTATCTTTTTTAATATATTTTTGTAAATAGGTTGACTATGTAGATAGAATTAACAAAAGAGGGAGTGAATAGAAGTGAAAAGGGAAACATTTAATTTGATGTAACATCCAATCTACAATCCGGTTATGATAAGGGTCTGCCTATCCACTAACTCATACATCTCGATGACACTGCCATTACACCTATATTGGAGGCAAAGGGCATCCATCTCGTAGCTGTAACTGCGGGGAAAAAAGAAACAGTAAATAAAAATCTCTAGCTGTGTGCGATGTAAATAAATAGTAATTAATAATTATAACGTGATCAATAATAAATAACAACAATAAACACCTGTATGAAATGCTCCTATTCCGCTATGAATCCGATGAATAGTATTCCAGCAGTACAATCCATATTAGAATAAAGAGGAAGAACGGCGGTCGACCCAAACCATGTAATTAAAATAACGCATAAATTGAATATATTGGCTATGATATAAAGATGATCAGGAGTATCTATCCAATAATCAATAGGCGCCGAATCCTCACCCCAATTCGTCTTCCTTATCAGCTCAGTAACACGTTCTAATGATCTGAACAATTGCACATACACGTTCATATGGTGGTGCAAATCATAAGACATTCTTCTACGAATTTCAACCCAATGATTTTCGTCCCCGAACAAAAAATTGGATACAACCCTAAATCTACAATTACCCTCACCAATCACGTTCTTCCAATTTTGTATAAAGTCGTACATAAACCTAGGAAATGCATTGTTGAACGGGAATGGCGTTGATGGGGCAACCGGATTTACAAGAATGATAAATTGGATCTACCACTGTTACGTCCTCTGCCCCTACACCTACTGCTACGGGGCGGCCTACCCCTTCCACATGCACTCGGACCGGACCTTGAGCCTGAACCACTTCCCGACCCAGACCCTGAACTACTTGACTTTCCTATCTTCCTATGTGCGATGGAAACATATTCCTAGTGAAACTTATCCCTTTTTGTTGAATTCGTCTTCCGTCGTCCCTTTGTAACTGTGGTTTCTAGTGGGTTTGTCAACGGAGGACAAGGATCTTCGGGCAACACCGAATATATAACACCTTTGATGAGGTGACGCACTTCCCAGACCTTAGAAATTAGGCCCGTACTAATTTCCTCTAGCATTGAGGTGAGATCACGCATCTCGAATCCATGTCTCTCTCGTGTACATCAGGGATATCAGAACCAATTTCTAGTTTTCTCCAAGAAATATAAGCATCTTCCAATTGGATTGGAATTAAATACTGGCACCTATGAACCAGTTCACGTGCACATGGTAGACTGTGCGACTTCCTTAAATAATGCAAACACTTACTTCCCGGGTCTTCGAGCATCTCGTGTGCTTTCTTTATCTCCAGCCATATATTCTTCAAAGCCAAATGACTGATTTTATTACTTATATTCTTCAATATTGCATTACTCTTCGCGGTAAACTTCTCTTTAAGTTTAGAAATTTTCAATGAGTATTTTATTTCAGCAATTTGACCTTCGAGATGAGAGTCAATATTAAGAAATACGGTGTCCAAATCACTATGACACGTTGATAGCCATAGTTTCAACACCGAATGTTCACTCTCAGCACGGTTCGTTGTCTCAACCCCAAAATGCAACACCTGAGATGTCGAAACCCTGCAAAATTTATGTGCAAATGGATTCAACCATGTGCTAAACAAGTAATGTAGAAAGTCCGGCCTACTTTGCCACTTACTCTTCAACACTTCCAACTTTCTCTGATATTCCTCCTCATCAATTTCATTTATTAATTTGTTCCATGACCGATTCATGAATGGTTGTGCCACCTCTTCGTCTTTAACCATCTCTGTCAACTTTGCCAACACATTTTGATCGATGTGTCTTCTACATAATATATGATATGAATTTCTAAACACATCATCAATCACCGGCATTAGTCCACTTCCCTATCTGTAGGAATCACTAGTGGCTCACCTTTATTCAGAATTGAACCGTGCCCACTTGACATAGCAGATGTAAACATATAAGTGCTTGATTTGTTGAAGAACCCATCTGTATGTCGTAGTCTGTTCATTGCACATAAAAGTTGTTGCAACTGTGAAGATCTTTCCTGTCGGAGTCATCTCTCAGCTTCCAATAGTGGCATATTGTACCTTTATTAAAAAATAAAAGGGAAAATAAATTATTAACATTGGCAACTATTTTAAATGGACTTCAAATTATTTTAAACTATTTATTAAAAAAATTATTAAAAAGCAATGATCATCTGGAGTAGTTAATGAATTTAAATGTTTATGGGGATAAATTAATAAAGAGATTTAATAATACAATGATCCACTAGAGTACTTACTTATTCGTTTTTATACGCAGTGTCCATTATAAGTACATATGGCCACATTCTAATCATTACAATTGATGTCGGGTGTGCAACGACAATATCACTAAGTATGTTGCTCTCCTCACGGTTTCTGTAGAAGACCGTGTAACCCCTTTGTGCACTTAGGCAGAGAACTTCCTCTACCGTGTTTCTTCCCTATATCCAATTCTTTTTAATCTTCACAACAACATTGTAAATTTTCTGAGCACTACATCCAGTTCTTTTTAATCTTCGCAACAATATTGTAAATTTTCTGAGCACTACATACATCAAAAATTTTCTTATTAACGGAAGAAAAACAAATCTAATATATTTTAATAAAGTATTAAAAATAATTCCTGATGTGGAATGATCTTCAAGAGCATAAAATTTTGTCCAAGAAGTGAGGGAGAGTACAAACAAAACAAGTGTAATAAGTAGAAGAAAGTGCCTTTGAAAGGACTTGAAAATGTTAAACTTCAAGCAACCTTGGATATATCAAATCCAAGACCTCAAGAAGGTTTAAACAAAATCTTTTCTTCAAATTTCAAGAAACCTAAGGTATTTTGAACCTTAGACCTCAATGAAACAAGAAGAAGACCTCAAGACTAGTTTTCTACAAGAGTGTAGTAACTAGTATGAAGGAATTTTTTTTTTTTATGATCAACCTTGAAGCTCTTGGAACTTTCAACAAGTCTTCAAAGTGATTTTTTTCTTTCAAGGAAGTTCACCCTTGAAGAAGATAGAAAAACTAAGCTAAGAACTAAGAATACTAAGAGAAGAACCTTTGTCTTGAAAAATTTCTTGATTACTTCTTCAAAATGGAAGACTACATATTTATAGAGACTTGAGGGAGAAAATAGGAATTTTTCCCTCTCATATTTTCAGCCCAAAGGATAGATATAACCTATACATACACTTGATAAGACAATAGAGGTGTTTTAATTGCATTTGGACTATTCTAGAGCACTAGTCAACACATTGCCAAAAGTAGGAGACAATTTTTCAGCTTGGGCAAAAGGGATTCCAACTATCTACCAAGGTAAATTTTCAATTTCTAACTTATTCAAAAATTAGGATATTGCCCCATAAAGTCTTGGACATCAAAATTTAATCCCCATAAAGTCTTGGACATCAAAATTGACATCAAAATTTAAGCCTTGAAACTTCTCTTGCTCAATTTGATCCTTGTGACTCTTTAGTTGTTTTGCCTTCGCTCTTGTCACAACTCCTTGATGTTCTTGCATGTCTAACCGATTCACATCAATTCCCTTAACTGTACAACCAACGTCTTGTTCTCAAAAAAAATCGTAAGATATTACGAGGCGGCACATGACTTTTCCCGAACTGCTCAGTCTGTTGCAACTACTCCTTCGTAAGTCTTGCAGCCTAAGTATGACCGTGATGTACAGCTATTTTATGGTTATGCCTCCCGTTGTGCACGAACAATTGTCAATTTTCGCTTGTTGCCATTTGCTCTCCCTTTAGTTTAAATGGGCAGCTACATTTTTTGGTCCAATAAGGTCTCCGTCTTTTTATTGGAATTTCTTCTTCCTCATCGTCAATTACTGGTTTCGTATACTTTTTAACTGCGCATCCGCGCTCGTAAGCCAATGTGACATACGGTCGATGGTCAGCTGTTCTTGATCTCTGATACTGATTTATGATTAAATATGTCTTGGCTTTATTGCAGTTTGCTTTGCCCAGTCGACCAACTCATCTTTGGAACTAAAAATTATGTTTATTGTGAATAAATGTCCAAGATCAATATATTCTTCCGGTTCTAAAAATTCTTCAAACCTATTTGGATCTTTATCGACCTGTTAATGTAAAATGGAAATATTAGCATTACAAAAAAAAATTAAAACTAAATTCATCAAAAAAAAAAAAATTCAGGAGCACTTTAGCCCAGATGGGCAAAAGTACTCCTGAAATTGGAAAAAAAAAAAAAACAATCGATTTTCTTACATCAAAACCAACATTTTCTTGCAGTAATTCTTCAGGGGACTCCATACGTTAGACTAATTTAGGTTTAATGTTCAAAGTTTGAGTTTTTTTAAGAGAGAGGTTAGAGAGAAAGTTTTATGTTTAAAATGAAATATTTTCGAGTTATCTTTATAAATTTCCGAGTTATCTTTATCGACCCTTATTCCGAGTTATCTTTATCGACCCTTATTTTTTTTATCCCATTTAAAAACTTGAGATGAAATGCATCCATTATGTGGCATCACTCACCGATTCATGATACGTGAACACGTGACACTCTCTGTAACATTTCGATTCATATATTTGATTAATAAAATTTATCAAATAAAATATAAATTTTTTAAAAAAAAGGTAAACTCTAAAAGGGAAAATATATATAAAAAGAAATATTACAGAAGATGCTACAGGAAATGTTACAAAAAAATATTACAGACAATTCTAGTGCTCACTCACTAGCAAAACTTTAATATATATATATATATATATTCATTACTTTTTAGAAAAAAAAAAAACAATTTATATTCATTACTGATATGTCAACGTGTACACAAATTCTTATATCTCGAGTTTTAAATGGAAACACCTCCATCTTCAATTTTTTTTTTTAAAAAAATTGGCATCAGTTTCATTAGGGAACATTATACTTTTATTTTATTGACTTGTGGAAAAAATATATACATGGCATACATTTTTTAAAAAATTTCATATACAAATGTGTAAAGTTTTTTAAATATAAAAAAATATTATCCCGACGTTTATCACCAGAATAAAGAAAAATATAAATAACACAAGAAAGAGAAGAAAAAACTTGATTTACATAAGATGCCATTTTTTTTTCAAAGACAAACATTTTAATATTATATGAATAATCTATTTAAAATTTTTACGTAATGATGAGTTAGTACTTAACATTTAAATGACTTTAACAATCCATTAAGTTCCATTTCGTTTGCCAAATTCATTTCTCATTCATGTTTAAAATTCACTGGCTTTTTGGTTTAACTTAAAATAGAAAATGTTGTCAAACTTGAGAAATAAAAAAAATTAACACCGTAAAATGTGATAATAGAAAAGAGCCAAGGGCATTTAGATTTTATATATTAAAATTCAAAGATGAACATTCTCTAAAATCTTACAACTACTCATTACATTGCATAATAAATTTGAACAATTAAACCTAAATTATATAATAATATGTTAACGAAAGACACTACACTAATTATGCTTAATAATAATGACTTCGGAAAAGTGGTGCTGGGCTTAACTTCCAAGTTTTCAATCCATGCTACATCTGAATGATTCCAGCACAGCCTCTATAAATTCATTGCACGGGTCTAATGATAGACGAAGTGCAATATTCTCCCGTTCAGCATGAGAAGACTAAAACTGCATCAATATTGACCATAATTTAAATTAACTAAAATAAATTTACCATTTCACATATTTTTTTTAACATACCGTAATACCCAATAATGAACTGAACTTTTCAATTTCATCCATATACTTTATCACATACATGTCACTGTCATCCCTACGAGATTGTAATTTTATTATTTTAGTAACACTTGTAAAAATGTACAAATTATTTAATGAATTCAAAATGTTTCACTATTCTTATATTCTTATGTGCTTGGTTGTTGAACACACGATCCTTGGTCTATTAGAAATTTTGATATGACAAACTTGTCTGCTCTATTCACACAAGCCTCTATTATTGGGTATAGACTTTAGAGATAATGACGATATAGGATGTCAAATCCAACTTCATGAATGGAAAAATTGGTGGGAAAATTTTTGGGGGGATTTAGATTGGTAGATAATTTCTATTTGAACATTAGCTAATATTAATTAACTTAAACATGTAGGTAGTTATTGATTAATTTTATATGTAGTATATGGAAACATTATATAATATGATCATGTTATCTGTATAAACTTTAGACATAGTATTATTAATATAGTTATTACATTAATTAACTTTCTAGTGTATTATATTTAAGCCAATCAGTGATATCCATAACTTTATTATTATTCATATAATAACGAGAGATATATTATTGACCTAACTAATATGTATGTAGTATATAAAAACATTATATAATGTGATCATATTATTTGCAAACTACAGACATAGTATTATCGATATAGTTACTGTACTGATTAATTTACTAGTGTATTGTATAAGCCTCAATTAATGATATCCGTAACTTTTATTATTACTATTATTATTATTATTATTATTATTATTATTATTATTATTATTATTATTATTCATATAATAACGATGGATATATTAGTCAATAAATCTAACTCGAGAATCTGTATAGCGCGAAAAAAATTATTCTTTCTTGCCAAAATGAATTTCTCTAACCCAATTCTCTCTAACTCAAAACTTAAATCTTTCACATTCAATGCAGTTTGGAGGTAGAAATGGATCATTTTGAAGATTTTTTGCAAGAAAATATCGATTTTAAAGTAAGAAAAATTACCAAATTTTTTTTCGCTACTGGATCAAGTTTCACCCATTCTGGCGAAAATGTATGGAAAATTTTGCCCAGATGGGCAAAACTCATTGGAGAATTTCGCCTATCTGGTCGAAATTTATTTCAGTGGTTTTTTTAAATAAAAATAATGAGTTACTCCCAGATAGGTGAAAATTCTGAGAGAAATTCTTTAAGGAGTTTCTGAGAAATTCCTTCTCCCATGTGGGAGAAACTCAACGAACTTGAAAAAAAATACGTTTTGGGATTTTTTTACCTCAAAATCGATATTTTCTTGAAAAAATCTTCAAAATGATCCATATTTATCTTGAGTTTGTGTTGAATGTGAAATATTCGAGTTTTGAGTTAAAGAAAATTGGTTAGAGAGAGATTTTGGCGGGAAAAGATTTTTTTTTTTTGCACTATACATATAGATTCCCGAGTTAGGTTTATTAACCCCCTTTTTCTACCTTACAATCGATATTTTCTTGCAAAAAATATTCAAAATTATCCATATCTATCTTGAATTTGTGTTGAATGTGAAAGATTTAAGTTTTGAGTTAGAGAGAATTTGCTTAGAGAGATAAATTTTGGCAGGAAAAAATAATTTTTTCGCGCTATACAGATAGATTCCCGAGTTATGCTTATTGACACCGTAAGTAAGTAATTTTAATTTATTTGATAAAGAAATTATTTACTTATTAACTTACCAAAATAGCTACAACATAGAATCTGGACATCTCCTCAGATCCCTTTTATATACGTTCAACGAACCTGGACATGATCTAGATTCCTTGGACGTGGACATAGTTCTCTCAAGATCGTGTATACGTGTGACCATATATGTTCACTTAACATTAGCAGTGGATGGAAAATGTCCTGAATATTTATCCAGAAAACATAAGTGGCCTCTAACAAGACATTATGCTTACCAAAGTTTAAGTAAAAGGTATGAAAACCTAACATCAGTCTTAATATTTATTCCTTGTCTTAATATTTATTCCTTTTGTTATACGATATCCTAATTAAGTTTAAAATATAGATCGAGTCATCTTATATAATTTAATTAACTATTTACTTGATCAACTGGCATACTATTCCGATAAATAATATTAATAACACCTTATTAATACATATCTGAGCATGGCTACGCATTTACAGTCTTCCTTATCAAGGGGCCCATGAATATCTCTCTAATAAGAGAGGAACAAATCCCTTTCACTATCTCTAATATTCAAGTCATGACAAAAAAATTGCTCAAGTAATAATCATAATAATCACCTAATTAAAAGTGATGTTTGACTCTGTCAAAATATATTTCTCCCCATGCAAGAAGCTTTAGAAACAGTATGTTAAAGGACACCAAACATAAAACTAAGAAGAAATACATATGACTTAAACTCATGCAATATTTCTTCTTCATCTTGAATCATGTCCAATACATTACTCTCAATATATATTTATGAATTGATTTTATATCTCATTTTCGTGATCAGTAAACTTGATCATCAATCAACTTCGTACTAGTTTAATAATACAAGATGTGATAAAATTAGAAACAAATGAGAATAGTATTTTATTAGCAAGAAAGATTATACTATCAAGTCACATACTTAATGACCAAAAGCATAAAATACGATTCAGAATACATGTCTCATAACCAATATAAATGTAAGTGAATTAGTTTAGGGCACATAACTAACATAATGATCATTCTATTTGGCCACATTTTCAATGCCAATGGATTCAGTTAAGACCTTTAAGACTTCATATATTGATCATCATATTTTCCCCCCATTTTACTTCTTCCAGTTCGTTGGAGGAATTTAAGTTTGTCGTTCATGTTCACCTAACGTGTATGATTCAGAAAACAGAATAGGCCAACAGCTAAAATGTGTATGATTCATACATACAATGTCACTTATTCATTATCTAAAAACTTGTTCTTAAAGCCAAAATTAAATGACAGAAACTTCTAATAAATTATAAAATTCCTAAATAGGTTCTTAATGCCACAAGCTTAACAAGTCCTAAACCAAAATATCAAATGCCAAAAAGTTGTTAACTTGCATTAACAAGAAATTAGCTCCTCCATTACAACAAACAGAAATTTGATCAAATGTATATAAAAGTTTTGACCTTTAAAGAAACCCTTAGTCATAAAAGACTTAGCTACTTGTACTAAAAAAAATAAATAAAAAAAGGGTTAAGAAAAAGCTAGAGAGACGCCCCCGAATTCATGTTCTAAGTCTTCGGTAAAAAGATGTGTAAAAGATTGTGTACAAGATGTCTTCTAAACTCCTCTATTTATATAGAGGTTACAAACTAAAAAAAGGAATTTCCAAAACCATAAAAGAAATATTACTAAAACTCTAAAATTACTAAAATAAAAAATTCTAAAAAATATAAAATATGGAAGTTGCTGGCCGAGACAATTCCGGTGCCAAAAAGTACAAATTCGGTGTCGGTTTGATTTAGAACCAACCTGAGACAGTTTAATAACGTTGAAACCGTCTGGACAAGGAATCATTTAAATCCGGCGCTGGTTTTGGAAGGATCTGAGGCTGGTTCTTTGACGATTCGCTTCCCACACCGGTTCTTGCTAATTCACATTTTTCTTTTTTTGTAGTTTAGTCCTCCAACTTCTCCTTGTCTTCACTTGAGCCCCTACAATTTAAATAAATTGTAAAGGAGTTTATTTGTTGTAATTAAGCTCAATTTTTACTAGAATTTAATTAAAATAAATATCATATTAAGCACAAAAACTAGTTAAAATATCAATACATCAACTCCCCCACACTTAGATGTTTGCTTGTCCTCAAGCAAAGAAACTTAGAAAGATAGAGAATAATTCAAATTAGGCATTCTTCACCAAAATCTCCAACTCATCAAAATTGAACATTCTTCCACTTCTCTCCAAAATTGGTTTTACAAAATAAGTATTCAATTATCCTCCATAACTAAAGTAAGACTTTGTGTAAAGTGTGATTACGACTATTCGAAAGTGTAAAAATAAATAGCTTGATTGGTTTTGATAAGTAACAAAATTAGCTTTACAATTCATATTTTCTCTTGTTAAGAAGCTAACCATGAAATAGGATTGATCTGTGGAGCTACGGGATTTGAGAAGAGTTAGTGTACTGAATCACAATACGAAAGCTTAGTTTGAGATATGGGGGGACCAATAAATATCTCTCAATTCTTTGCAGCTGTTGAGATGCCAGATAGAAGTAAATTAGTAGGCTGAATTAAAGAGAATATTCTGAAATGGTTAATAAAGAAAAAGAAATGTTATGTGGTCCATTCTTTTGTATTTATCTTGTTTCCATTTCAGGAAATTTGTTACAAATACAGTTGTTTGTTGGCAAACTGAAAAGCAGAAGAAGTGGGATATGAAAAAGTAGCTGCAGCAACGTAGAGGACAAGGAGTGGGAGAGAACTTGATTCCTAAAAAGTATAAAAAGTCAAAAAAAAACTTAAAGAGAGGTGTGCATTTTCATTAGAATTCCTGAGTGCTGTTCAAGACCTTCAAAGAAAATGCACCTGCTAAGAATAAGAGAAAGATTTCTGAGATGTTCAAAGAGTGATTTTCTAATTCTTCCTCATTTCTGTTTGGTTTTTTAAGTTCCTTAACAAAACTTGATGTTTAGTTGCAAGGTCCATATCAAAACTTGCAGATAAGTTTTCTTTGGGATAAGAAAATGATTAATTGCTAGACTAAAGAAATATAGTGTTTATAAGGGTTTAATCTTACTCTGATCGAGATTGGTTGTGTTAGTGGAATCTTCAAGAGAGTGATTTTAAAGAAAGTGGTTGTAGGCAATTAGCCAAACCACTATAAATTTGTTTGTGTTCTTTAATTTTTGTCTTTTATATTTCGGCAATAGTTTCTAATTACTATTTCTCTCAGACTGATCTGAATCAATCTTCTGAAGCAAGCTAATGGCATTCAAAAAGAATGAATTTGATAATCTAGCAGTTGCTAAGTTAGTGAGCTATTCCTTTGAGAAAATCAATACAAAAAACTTTATAGTCAATATTTGTAGTTTTAAATTTTCTTATTAGTCCAATTCACCACCCTCTCCCCTCCTCCCCTTCCCTCCCCCCTCCTCTCCCCCCTCTTGGATACTTTAGGGACTTACAAAATGAATAGAGAGCTTGCAAAAATAGATTGAACTACAACAAACTTTCTAACTTTGCATTTGCTCCAAATCTTTTTCCAATAAATACTTTATCAACCAAACCACTTTACAACAATATTTCTTCAATTAACAAAACTTCTTTTCCTCATTTTTTTCCTCTTAATATATGCCATTTTTTCTTTATCTTTTCTTTTCTTGGCATTTATTTTACCTTTTTTCACAATGATTTATAAGCTTTTTGCACCATATTTTTCCTTGCTTTTCTTTCTCTTTTTCTTTTCCATTAATTAGTCATGGTGTTCCTTTTTATACCTCTTTTCACAACATACATCAATCTCTTCCGAATCAGAAAAATATATCCCGAGTAATAAAATTGAGAATTAGCATCAAGTTCTCTACAAAATCACAGGTAAATATTTAAGTAACTTAAGAAAGAAAATAGTATATAACGCTGAAAGGGTACGAAAGCAAAATTTTAAAATTTGGATAGCTTGAAAGGCACAAACGAGTCAAAGAAGGCCTATGAATATAGTTTCTAAGTCAAGTGAAAACCTTTCTGTTTCGCCTCAAGATGTAATCAAATAAGTTCTAGATGTCATAAAAGAACCCATCAACTTTATGCAACTAAAAACGATGTGTATGATTTATTAAATACTAATATGACCAATTGTGCTCAAGTAAAAGTCGTACAAAAGTTATAAAAGATATAGAACACAAGTAATTACTAACCAAGTTCAGAAATTAGTAGTCAAACACTCTATCTTAATTTTTTCAAGAATTCTCTAAAAAAATACTTAATAAAATCATCCTTCAATTAAAAAAACTTTTCTTTCATTTTTTTTCAATTTTTTTCAAAATAACCACAAAAATGTTAGCCTATCCCCACCCTTAAACTCAAAATTGTCTGCAATGTTGAAAAACAAGAAGTATACGAGGGTTAAGGAAACTTAATCGAATAGATTAATGTGTCCAAGAAAGTTCGTTCGGTTAAGTGAATCATCTGCAAGGCTCTCTGAGGTTCGATAAGATCAAAATAATAAAAAAATTATTAAAATATTTTTGGAATTTTTAAAATTTACTAATTTTTTTGGGATCAGGAGAATTAAGAAAAAGCAAAGAAACTAAGGGAAACTTAGATTACTAAGAAAATGCTTAACCCATCGACAGGAAGAAGACTCAAAGCATGAATCAAAATAGAATTAGTTTTCGTTTATAGTCTAGAGCTTGACTTCCTTTTTAAGCGCGAAGTTCAAGGAGGATCTTTGAGAAGACAGACTTCTCCACTCATGGTCTTTTTCCCTATTAGATTCAACGTGCCCCCTTTTTCTCCAACTTCTTTCCCTTCTCCTCTAGACTTTTCTTTCAAAGTGTTGCTTCATCCTTGAAAAGTTTATACATTTTTAAGAATTTATTTCTTGCAACAACCTAGAAGAAGAACTAATTATAGAAACATTAATGATATTTAAGGCACATAAAGATTCTCCATTGAAGGAATTATTTGATGATCCAAACATATTTAAAACCATAAATTCATCCCCCAACCTTTAATCTTAGTTTACTCTTTTCTGCATCATGTAAAGTTTTACTAGTATTCAGAAAAGGTCTTCCTAAAATCAAAGATAGATCAGAATCATCCTCCATGTCAAGAATACAAAATTCACAGGAAATGAAAGTTTGCCAGCTTTAATAAGAATATTTTCTATTATTCCCCTAGGATTTTTTTTAGAATTGTCAGCTATTTGTAAGAGATAGTAGTGTTCTGAAGTTCTTTTACTCCAAGTTTTTTATAAACAAAGAAAGGCATCAAATTAATATTAGCTCCCAAATCACAAAGCACATTGTTAAGAAAAAATCACCAATAGAACAAGGAATTTGAAAACTCACTGAGTCATTAAGCTCGGTTGAAATTTTTTATGAAAGATCTCCAAACATTCTTCGTTTAAGCACAGTTATTCAAATTTGTTCAGCTCCTTTTTACCTGCCATGATGTCCTTCAAGTACTTAGCATATGATGGCATCCAAGCTAAAGTATCTATAAGAAGAATGTTAATTTCTAGTTTCTTGAGTACTTCAAGAACTGCTTAAAGTGCCTTCATAATTTGGCGTTTAGACATATTGGGAAAGTGAAGGGAATTAATATTAATATTATCATTATAACGTTCCATCTTACCCTTCTTACCTCTACCTTTTTTAGGATTCTTTGAAGTTTGGAGGCCCATGGGAGTGGTTTCTACTTCCTTTGTTCTTCTTCCTTGGCATGAATGGTTGTGATGTCCTTTACTTCTCGTGGGTTTCGCTCCGTATCGCTTCGTAGAGATTCAGGAGACCTATTTAGAATAGTACTCAATAACTGCCTCACTTGTACCTCAAGATTTCTAATGGATACTTTCATGTTTTGTCTATCTACCTCTACAACTTTAAAAAAATTTTTTGTTGATATGCAAAAGAAATAGAGGCTTGTTCCATGAATTTATGCA